>JAZKJV010002763.1:600000-1135966 GCA_037367405.1 Ottelia alismoides
CCAACACCTCCTTAGATAACCACATCTCAGAGCTTCCCTCATAGAACCAAGACAAGTAGCCAACTTGAGCGATCAACCCTCAATATCCACTCACATTAATCTTAATACGTAAAGCAAAGACTACAATACCAAGCATGAATATCAAAAGGTTACATTTTGCGACAACCCAACATTAACCTTGGGGAGACGTTGAGAACTACGCCTCACCCTGTAAACACAACTGGGGTCTCTGCAATCTATCCTCTAACCAGAAACCCATGGGTGCTAGCACATCCCTTGGCGGCATCTACTCCTCTACTAAGGGAGACACGAGAAACTGCACCGTACATACCACAATCCTCAAACAGGGGAGAATACCTCGACTGTGGAGACTACCAAAGCACAAGGCATACAATTAAAAGGTTCCAACCATAATACAACTAGATGTTATATGGATTCGAAGAACTCAGATTGGAATAGAATTAACATTGATCAGGGCATTCACTTAGTTATCCAATTTCATTCCCCATCCAAATAGCATTCAAATCATCTACAATGATACACCATTTAACCACTTAGGATTTAGTTGTAAAAGTTCTCACTATAGCTAGGAAATTAACTTATTTAGATTACTAACATTTGCGATGGTAAAGACTCATTACATCGATCATAACATATCTATGGTCGACAAAATTTGTAGACTGTGAGTTGGAGCTACAATTTGGTGTCAACCTTTTTGTTTCATATTTCAAGAAAATTGGATGTGTGGATAGAGAATTCAACAAGGATATATTGACTCACATTTCATATTTTTCGATTATGGAAACACTTGTAAAACACAGTTGAATTTGGTGAGTCATCAGATTTCGTTTCTGATTTTTCTTCTCTTATTTCAAACAAATTACATGTATCTATAAGGCATCAAACAAAGATAAACCTAACGTAAGTTTCATGTTTTTCAGATTATCAAATCTCTCAAAAATAGTAGTTGAATGCGATGGGTGGTCCGATTTCGTGTCTGATTTTTCATCTCCGATTTCGAAACAAATTACATGTGTGTATAGTTCATGGAGCAAGGATACATCTGACCTAAGTTACATACTTTTTAGATCATCAAATCTCTTGGCTGATTTTTCATCTCCGATTTCAAAACAAATTACATGTGTGTATAGTTCACGGACAAAGGATACATCTGATCTAAGTTACATACTTTTTAGATCATCAAATCTCTCGGAAATGACAGTTATATACAATGGGTGTTCTGATTTTATGTCCCATTTTCATCTTCGATTTTAAACAAATGACATATGTGTATAGATCATGGAACAAGGATAAATATGACATGTGTTTCATATTTTTCAGATCACAAGATATCTTGTAAATCATGACTTTAATCGATGATATGATCTGAAATCTGACTTTGCATGTGCGATCGTAGATGATCCGAACATCGAATCGACATGAAACTAAGAATACACAATGTACAAAAGACGTGCAACTAAACAACATGGTAAAAAATCAAATTTCATACAGGTCATTCCTCGAATATCTTCTCCACCCTAAAATCTATGATCTTGAGTAGCTTATCGTGAAACACACACTGGCATGCATGGACCTCACCGTCCTCTTCAAAATGGCACCTTCAGATTGTTGATCGGAGGTCAGAAAAGTCATCGATGATAGAGCTCCAACGAGTTATGGGGAGGAGCACTAGCGATGGACATGGATATAGTATGTTAGTGGTTCAGCCACTTAGCCTTATATAGGCTCAGGTTATTGGATCAAAAGTCTTAAAGCGTCGTATTTCGTGCGTCACTTTTGCATATAGTTTATGTTTTTTATTTTCTTGGGCTCATCGGAAAGGTCTCAAAGAGTACTGCATGATAAAGTTTATTTGTTCAATTGGAATATTGGATTAGGTAGATAATTGAGTTTTAGTATTTTTAGAATTTTGGAGTTCCACATAATAAAAAATCTCAAAGGAAGTTTCATCCTCGAGACTTAATGATAAGGTATTACCTGCCCTTGATCTATGTAGATCATGTGTTTCTATTGTAAAAATCCATAAAAATCTATAAGAAAGTGAAATCCATAAAATTCTCAAAAAGGAACTGACTATGGTTTTGATTTAGCACATGCAAATAGGAGAGGGTACTTCTCCCTCATGTCTATTTCAGGCACCCGTGCAGCATCCTACACATTCTGGCTTCTCCAGAGGACCTTGACCAGGGGATTCTCCTTCTTTCATAGTCACTTAACTACTCAATCTAATATATACATTGAAGCCTCAAAAAAGGAACGATTCGATTGGATGGCCAAGTCATCGTGTGATATCTCATGCCTGAGGTCTCTACATGTGCAGGTTTGAAACATGAAATACATCATGAATACCCTCATGATGTTAGGAAAGTACCACTCTGTAAGCAACCTTCCCCACACGAACCTGAATCTCAAATGGGCCAACAAACCTCTATGCCAACTTGCCTCGAGAATCAAATATCTGCACTGCCTTCATTAGATATACTTTCAAAAAATAAAATCCGCAACTTTAAATAATAAGGGATTCTTAGATATGTATAGTTAAGAACATCTTATATTTAGGAGCTCAAGGATAATAAATGAAACCTGAAACTTGAGTTCTCTTCATCGACGGTCCGCATAACTCTTTTGTCGACTTTGAGATGTCAGCAACTTCTACCTTGTAATCTCAATGGATCTAGCAGTCTCCTTGATGATCTCGGTGGTGTAAAAAGTACTCTCTACCATATGTTGTCAACTCAATGGTGTAGTGTATCGGCACCCTATATTAAGTGCCTCAAATGGTGGCATGTTGATGATGAAATAAAACCATTGTTGTGTGTGAATTCAATCGAAGGGAGATGATCCATCCAGGATCCCTTCCACTCCACTACCCAAGCACAAAGTAAATCCTTATGTATCTGAATGGTCCTCTCTCACTGTCCATCTATCTAAGAGTGATATATAATACTAAGATGCAACTCGTTACTCAATGACCTCATGAACTTTTTGTTGGTCATGCGAGCCCATGGCGAGCCATTATGCAATAAATGTTATTGCAAATATCATTCCATCATCTAAAATGAAAACTAACTAATTTGCATAATAGGTCCCTTAGTACAATTAGGGTTATGTAACATGGCCATCTTGATGATCATACAGTTGTTGATTCAATTTTTGAATCATAGAGGCTTGTGCTTGGATGAGTATCTAAAGAGTTTGATTAAGGACTCATCAAGAACCATCAAATGTTACTAAGAGATTATCTACAACATGAGAAGGAAATGGCAATCCATTCTCTAAATGTTGATATCTAACCGACCTCTTGATGCAGGTCCTCTGCATAGGAATAGAGATTGGGAGGTGTTAGATATGTTAGGTCAACGAGTTGAATTAACTAGATCTAGATAACCAAGGACTTATGTTGTATGCTGTCATGATATAGTCACGCATCCTATGATCGGAGACGTATGTGTTACTATATGTTTGAGTATGTACATTTAGCAGACCAATAGGTTAATGACCCAATCAGGGTCTATACACCGATGTGCTGGTGTGCATCTAAGGGCATATGAATAACATGATCTCTCAAAGGGATCATATAGGTTCATTTAATGAACCGGAATACATGACCTCATTCAAGAGATATTGGGAAGAATAAAATTCCAGGCACGATCATCTAGTCGATCTTTGCTTGCCCAAATCCACTGTGATATGATGCTCCAACTTCCTACTACGATGCTCTACTGATTCCAGGCATCAACGAAGGTTGAATGTGTCTGCTCAATGAGCTAGAGGTCAAGTGATGAACGGCTCATGGTAGACCTCCCACATGGGATGCTTTGCTCCAGATGCGCTAGAAGGACCTGCTATTGAAAGATTATCATCGGAGGGTTTCCCTAGCCATGTTTATTTGCACGAAAAGACGGAAAATTATGAATGGGTGAAACTTCGTCGGACGTGATCGGAGGGTAAGATGATATTCATATCCGTGATGACATGACGGTAAGCAGAGGGTGAAAGAGTTGGAGAAAGGTGGTGCGAATGTGCTGATGTAGTGGGATGGGGTCGAAAGTGATCGGAATTTCTCTGATCATGCAAATCGAAGGATGGAAATGGAACTCTGATCTAAGTGATTAGGATGAAATCAAAGCAAAAAATAAATGTTGAATTGAAGATAAAACATCTAAGAGACCTACGGAATAGAAGATAGTGAAGGAATCACCTCGATCTACAGCTGGTGGCGGAGACGCGGTGGAAGACTTCAGCGACATAGTTGGATCACATCCTACAGATGCTTCTCGCATACAACAAGTCATGGGGAATGATAGAAGTCACCTACAACTCTCTCTAGAACTCGATCTCAGGGAGGAAGACAACCAAAAGAAGGATCAAATGTTCGCCAGAAGTGGAGGGATGATATTTATAGGTTTATGTTCAGTGTAGGTTTGAATTCAAATTGCACGCAAATCAAGGCGGGAATGGAGGAATGGTTAGGCTGGAAGCTAGAGGATTAAATGAGCAACCATAATGGAGAAGGGAGCAGGAACAGTTAGTGATTAGGGAGCATGGGAAAAAGGGTTGATGTAACGGTGGAAGTGAGATCAACGGGTGGGTTGGTGAGAACCAGCCAATTGACCCGAGTCAACATACTCGGGCTGGCGAATCATAGTGTGCGTGGAATACAACAAAATACGCTAAATGATAAAATTCCAAGAAAATGTTACATAATTCAATTAAAAAATCGAAATTGATTTTATTTAGTTATATAATGTAAATAAAAAGGTTAATAATAAAATAAAGTTAATTTCGGTTATTTTTAATTAATTAAATAATATATATACAAGGGCTAAAATAAATACGAGGAGTTAAATGTAGGTGTGTATACCTACATATATAGTGTTTTTATTTTTTATTTAGTATTTATACAATATACATAGGATGATTACATCATATGCGGGTATAATACGCTCAAATTAGGTGAAGAATAGCCGCAATATTTGATGTATACACTTCAATCTCGCATAAACCGTATTTTATTTATTCCATACACACAACAAAGAAAATAGTCATAATTACACAAGATCGATCAAACCACTGCATAAATCTACAGATCAAGGTTATATATATGAATAAAATTTACTTGAAAATCTATATTTGCATATTATTTATGGATCAAGATTATATTGTTTAATACTAAGATTGATGATCATTCATGTTAAATAACCAAAATATACTTAAATAATTATCTATAGAAACTAAACAAATCATATTTACAATTATTATAGTAAGGGAGAAAGTAGATTCCATTGGATTTATATAGCATTAAAACTAATCAAAAGAACATTACATTGTTACAAATAAATTGTATCCCTTAACATTTTATGGGAAGGAAAAGGGGAGGAGAATTTGTGCAAAATACCCAAGCCATTCCCATGTGCATAGAGCACTCCATGTATACCTTGTCCATGCATTCCTTCTCCATGCATGTATTTAAGTTTTGTCCTTATGTGCATGTGATAAATTGTTTCTCTATATTGTAGGAGGAAGGTGCCGCATACTCCATCTATAAAAAGGATACTCAACGCTAAGGCCTCTCATCCCATGCACATCCATCCTCTCCCCACGCCAAGGGAAGCAATCACTCACATCCCATCTCTCCCAATATGCAGCTCATGTCCCCTCTCACCCTTCACATGTGTACGTGAATCTCTCCCTCACGAGCCCACTTCTCATGCACCATCTCTCTCCAGCACTGTCTCCTTGCGTGCACGGTAAGAAAGAATAGTTCCTCCTCACTTGTGTGGCCATGCAGCCAGACCTCCACGTGTGCCTTGTCCTTCCCACAACTGTTGGTCACCTCCTCGACATCCTCGCGCACCTCCCTGCACATCTCCTCGTGCGAGCCTTGTGTCCCATTCACAACCTCCTCCTCGCATGCATTCCAACCCACACATGCGCCATCTTCCTCGCATGCACATATGCGGCCATCAGCCCACATACTCCTCCTCATGCACTAACTTACGTGAGTACCAACCCACGCCACCGTCTCCACCGCCGTCACATCTGTTATGGGTTCGCAAAGCTCCAGGAGAGAAGAATTCCTTGCTCATTTTTATATCTCTCTTGCATTTTGTTATATTAGTTGATCTTGTTGAAGTTAAAATTGATGGAACACTTATTTGATAATGTCTTTTATTTACGTTATTTTGTCTCTGGATACATGCATTACAACTCTCACATCTTTTATTATATTCTGTAATATTGCAAGTGATTATTATTACTTCCAATACATAATTTGCTATTTTATTTATTGACAATATTTTACTATGGTTTTAATGGTAATGTTATTTGATTTTTAAGAATTAATTTATTAGGAGCATAAAATAAGTATAGGTACAGTATATACATGGTAATACACAAACAATATATACATGATTTTATTTTTGTTGATTTTTTTATTTTGTGATTTTTATTCATATTTTATATGAGTCAAATACAATATTTGAAATGAAATGAAAATACAATGTTGACAATTATGCTCAAGAAAATAAATAATTATATAATATACAAAGTGTATATTGGTATATTATATAATAATAAGCTAATTGGCCACATTTCACACCTTAACTCTTATTTTTATGAAACCACTCAATTTTAAAGATAATATAATTTGGAGTACAATGAAAGTGAATTTGATGAATTTAGAATTTAAAAGGAGTATATATTGGTTTTGAAAGTTTGTACTTTTTGGCTTTCGGAGAGTGATGTAATTTACACAATATATACAAATTTTGGGTTGTAATAATTTTTATTATTTACAAGAGGATTTTATTCATAAAATTCAAGAAGAAATAATGGTTAGTTACAAAGGATCTAGCGATGAATAAATTAATGAAAGAGTGTGTAATATAGACAATATTGTACATATTATGAAGATATACATGTGGCAATGAATTTTATGGATTTTAGGCCTTATCACCCACTACTTTATTCGTTGTCGATAAGTTCAAGTCTTGACCTTCGCTAGGGGTCTGATTCATCCTATATCTATTACAGGTATACAATCTCCTATTTTCTTTATTTTTCCTTTTTTTCTTTCATTATTTTTTTGGTTAAGATAGTGATAAATATACAATATTAACACAATTATTAGAGTTAGCAAAAAAATGAAACTAGTGATATTTACAGATGTTTTATAAAGGGATTTTAAGCTAAAATAAATGAATAAATATGATGAAATGCATATTTATCACTATCCAACCGTGAAATAAAGGTGATCCTACAGAAACTTGTAAGGCCGGACAAAAAGAACTGGTCACAACACCTAGACTCAGTTCTTTGAGCATACAGAACCGCCTACAAGTTTACTGTCGCCATGTCCCCCTATCATTATATATGGGAATCTATGCCACCTACCTGGGGAATTATTTCGTAAGTCACATTGGGCAGTGAGTATCTACAACCTCGACTCACAAAAAGGTAGTCAATGGAGAAAATTGTATCTGAACATGCTTAAAAATTCAGAGATTATGCATATGACAACAGCTTGATGTACAAAGAGAATGTCAAACACTGACACGACAAAGCATATCGAACAAAGACCTTCGAATATGGACAGAAAGTGTTGTATTTCAACATAAAATTGAAGATTTTACCAAGAAAATTGAAGAAGAAATGGACAGGGTCGTACAGATTCCGAAATGTATGTGACAATGAAAGTGTTTTAATATCAGAATTGTCAGTTTGCACACAACCCTTCATAGTCAACAGCCAGTTTTTGAAGCAATATTTAGAGCCTGATATATTCATGGTCATTGTCGACTTTGTACAAGTAATTTTTGATGAAGATAGCATGGATTCAATATCTGCACTGGAGACGGACAATGCTACCAAAAATATCTTTGATTAGTATTCTACTTTTCTTCTTTTCATTTTCAATCTTCCAATTCCCTCTTTTGTGTTGCACTCAACCCATTCATATGTTCTATACTTAGGATATGATTCATCCTAAGTATAGGTGGGTGAGTGCATTCGAGTTTTTCGTTTTTCATTTTCTCACTACTCTCTTAATTTTTTGACATTTTATCTATACTTATGGATATTTTACCGTATGTATAGGGGGGGCAAGACAGGCACAATGATTTTGTAAATTCATGATCCTTGATCACCCCTATTTTGTATACAATCCGCTATACATAGGATTAGTTGATCATAAGCACAAGGGGGATGACCAACTTCTCATTCTTTATTTTAGTCATTGTGGTATAGGCTTTCCTATACTTAGCATGAGTTATGCCTTCATTTTCTCTCTGACCTACGAGGACAAAGCTCAAGCTAAGTATAGGGGGGTTGCGTATACGATGTATATACTTTAGCCATAACTCATACTTGTGTATTTTCCAATAATATGGCTAATATACTATACAGAGAGTTGTGAACAATTAATTTACTGTAAATATGTATAAATTTTTTAAAAAAATACTTGTTAATATGATTAATAAACTGATGTAAAATTGTTTTGTAGAATGATTTAAGAAAATGTTGTAAAATGTCTAGAAAAATCTATTTAAAACCATTTGGAAAACATTTTGTGAAATGTTTTTCAAACCATTGTAAAAATCCTTTTCAATATTTGCAAATATTTCTTTCATTTGTTGGAATAAAATTCTTGGAAATTCAGTTTGCAAACAATTCGGAAAATGGTTGTAAAAATATTTTGAAATGATCTATACAGATTGTTTGAAAATCTCCGCAAAAAGGATTTTTAAATTTTTGTAAATGTTTGCAAATTTTTTTGTACAAATTATTTGCAACATAAATCTGAATAATATTTGTTAAAATATTTTTAAATTATTTTTGAGCAACTTGTACATAATTATGAGGAATAATAACCAGAACATAGTTCTGTATATATGTGTGTGTATATATATTAGTAAGTAATAATAACCAACTTAATCCCTATAACTACCTAGTGTGAATTCTTCAACTCATTCCTGTAAATATTGATGCACTCTAGTGTATTTAACTACACATAATTCATTCACAAACTTTTATTGAAAAATCACAAAAAAAATCAAAATTCAAAACCCCTAATAATTTTGCAAAAATGTTTTGAAAACTGCATAAAATTTTGCAAAATTTTGCAAAATTCTATAAAACTTCAAAATCAGAAAATTGCTTCACATCAATATTCTCTTGCATTGTACATGATATTTGCCTTTTTCGAAATGATCAAGACAATTGAACAAGTCTGAAATAAAGTCTAAAGACGGGATCTTGGTATAGATCTTAATACATTTAATTTTAGAGGAACCCATTAAGGACATGAATAGAAATACTTCATGTCACCTAGACTTAATTATTTAGGTTCCCTGAGACTATGTTCATGAGTCAATTCATCGTGTCTCACAAGAACCTTTCATATCATCCATACGACTATTGAGACGGTTGTTTGACTAGAAAACTTGTACTTATCACATAGCTCAATGCAGATGGATTGTTGAACAATCTTGAAGTCTAAGCTGAGATGATGCTAGGCCGCTTCATCAAAGGTTGCTCAAGAACCATTCTTGGGTACTATAGAAATAGGTACTCTAACCCACTTCTTCTTGTAGCCAGAATATCTAACGACTAGAGAATAGATTGAGACAATGCTTCATATGCGGAATGGTCTGCTAGCACAACTTTTTCCATGACCCCAAAACATGGGTGGACCAAAATATTCTACATCCGTTGGGGCACAAACAAGACTCAGACACATATCAAGCTTCACAAGGTAATAAACACTACACTAGTTCATTCCCATCTTTTCCCATTTTTCTAGCTTCTCCCTTTCTCGATTATGAAACAAGCAACACTTGACCTTGGAAGGGATTATCTGTCTTCATGAGGACGAGTTACCAGAGGAGTAGACTACTTGATAGTTCAATGGTTTATTTTGGAAGAGCTGCAAATTTCACAAACATGGTTCTATCATTTCAATGTAGCAAGAGTATGTGACTGAGAGGATGTTTCTGACGAGACTGTGAATTGAACTTGATAATAGGATTGTGGAACCTAAGGTTTGTTCTGTCATACTTCCAATTTTTAATGTGTTTCTTAACAGACCAAGAATCCAAAGGTCTTAACTAAGCTCCACGCTCTTATTTTAATAAGACAAGTTGAAAAGTCCAAAATTATTCCAATTTCTTTCTTTTCTTTATTTTATTTACTACACTTATTGCATAAGTGTTTGCAAGGGACTAGCAAACAAGTATAAGGGGTGATGAATCTCCTTCCCATCACCTTTATTCTTTCATTTTAGCCTTAAATACATTATTAAATGCATATATATATATATATATCATTAATTTGTGAAAAACAACACTCAATAATTCACATTCAATATTGTATAAAACATTGTACACAATACTATACTTAATTCTAAAATACATGTTTAAGGAAGAAACTAAAAGGAATGAAGTGTCAAAGGCACTTAGTCACCCAAAAGCCTGAGACCCAATCATAATAATGACTTGGTCGACAAGGAATAATGCAGGGGGACATAGGGCGGCCAATTTTATAGAATACACAACACAAAAACACTAATTTTGAATCACAGTAATAAAGACCTCAAATTCATAAACCCTAAACATGAATATTGTATGTAAAAATACAAAGAAAAATATAAAATTTATTTTATTAAAAAATAATGCGTAGTTCATCAGGGACACACAAAATAAAAAAGATAGAAAATTTTGCATACATGTATCTTCTACCTACAAACTTAAAATTCACCAAACTCATATTATTTATCATAAAATAAAATTATCTATTTACTGATTGTAGTTTCATTAAATTTGGAGTTAAGATGCAGAAGATGGCTTTTCGGCCCTCATTGTGTAATATAAATGTATATAATATTCAATGTATTCAATCTTTATATTTCTCACTTTCTTATATTTCTATACATTTGTAAATATTATTTAAAACACATGTACATAACAAATTCAGAATAAAACAACTAAAAATGTAATAAAATAAATAAATCCATTTAATATATAGGAAACGTATACCTATGGTACATCTGTAAGGTATATATACCTAATTATTTAAGTACATAAATAAACTCAGAAAGAAAATTTAAAATATTTAAAAGTACATTTAAATAAGTTATGAATATATAAATTATATGTATAAAAAAATAAAATATGTAATACAAATTAAAAACAAAATATGAAAAATACATGTATATACGTGTGTACATACATGTAAATATTAACATGTTATAAATGAACTTGTAGAAGTAAATAAAAATCGAAATTAAATACTACATAAAATAACAAATATTTTTCATGTTTTAACCAAAAACTAATCAATTCATTTACTATTTTTAATCGATTTAATAAGGGATTTATTAATCTGTAATTTCTGGTTTGACCACGTGGACCAACCAGAGCAAGCAGACTGTTGACCCCGAGTCAACTGTCCAATCTACACCTCCTCTTTTTCAGAACCACGTGGAACCCCCAACTTTTCCATTTTTGCACGCCGTCCCCTCTCCTCATTCCTTCTCGAGAACACCACCATTGTTCTCCCCTATCATCCTTCTTCCACTCCCATGCCAACATCTCCACCAACCACCATCCTTTGTCCCTCCATCCTCTTCCATGTTTTGTCCATCACCACTGTATAAAACCTAAACTCTGCCACCTTTTTGAGTTTGATCCCCTCTACTCCCTTTTAACCTTAATAGGAACTCCCCTGTAGCATCTAATCCGTGACAGGTTCGAGATCCAGGCATTGTCAACATGTATAAAGGTGCGGAAGTGGTGTGATCCGAGCTTTGCTGCTTATCATCGACGAGCTCCTCTACTCCCTTTCTCTGGATGATATGAGCTGATAGAGTAGGATTTTATTGTTACATTTTGTTCCAATAGGATAAATTTAATCTCACATAAGGTGGTTAGTTTTCCATTTAGCATAATTTTGTTTTAAATCAATGGCGCCTTAAGCTCCGACACCAAATCTTTTGTGATCAGACACTATCTTGTCCCCCATTTGCCCTCATTTCATTCCCTATTCATTTCTCCATTTACACCCTCATTTTCCCCTTGATCTAGCAACGATCGAGCAGGAGCCAGAGCCCCTTCCTCCACCTTCGCCGAAGCTCCATCGACCTGCTACCCCATTGCATATCCTGCTTCAATATGGGGATCCATCTTTTTGTGCAGGTTTGTGATCCAAAAGATCACTTGGAGCACGATCTCAGAGCAAGAACAGAAGCTCCAGTTGACTTGAGCTCTAGGTTCCCTCCGATGGGCCTCGAACATCATTGATGTTACCTGCAGATGCGTAAGGCTTCCAAGAAGTCGAGGAACCACTCAGATACGAAGGAGAAGGATGGATGGAGGAGATTCAAGAGAATAAAGATCTTTGTTCTTCAGGTGTTCATCATGTCCCCTCCAGATAAGGCATAGGGACCAGATCAAATCTGGGTCCTTGAAACTAAATGAAGCATTATGTCATCAACGTCGCACATAACGCCACATGGAATCACATGAGCCGCCTGATCACGTACACTTTAGGGGGTAAATTATCAAGTAGCCTTCATATTTTTTTGTAATTTTACATTAATATTATAAATATTTAATTACGTTCAATATTTTACGTAAAAAATACAATTGAATCCCCGCATGTCTTGTAAATTACACCTATGTCCAGCGTTAGAACATCTAACGTGGTCCCTGATAAATACATGATTCATTAACATACTTTCGGTATTTTATCTTAAAACTCTTTACAAATAAATGTAGATATCCATTAATTTCATCTTTCATCAAAACTTCATTCATGAATAAAAATGCACTTTTATGCATCAAAAACATGTAAAGAAATATAAGAATAAAAATAAAGAAAAGAAGCAGATTGTAAAATGTATATATGTACAATATGAATTATAAAATAGTAATATAGTTGAAAGATGTATTTATATAACTTAACCTCCAAGACCAAGTCAGCATGGATTGCTCAATAAATAAATAAGTAGTGGATGATAAGGAAAGAAAACTACGAAAAGAATCATTTATTCACTTCATACATTAATCATTATTTATTGAATATTTATCAAAACTTCAAGTATCTAACTAATTCATCTGAACATATTTTTAACCAAACAATTTCCTATATTTTTTAAAATTTTTTTTGGAAAATATAAAAATAAGTTAAAATATTATCTTATATATATGCCACGAAATCCAATTATCAAATTGTCAATTTATTAACTTCTTAACATCATAATTTATAATATGAATCCCAAATTAACTCTACACACTTTTAAAATTCATTAAATAATATTCTCTAATTAATGAAAGTAATTTCACTAAAATCGGAGTCCATTTGCAAAAAGTTGGTTTTGGGACATAATGACCAGTGGGTTTTTAGGATATTAATTTTATCTAGAACACATTATTTATAGTTTTATTAATTTCGCATGTTTTAAATATATTCTTGACCTTGTATTTTATCCACGATTTATTTCATAATTGTTTAACACGGTCTACTATATTAAATAAATCAAATCCTTAATTTATATAAAAAATTGACATGTATAATACTTAACTGTATTTATTAATATATTGAAATTAATTTATTAATTTCTAAAATTTCACATACACTCTGTTTATTATCTTATTAATTATTAAAATATAAAATTATTTGGTTTTTTATTAAATTATTAAATTAAAATTAAAATCCTATTATAAAAATTTAATAATATTATAATTTTATTTCGTTAAATATTCATTATTTATAAAAATTAATTATTCTAGAAATTAGTTATTTAATTATCTATGTTTTATCTTTTTATACTTATTTACAACAACATTTTTTATTAATTATTATTTAATTTATAGTTAATTTCAACATCTAGCCAACCAGGTGCCGTCACGTGTCAGCACCTGGTGCATCTTCCTCAAGAACTGGATGTTGGAGCTTATTTCCAGTGACAAGCATTCAACTATTTTTCCCACAACGATATTTAATACTAAACTACATATAAACCTTTGATTACAACCTCCTGACATCCTCAATCCATGCAAACCCTAGGAATAACACCTATCTCCCTTCGGTTTGAATATAAAAATCCCTAAAGATGGTCAATTCATTCCAATTTCTCCCTAACTACCAGATCCAGTAGCCGACCACCACCTTCTACGTCGTTCCTTGGCCGTGTCTTGCTATCAAGGCCTCTTCGCCACCCCGCATGGAAGGAGGGCGGTCGGAGGAGGGTTCAAGGGTGGCTAACAACCATGTATCACCGCCCTTGTGTGTGTGGAGCACCAGGAACATCGACATGTCGAGCAAAGACTATGAAGGTCATATATCTTCCAGTTCCCAGGTACTTCCTCAATCCAATTTTCATTATTCGATTCTCGTGTCCATATTAACATAGTTATGCACCCATATAGGTTTCCTAATCACTCATTTTCAAAACATGGTCGAAAGTCCTTTTCATTTTGTTTCAAATTGGCCTCATTTTTGTTCTGTTATACCTCTATTCGAGACTCCACAATGAACCTGCATTGTCCTTAACATTGACAACGATTTTACCATGAATCGAGCACTCTAATACTTTATTGAAGGTCTTCAAGAGTTATTGGAGTACCAAAACACATATAGAGCATCACATCTTCATCGATTGCATTCAGAGAGCTGCCACAACACCAGTTCCATGTTCTAAACCCTAGTAGAGCCTAGAGAAGTCACCTCAGCCTTCGTCGATAATCGCCCTGTTGCATGCAAGATCGGAGGGGGTAGTTGACTCCCTCCTGGCCCTGCTAGAGGACATCCTCCACTTTCCATAACCGCAACTAGCTAGAGAAGATAGATCTCCACCGCAACACATCAGCAAAGAGGGAAGAACGCATGAAGGAACTGGGATAACATCCTCGCGACATGTCTCACGCATGGACAATTCAGATCGCGTCTCCTTATATAATCCCAACCGTCTGATATGAAGCGGTAGAACTCTAGATTTTTTTTGCAAATAGGTCCCTTACCAGGGACCTATTAGAATGAAGAGCCCTATATTTTTGTGTAGTACTCTTTTATACATTCTCTCTAGACTTTGGACTATATTGTCGACTCTTGGACATATTATTCTATAATTGGGTATTTCTTTTAATTTTTGTTCCATTTTTCGACTTTTATTGTCATTAGATTTTTCTTTGAAATCCAATAAAAAGAATTTTCTCTCTTTCGTTGAGAAGTGACTAATAATCATAAAAATATTTTTTCTCTCAAAAATCTAGGTGTTGTTATTCTGCTTCCTCGAGTTTAAGCTAGGGACACTTCATTAATAATTAATGTAGATTAAAAAGGAGAGAGTCGCTTTATTCACTATTCTTCTTCACTTCTCTCTCTCTCTCAGATTTTATTGAATTTGGTTTCATTAACTGAGTCTCTCTTCTCGGTTAACTATAGCTGGCATTCCTCATCTCTTACCTGCAAGTCAGACTCGGTTATCAAAATGGTGCTATTGCCAGGGAGGCATTTGCCATACTTCGGTTTTTGTTTATTTTTTCGTGATTTTTCATTCTTCTCGATTTCTCAGTTTTTCTCGAGTCTTCTTAGTTATTTCTCTATTTTATTTGACTTTTTATGGTTTTTTGAGTTTTATCTGTTTCCTTTATTCTTCTTCGATTTTCTCGATTCTTTTTACGATTTTATCGATTTTTGGTTATCTTTGCTGACGATTTTTGCAGTTACTATTGGACTACCCGGTCTCGTCGGAAACCAACACAGCTAGGAGTGCAGATATCAGCTTCTTCTGTACGAGCCAATTGGAGAGGCAGAGAGAGAAAGCAACCACAACATTTTTCTTCATGTCTTTTTTATTTTCTTTGAGAGAGGGCACTTGCCCATTTTTCTAATTTTGTAAGAGAGGAAGGGGCACTTGTCAGTTTTGATTTTTGTAGAAGGGGTCCACTAAGGACATACCGAGTTGTAGATTGGACTTTTAACTTTTTCAGGGTCTGTTTCATCGGGTGCTAGTTCATTTGTGGGTCCTGATGGCAGGTTTTGGTTTTTACTAATTTTTATTTGTTTCACCCATTTTCGTCGAGCCTAGGGTTGTATGCATGATTGATTAGATGTGTAAAGTAAATCCCACTATCCTAATCCATACTTAGGCATAAATAATCGATTTTTGAAACTTAATCCGTTCTTATGCTAGAGATATTGATTTAGGATTCAGATTTTACGGCTTTTTGATATATTAGACTAAGTTCACAATTTTTTAGTGGATCACCCTACATGTAGACTGTTGATGTCAGGTATGATTTCTATCTCGGCATGCATCATCGTTTTCCGCTTCATTCCATGATTCTCCCTCCATGAGACACATTTTATAACTAAAAAAAGAATCGATGCCTATTAGATTTTTTTGAAAATATCAAAAGAAAGTTAAAACCCTCAAAAAATAATTTTTCTCTTTTAAAAATGTAACAAAAATAAAAAAAAACCTGGACTGAAATTTGTATTGGGAGAGCAAACCCCTCATTTTATTCAGGTATAACTCCAGACTGAGTGGGTGAGGACACAACCTTAAGGATTACAACAAAAAATCCCTGGACTAGTGCCTTAAGTACATGTGCATATCTTTTTGGTGCATGGTTGCAACTGTAAGCACATGGTCTTTGACCATAGAGAGTTGTTTTGGTGTACTCATACCTCACAATCAACTTTGGGCCTGATACAACCTGGTATCCCAGGCAGATGGTGCCACTATTTTGAAGGCTTGAGTGTGTATGTTGGGCGATAGGGTGACACCCTCTATGATTTGATTAATACAACTGATTTATCACCAAATTATAATTTAAAAGATAAAATATTAAACTCTTATGGTCTCCACTGTGCACAGTTGGTGAATCAAGAGTTTGTATTGTGTTTGTATGCGAGGTGTGTGTTATTCAGCGTCTTATATGCCTTCACACTCATGTTCTTGATTTTACTTTGTATTCTCTCCCGTACTTCCTAGTTATATCGAAGATGGTGACTAGACAAACTATGCAGTCAGACTCAGTGAGCTTTCTACGATCAACCATCCGTCATATGTCTTCACATACTCGGGATGACCCTCTTCCCTAGTTGGTCCCACTTAGTTAGGAGGAGAGTCAGACCCAGACTCTCTTGCCTCCCAGCCCTTTAATTGAGGTAGACCGCCTCCTCAATTTTTCGTCCATTTCTCCTGCATTTTTCACATAGTTCTTATGAGAATTTTCCTTCCCATAGGATTCAAAGATCATTGCTAGAGGGAAGGGACCAGATGGGGATAGAGTTGTTGAGGAGAAATCGACTGATGTCAGACGGACAAATGGGAGACTTGATCTAGCTTCATATATTATTGAGGGGGTTTTCGACAAACTGCAATAGATGAGCGTACATATTAGAGATTAGTGTAGAGTCCCGTATGAACTTAGAGCTGAGATTACTGGGTTGAGAGCAGGAGCCAGGAACCCACCACCACCTGCCGTGGTTCCTGCTACTTTGAGAGATGAGTATGACCCAAGAGCTAGGATGCTACATCAATTGATTCGGTTACCACAGAGTCAAGGGTCATATGAGTTGATGCCATCCTTCATTTCTTTGCTTCCCAAGTACTATGGGAATATTTCAGAGGAGTTATTTACCTTCTTACAATAGATCAAGATGATGTGTTTTACAACTAGATATCCAAGAGTTTTGGAGGAGGCCATACACCTTATGGCATTCCCATTCACCTTAGCAGATAAGGCGCTCTACTGGTTTAGTCATCTAGGGAGGGAAATTTCTACATGGGGTGATCAGAAGTCCACATTCCTGCCTAAATATTTTGCTCAAAGACGGACGAACATGATGAGGATTCAGATCTCCAATTTTACACAGTTACCACATGAATCATTCCATGAGGCATGGGATCGATTCAAGGATTAGACAGAGATGTCCTCATCATGAGATGCCATTGAAGGTGCTTGTGAAGAATTATTTTGGAGGACTCCTACCGTATATCTAGGGCCTAGTGAGCGTTGCATTTGGCGAAAGTTATCTGAATAGGGTTGCCGAGTCAGTTTGGTCCACATTTGAGGGGATGATAGAGAATTCACATGTTGTCGATTCCACTAGGGCATTCAAGAAGGGCCCACAACCACCACACCACCGGGAGCATTAGATAGTGGCACATGTTTCTGAGTCTGATTCATGGTCTGACATGGGATTTATTAGTGAGAACCTTACATTAGTCGACGTGATTCAGAAGCAAGTCCAAGAGCTACATTTGCTGTGAGAGTTGGAGAAACTCTCATCACTTCCTCAATAGTTGAGTGATTTAACGAATAAGGTGATCGAGTTGCAGCTTCAGTAGCAACAGTCTCGCACTCCTTCTTCCACTTCTAAGCATGTTTAGAGATCTTTACCCGCTCCTCTCACTCGCTTATACTTTTTGTTCAGAGAACGTGTACAACTTATTGAGACTCCCCGGATTGATTGGCATGAGGAAATGTCCAATGCCAACCTAAGTCAGATCGCTAGCCCTAGAGCTATTGATGTTGATTCTCATGCTACTATTGAGATCAATGAGATATGTTATGCTCCTATTCAACCTTCACCACACTTTACTCCTCAGAGCGTACAACACCAACAACAGTAGCAATATAGTCATATGTAGCATGAACGTCCACATTTCCAACACTGCTAATATTATATGCAGCAACATTCTCACCAACATGCATATCAGAGACTACATTCACATTAGTTTCCTTCTAAGCATTCAAAACCTTATCAGTACCAGTAGCAATCGTCTTCCTTTACACAACAATGATCTCCTCAGCATTACACACCACAGCAGCACATTCCTAAGCAGAAGATAGTAGACAACCAGAAACACCACGGTAAGTTTGAGATATCTTCACATGCCCTGGCACTGAACCATATCATGGATATGATTGGCACACTCTAATGCACACATAGGAGAGAGATAGAATGGGTTAACCATCGCCTAGATGAGTTGACCATGCCCAAGACTACTCTCCCAACCCAACCTCATATGAATCTGATCAATAAGAGGAGGCAAATAGATCAGGTAGACACCATCACTAGTATGATCTCTTTTCATAAATTTTTATCTAACTTCATTCGTCTCAGGAGCGATATATGACCACGAGCACATGATCAGGAGGAGGAGAGAGCACATGATGAGGAGCAAGAACTAATCCATGATGATCATACATATCTTGATGTTTAGGAGGAGAACCACCACGATGAGGACCAGCACGATGTCCACCTTGATGATCAGAGAGACGTGAACGATGAAAAGATAGTTGAGATGGACATGAGCGATTCAGATGATGATACAACTCCAGACCATGCAGATACTATCGATGCAGATTTTTCATCTCACATTTTAGAGAGTTTTGTACATACTTTTTAGACTCTCAATGTACATGCTGATTCCACTTTAGATGTGAATAAAAATAATTTTGTTATTCTTGAGATTGTTCCTTTTCCCGATGCTTTGTATGGAAAAGGAAAGAAAAAAAAATGTTTATCGAGTGATCGCAATTTTCTGAAGATTCCATTTCATGATGCCTTAGATCATTTTCCTACGCTTATGAATCAGTTGAGGGACAAATGCACAACACGTATGAAAAGGAAATCACGAGTTGAGAAACATGTTTTGACCAAGGCAACTTCATGTGCTATAATGAAAAAGGTACCTAAGAAGAAGAAGGATTCTGGAGCTCACCATGTCACATGCCTAAGAAGAAGAAGAATGATTAGGAATACAAATTCATTCTAACTTTCTTTCTTTTTCCCTTATTTTTCAAATAAGTGTTTGCTATGGGACTAACAAAGTTTAAGTATATGGGGTTGATGAATCCATGATTCATTAATATTCTTTCTACATTTTGTCCTAAAACCCTTAACAAATACATGTAAATATGCATTAATTTCGATATTTTATCAAAACTTCATTCACGAATAAAAATCCACTTTTATGCATCGAAAACATGTAAAAAAATAAAAGAATAGAAAAAAAGAAATGATATGAAGGCAGATTGTAATTATGTATATATGTACAATATGACTCATAAAATATAAATATAGCAGAAATATGCATTTATATAACCTAACCTCGCGGACCAAGTCAGCATGGATTGATTGACAGAAAAATAACTATGGGGAGATAAGGAAAGAAAACCAAAAAAAGAATCATTTATTAACTTATTCATTATTTATCCAATATTTATCAAAACTTCAAAAAAATTTAATTAATTCATTTGTACATATTTTCACCAAACTCTTTAAAATATTACTCGGTCACTTTAAAGTTCAAATAATAATATTCTCTCATTAATGGAGGTGATTTCCGTAAAATCGGAGTTCATTTTCAAAAAGTCGATTTTGGGACAAAATGACAACTAGATTTATAGGCTATTTATTTTAATTAGAACACATTACTTATATTTTTATTAAATTTATAAATTGTAATTTTTTTCTTGATCTTATTTTTTAACAATGAATTATTTTGGAATTTTTTAACACTTCAAATATTTTAAATAAACCAAATATCTTAATTTATAGATGAAATTTATCTGTATAGTACATAACTGTATTTATTAATACATTTAATTAGTTTATTAAAACCTCGAAAAATCGCATATACTCTACTTGTTATGCTAATAATTAATAAAGTATAAAATTGTTATGTTATATATTTAATTATTAAATTAAAAATCAGAATACTATTTAACAAGTATGCTATATACATATTTCAAATATTATATTTTTATTCATTAAATATTCATTATTTAAAGAAATAAATTATTCTAAAATTTAGGTAATTTAATTATCTATATTTTCTCTTTTATACTTATTTACAATAATGTTAGTTGTTAATTATTATCTAATTTAGAGTGAATCTTAACATCTGGCCAACCAAGTGCAGACACGTTTCAACACCTGGTGGATCTTCCTCAAGAACTGGTTGTTGGAGCTTCTGTTCCAATGACCTGCATTGGACTATTTTTCCTATGGCCATCTTTAATCGTAAACTCCATCTAAACATTTTATTACACCCTCCTAACATTTGTAATCCACATCAACCCTAGGATTAACACCTAACTCCCTTCGATTCGCCTTTAAAAGTCCCTAAAGATGGTCAGTTCATTCCAAATTCTCCCTAACTACAAGATCAAGTAGCCGACCACCACCTTCTCCGTCGTTCATAGGCCGTGCCTGGTTGTGACAGAGCCTCTTCTCTGTCCTGCATGGAAGGAGGGTGATCGGAGTAGGGTTAACCATCTTGCATTGTCGCCCTTGTGTGCATGGAGCTCCGAAAACACTGGCACGTTGAGCGAAGACCAGAAAGATCATTTGACTTCTAGTTCCCAAGTACTTTCTCCATTCAATTTTCACTCTTCAGTTCTCGTGTCCATATTAGCTTAGTTAAGCACCCAATTAGGTTTTCTAATCACTCATTTCAAACCACAATCGAAAGCCCTTTTCAATTAGCTTCAAATTCACCCCATTTTTGTTTTGTTATATCCCTATTCTAGATCCCATAGTTAACCTGCATAGTCCTTAACATCACCGTCAATTCTACCATGAATCGAGCAATCTAATACTTTATTACAGGTCTTCAAGAGCTATTGAAGTGCCAAAACACACCAGGAGCATCACATCTTCGTTGAATGCATTCACAGAGTTGTCGCATAACCAGTTCCAGTTTCTAAACCCAAGCAGAGCCTAGAGGCGTCGCCTCTGCCTTCCTCGATCAATGCCCTACCAAGCGAGCTCAGAGGGGGTAGGTGACTTCCTCCCAGCCTTGCTGGAGGACAACCACCACTTGCCATAACTGCATCTTGCCAGAGAAGAAAGATCTCTTCTGTAAAACATCAGGATAGAGGGAAGAACGCTGGAAGGAACTTAGATAGTAGCCTCGCGACACATGTCATGCACAGACAATTTAGATCATGTCTCCTAATTTAGACCCCAACTGTCTGATATGAAACGATAGAATATTTTCAACGGGGACCTGCCAAGTGCTAGGAACTCAATGCGCCTCTAAACTTTTTCCTATTTGCAAATGGGTTCCCGTGCAGGGACCTATTTGCAAAACTCTGGATTCTTTTCTTGCAAAATGGTCCTTGACCAGGGAACTATTTGAAAGAAGAGCCTTATCTTTTTTGTGTAGTACTCTTTTACACATTCTCTCTAGACTTTGGACTATATTGTCCACTGTTGGACATATTATTCTATCATCGAATATTTCTTATCATTTTCGTTCCATTTTTCGATGTTTTCTTTGTGCTTTTATTGATTCATTTTGATTTGATTTTTCTTCTCTTTTTTTCCAGCAACTAATAAAAAGAGTTTTCTCTCTTTCTTCGAGAAGAGATTAAAATAACAAAAAATCTTTTTTTCTCAAAAATCTAGGTGTTTCTATTCTGCTTCCTCGAGTTCAAACTAAGGACACTTACCTGGTTAATAAATAGTCTAGGAAAAATAGGAGAGAGTCGCTTTATTCACTATTCTTCTTCACTTCTCTGTCTCTTCTATTTTATTGAATTTTGTTTGATTAACCGAGTCACTTTTCGCAGTTCACTACAGCTAACATTCCTCATTTCTTAACTGCATGTCAGGCTCAGTTATCATCCCACATGAGAGATGGCCAAACTAAAAGGCAACCCCTCCAGATTCCTTTATTTTTTTTAATGCAAAATTTTTTATCTTCAGCAAAAAAACTTGTTGTGTATTTACACGAAAAACCTATGCTTTATATTTGATTATAAATATATCCATGCCAGCACACTGTAATTGATTTAGGTCTTCTATTTTTTGATTAAATAGCTCCTGCGGTTTATACATTGTGGAAAAATTATAGAAAATGTCTAATGTTGTGCATGATCATTCCCTAATTTTATTGTAGCATTTACTTGTCTTTTTCCATTTATTTAAAATAAAAAGGATCTTATTTCGCCCACGTCTAACTATAAAAATATATAAAAAAATAGAAAAAACTTATCTAAAAATTCCAAAAAATATATATGTTATATATTACTATATAATATAACTCCAGTCTGATAATAACAAAAAAATAGAAAAGAAAAACCTTAAAAATTAGAAAACCCACCTAACCCAAAAAATAGAAAAAAGATGTAAAACTAAAAAAATAGTTTTCCTCTGTATATTTTTATTTATATTATATATATTTATATATATTTAAAATAGTTTTGAGTAATTTTAGACTTATTATCTATTTTTAAACCTCAAAACAAATCAGCTTAATAACTCCATGTTCTATGAGTAATTTGAAGTTTGAAATACCTAAAAATTTGAAAAAAATACCTAAAATCAAAAAAGAGAAAATATACAAAAGGTAAAAAATATTTTATTTTATAATTTTTGAATATTTATAGACGTATTTATAACTATAAAATTCACTATAGACTATATATTATTATATACTTAATATAAATATTATTATTATAAATACCTTTTATATATTTTAAACCCTTAACAAATATAAAGGACTGTTATTTAATGTATTTCCCGATTTTATATTTATTATATATTTATGTCCTATATACTATTTATATTGTCCACATTATTATATATTGAATTATATATATTTATTGCATATTAAAATGGAAAATAATTTTTAAAATAAAAAATTAAAAAAATTATTTTTAAAAAATCCGTAAAGATTAAATATAGTTAAAAACAACAAAAATGAAAAAATGCAGAAAAATATTTGTCATTTCTTTGTTTAATATAAATAGCCTATCTGTATACTTGCTCTAAGTGGTTCGACCCCTGCACTTGCTTGTCAATACATATTTATTGATAGGGTATAATTAATTTTGCCCCGCATAATTTCATGTATTTATCATTATTGTGAGTTGATTGTTGATTCATTCGATTGGTTTGGGATCCGAGTACTGCAAGAGTAGGCGACACAATGATTGCTAGACCTGACTTGTTAGGCATCGTAGGCCCTCTAAGATAGGGCGCTAGGATCTTCATTCAGCTTAAATTATCATGTTGACCAAAGCCCAAGTATAGGGGGGACGACCAACTTCTATTCTCTTCACTCTCTTTTATGCTTAGCATGAGCTATGTCTCTTCCTCACTTCTTGTGCCATGATGACATAATACATATTAAGTATAGGGGTATGTATATATTACATATATACTTTACCCATGGCTCATACTTTTGTGTATTTTATGCATATAATATGGAATATGGGATGAGTAACCATAGTCTCTCTACCCATAGTCTCTCTCAATCTCAGGTGGTCGGCCAGTTCAAAATTTTCTTAAGAGAACTCCGTCGTCGTCGCGCCGCGATTGTGCTGCGGGATCGTTTGCTTATGGATATCCATCTTCTTTGATGACCTCTACTCGTGAGGAAGATTAAGGATAACGTGAGATGAAAACAGGAGGTTCTGTGACTGTATCATGAATGTGGATTGTATGAAACACACGTTTATCCATGTGCCCACAAGTGCTCGCTCCGTCAGATCAGACTTGACAAATGAGGTATCTTTATTTAGATTGACAATGATTATGATCACATTACATGAGGTAAACCTAATACATCTTTGTGATCAATATAAAACAACATGGGAATGGTTCCCATGTCATGTGATTTCATCGCAATATTTAAATTTCCATTGCCCCTTTCTACTAGTGCAATTACTCGACCTTGCTTGCATAAGATGTGATCTCCAAACATCCATGATGTATTAGGTGAATACCCTCAACCTCAAATGGTATCATTTCCTTGGTCAAAGGTCTTTGATGAGAAGGGAACAAGATTTTTGATATCGAATGAGCGTGGACTTGATGTTTTTGCATATATGTGTTTTTCATATAGTTTATTGCTCATATCAAAAATCTATTGTTTGTGTCATGTTTGAACAATTTTTTCATATACCAAAATGTATTTATATGTCTAAATATGTTCCCAAAATATTCGCCAATGGTTGGCATCAAACATGCATTGTTTTAAAAATAAAAGTTCCTGCAGTGGTTTTTTTTGGAATTTAAACTTGAATATGTAACTAATGGAATTTTTGTTACTATTTTGCTATCATGAAATATGTTATAAAAACATTAAATATATTAACAATTAAATCAGAAAATTGCTCGAATTTATTTCACGCGATTCCAACTCAGTTTGCCCTATATATGTGATATTTGGAGGAAATGGGTCGGAAGATAATTGGATAATCTCAAGAACATTTTTTAATGTGTTCGTTCAATACTAATCATGGTATTTCTGAATTTATTATGAGTAAATGTATTTTGTGAAATATTTGATAATCATTAACCTCCATTGAATGAATGTTTCATGACAAAAGCCTACTTCAAACAACAATAATTGTTTTAAAACTTTTACATGCACAAACGAAACACATTTGCTTTATATGACTAGAAATTTTGAACATTAAAATGTTTTAATAGGACTATGTTTCTGAGTGATTATTATATAACTTCATGCCAGTCATCAAGAGAATATTACCGATAAAATCTCTTAGAATAATTTACCAAGTGTGTTATCTTGAATTGATTTGGTAATGGTGTCTATGTCGTGGATATGCTAATGTGCTAACTAATTGACATCATGTATAGCATTTGCAGTGGAAGCGCTCCCTATTAGCGTTATATGTATGACCTATCCTGATCCGTTTCAAGGATGGGTATCATGAGAAGTCTCTTCGTACTTTAAATAACTAATTGGAATAATATAATTGTAAACTATGAGTTTGTATACTATATAGTAATATCAAGAAAATTAAATTGTTTATTAGTTGTGTTTGATTGATAATTAACTTAATATGTTTAAAGTAGTTAAATATAGTTAAGATTAATATTCCATTATTGATAGGATTGTAATTCCCTTGGATAAATTAATTTTTAGAATTTTATTCACAATAAGTAATTAAATTTTGAACGGGATAGAGAGGGTCATAAGATGACATACATGGTCTCCTGTTAAGCTGAAGTGACTCGTCAGCTTGTATTGTACATTGGAGACACCTATGTGAATTCATAGCTCTAGTATACGAGTGTAGATGGATCAAGGTCTTTCCTTCTCGAAAGAGATATATTGTATGCATAGTGACCCCAATATTGTTCCTCATATAATAGAGATGGTAATGGATCGTGTGTAGTGGGTACTATTCTTGTTGATGGTTGATTAAAATAACAACGGGTGAACATCACCTTATATGTGGCGGGCTCAGGTGTTAAAGATCGAATTGGGAAATGCAAGTTGGACTTGCAAGGTGTAATGAGTTCCTGCTTCCTTTGCCTAAGTTACAGTTTCTCATAATATTGGTTGTAATAAAGTTAGAAGGGAGATCCTATATCTTGCTAGAGATATAATGGTAAGTATATCTCTTTCTTTGAAAGTTCAAATAAGGGAATGTACTTTAAAAGTATAAAAAGGCAAGAAAGTTTGATTTGAAATCATTGAGTGGTTCCTTCAGCTAGTGTTCTCATCCTCGTTTCAAGTGTATCAGTTGTGGGTGGTCTTATTCCCATAATCAAAGAATTTAAATTGAATATATAATTATTTACATGTTCTAGTAAGTGTATTTCTTAATCTCATGTATGAAATCCATGAACCCTCCAAGCAAGCTTTTGGAGGTCTACCAAATGACTGAACAAAATTATTTAGACTAGCTCTGAAATTTGGATCTTGTTCTCTCGGTAGAGCACATCAGCTATGTGCTCAACAGTAAGAAGCACACAAACCCTACATAATTGGAAGAACCAAAATGCAATGGAAAATAAAAATGAAGATCTATCATTGACTCATTTTGATGTTATGTGGTCTTTGTCTAGGGTACTTTAGAAGTAACATGTGGACATAGACACTGCCTATGATATAATATTGAATCTTAAGGAGATGTTTGCTGATGTGAATTGCCCTCAGTCTTAAAACCTCTTGAAAGAACTTATTCGTTGCAAGATGTAGGAAGGGACATCGGTTAAAGAGAATGTAATCAAAATGTTTGGTTAGCTCTTTGAATTACATACCATAGGGGCACTGATGGATGTAGACATGCAGTCCGACTTCATTCTATTATCTTTGCCCAAGTATTTCAATAACATTATGATATTGTACCATATGAATAAGGTGTGTTTGATGAATGTTGAGTTGATATCTTCATTGAAGTCAACTGAAGATGTCTTGAAGAAGAAAAATCCCATAAGCAGTGCAATGGTTCCATAGGTTAAGAGAAAGTGTGGTTGGAAGCATGGATCTCGAAAGGTCTGACCCATATGAAGAAAAAGAGTCAAGTTGTTGTCTCATCCTCTCAAGCTTCCATACTGATAGCATCAACAAAAGCCGATGTCTTGAAGAAGAAGAATCCCACAAGCAGTGCAATGGTTCCGTAGGTTAAGAGACAGAGTGGTCGGAAGCATGGATCTCGAAATGGTCTAACCCATGACAAGAAGAAGAGTCAAGCTTTTGCCTCATCCTCTCAAGCTTCCACACTAATAGCATCAATGAAAGTCGATGTTTTCCATCACTGAAAGAAGCTGGGACATCGGAAGAGAAATTGTCCATATTATTGAAAAACATAGAAAATGGTAAGGCTTCAACAAGTATAAAATCTTCTTACATCATTAAAATCAATTTCTCGTAGGAAGAGAAGATAGTTGGGACACTGATTTCTGGTGCTTCTGTTCATGTATATAATTTGTTGCATCTATTTCAGGAAACTAGAAAGCATGAGGATGGAGATATAGTCATCCATATGTGATTTGATGCAACTATTATAGCAGTCACCATCAGAATTTGCAGACTATCTCTAGCTATGGGGAGAGTCTTATTATTTAGAGAGTGTCTTGATGTACTTGAAGTTAGGAGGAGCTTGTTACCTGTATCTATGGTAGTTAGAAATGTATATAGGATTTTGCAATAAAGTTGTCATAAGTCGTTGCGATACATATTGTAGATGGTTCTCTAACTTTAGGTAGATACTTTGAATTATGAATTAATGAATAATAATAATAATAATCTCATGCAATCTAGAGAGGAAAAAAATATTTATCCATGATTTGGCATCAATGGCTTGGTCGTTTATCTATTGATAGGAATAAGAGAGTGGTAAAAGATGGACCACTATATTTTCTACAGGTCCAAAGTTTACCTACTAGCGAACATAGCATTCAAGGTAAAATAACCAGAGCGCCTTCCTAAAGAAGGGTACAGGATGTGTAGGCATACTTGACATAATACATACTGATATTTGTGGTCCCTTCAGCACCATGACTCGAAGTGGATAACCATATTATTTGACATTTATTGACGACCATTCATGATATGGGTTTATCTTCCTATTACTTCATAAGTATGAAAAATTGAAAAGTACAAAGAATTTGTGGTTGTGGCTGAGAACCAAAATGATAGAAAGACTAAATAGATTCGATATGATCGAGGTGGCGAGTACATCTAAGATGAATTGAAGGAATACCTTAAAGAGAGAGAAATTGTTTCCAATCTCACGTCTCCTGAAACTCCCCAACCAGATTGTGTTGCTAAAAGATGCATCATCACCATCATAGATATGGTCCGATCAATGATGAGTAAATCACATTTACCTCTTAGTTCTGGGGATATGTAGTAGACACTGAAATATATTTTCTTAACAAGTTTCCTAGCAAATCCATACCCCAAACTTCGTATGAGCTTTGGGTCAGAACCAAGCCCAGTGTTAGACACTTGAGAATTTGGAGTTGCTTGGTCCATGCCAAGATTGTGGATGCAAGTAAACAAGAATCTCGCACCAGAGAACGCTACTTCATTGGATATTTAAAATATGATTTTTTGTACCAATTTTACGATATTAAAACTCAAAAGGTTTTCATCTCTAGGGATGTGAAATTCTTATAGGATGACTTCCTTAAAAATCAAGAAAAGAATGAAGTAAAGGAATTCACAGAATCCTCTGAGGATACTAAGATTCTTGAGCAATAAATTGAAGAGATAAATGAAGATGAAACACCTGTACCTTTTTGAAGGAGTTTGAGGGTGGTTATGCCACTTGAAAGGTATGGATTCCATGTGTTAGGAGAATCTGAAAATGATCCAACTTTATTTGTTGAAGCACTGTGGATCATGACATGGATAGATGGATGTTAGCTATGAAACCTAAAATTGACTCCATGCACATGAACAGTCTATGTACTCTAAAGGATCCACCTAAGGGTGTAAAACCTATTGGGTATAAATGGATATTCAGTAGAAAGAGGGGACCTGATGGGAATATAGAGACCTTCAAGACACGTCTCCTATCCAAGGCCTACATACAGAGAGAAGGCATCGACTACGATGAGGCATTCTCTCATGTGATCATGCTTATGTCCATCAGAGCACCACTAGCTATAGTTGCACATCTTAACTGTGAGATCCGACAAATGGACATCAGGACTGCATTATGCAATTCATACCCCAAGGAGGATATATATATTAAGCTACCCCAAGGCCTCATAACCGAAGAAGACAAGGTGCACAAGCGGAAGAAATCCATCTATGGGCTCAAACAAGCTTATCGTAGATGGATAATAAGATTTGAGGAAACCAAAAAGAGTTATGATTTCATTTAGAATTCAGATGAACCATTTGTGTACAAGAAGCTCAACGTGAATGTCAATGTGTTTATCTTGCTTTATGTAGGTGGCATCCTTATCATTGGGAATGATACAAGAATGATGAATAGTGTTAATGTATGGTTGTCCTATACATTTGAGATGAAATATCAAAGAGAAGTGTCTTATATCTTGGATCCAAAGCTGTTCACAAGTAGAGAAAAGAGGATTTTGGGCTTGTCTCACCATGGATACTTTAAGAAGATCTTCAAATGATTCCATATCGAAATTTCAAAGAAAAGCTTCCTTCCCTCAAGACACGATATACACCTATCTAAAAGGATGTCTCCTTAAAATGTTGAGGAAAAGAAGTCCACGTCTGGATGCCCTTACGTATTAGCTGTGGGAATCCTAATGTATTCCATAATGTGTGCAAGGTTGAATATCTGCCATGTAGTGGGAGTTGTAAGCCATTAGCAATCCTGATATGGCGAGTAACACTAGAATGTAGTGAAGAACATCTTCAAGTATATAAAGAACACACAGATTCATACTTCCAATATGACATTGACAATCACAAGTCAACTATAGGGTTTGTATTCTTGTTATAGGACAGTGTCGTAGGCTGGAAGCAAGAAGCAGGACACCACGGCTAATACGACGATAGAAGCTGATTACATTGCCGGATCAAATGTTGCAAAGGAGGCGGTGCGGTTGTGCAAGTTGATCCAGGAAGATGGTGTATGTAAGACCTCGAGACTCCGATACATATCAAAATAACGTAATACAAGTTAAGTATTGAATGCCCATTCAAATCCGATCTCGATACAACTCGAGGCTCAGATTTCGGTTTGACAAACTAATACTTACTTTCTCCTTTTTTTAACTTTCAGACCTTACCATTTTTCCAAATTGAGCATATGAATAGCCTATTGCATAGTACTCGTCGAGACCTTTCCAATGATACCAATAACATCCAAATACGACATCATAAGAGGAAGATATGATCATTTTACCACCGTAGACCAATAATTGAACCCGGATCCGAACCCATATCCGAATAACCAACATGGGCATAAAAGGAGGCTGACCAATAGTTTGGTCCACCTAGCCTGTTTTTTCCAAGTCAAGGCCAATGGAGCTCCATCCCGGAGCTGTAACGCCCCAACCCAAAACATAGTGCCATACCTAAAACTCACGAAGTGTGGGTTTGGCTTATAAGTGATGGAGTGGGATTACTACTTGTCAACTTGGGCTTAAGCATTTTGGATGGTTGCCAATGGGTTCATTTGGGCACGTACCCAACAAGTTGTCAGGGCCAGTTTTCCTCGATAACGGACCGGGGACCTAAGCCCGAGACGTTACAAATGGTATCAGAGCCGAACGCCCTCTGACAGTGGAAAGGGCTACACGAGAGGTGGAGCCGCCCCTACAAAGAGGTTGGAGGAAAAGGCTACCCGGAGCGTGCAACCGTCACTGTCACTGGGAATAAGTGATGTGCCATGTCGCAACGAGGACGTTGCGAATATAAGTGGGGGAGGTTGTAACGCCCAAACCCAAAACATAGTGCCATACCTAAAACTCACGAAGTGTGGGTGTGGCTTATAAGTGATGGGGTGGGATTACTACTTGTCAACTTGGGCTTAAGCATTTTGGATGGTTGCCAACGGGTTCATTTGAGCACATACCCAACAAGTTGTCAGGGCCAGTTTTCCTCGATAACGGACCGGGGACCTAAGCCCGAGACGTTATAAATGGTATCAGAGCCGAACACCCTCTGATAGTGGAAAGGGCTACCCGAGAGGTGGAGCCGCCCCTACAAGAGGTTGGAGGAAATAGTTACCCGGAGCGTGCAGCCGCCACTGTCACTGGGAAGAAGTGATGTGCCATGTCGCAACGAGGACGTTGCGAATATAAGTGGGGGAGGTTGTAACACCCCAACCCCAAACATAGTGCCATATCTAAAACTCACAAAGTGTGGGTGTGGTTTATAAGTGGTGGGGATTACTACTTGACAACTTGGGCTTAAGCATTTTGGGTGGTTGTCAATAGGTCCATCTGGGCCCATACCCAATAGGTTGTCAAGGCTAGTTTTCCTCGATAACGGATCGGGGACCTAAACCCGGGACGTTACAAATGGTATCAGAGCCGAACGCCTCTGACAGTGGAAAGGGCTACCCGAGAGGTGGAGCTGCCCCTACAAAGAGGTTGGAGGAAATGGCTACCCGGAGCGTGCAGCCACCACTGTCACTGGGGAGCTTACTACCGAGCCACTTGGGCTTAAGCATTTTGGGTGGTTGCCAACGGGTCCATCTGGGCCTGTACCCAACAAGTTGTCAGGGTCAGTTTTCCTCGATAACGGACCGGGGACCTAAGCCCGGGACGTTACAAATGGTATCAGAGCCGAACGCCCTCTGACAGTGGAAAGGGCTACCCGAGAGGTGGAGCCGCCCCTACAAAGAGGTTGGAGGAAATGGCTACCCGGAGCGTGCAACCGCCATTATCACTGGGAATAAGTGATGGGCCATGTCGCAACGAGGACGTTGCGAATATAAGTGGGGGAGGTTGTAACACCCCAACCCCAAACATAGTGCCATATCTAAAACTCACAAAGTGTGGGTGTGGTTTATAAGTGGTGGGGATTACTACTTGACAACTTGGGCTTAAGCATTTTGGGTGGTTGTCAGTGGGTCCATCTGGGCCCATACCCAAAAAGTTGTCAAGGCCAGTTTTCCTCGATAACGGACCGGGGACCTAAGCCCAGGACGTTACAAATGATATCAGAGCCAAACGCCCTCTGACAGTGGAAAGGGCTACCCGAGAGGTGGAGCCGTCCCTACAAAGAGGTTGGAGGAAATGGCTACCCGGAACGTGCAGCCGCCATTATCACTGGGAATAAGTGATGGGCCATGTCGCAACGAGGACGTTGCGAATATAAGTGGGGGAGGTTGTAACACCCCAACCCCAAACATAGTGCCATATCTAAAACTCACGAAGTGTGGGTGTGGTTTATAAGTGGTGGGGATTACTACTTGACAACTTGGGCTTAAGCATTTTGGGTGGTTGTTAACGGGTTCATATGGGCTCGATCCCAAGAGATTGTCAGGGTCAGTAATCCTCGATAACGGACCGGGGACCTAAGCCCGGGACGTTTGTAACGTGAGTTTGTAACAATGATGTGCCAGTTTGTAACGTCCCGAGCTTAGGTCCCCGGTCCGTTATCGAGGATTACTGACCCTGACAACTTGTTGGGTTCGAGCCCAGATGAACCCGTTAACAACCACCCAAAATGCTTAAGCCCAAGTTGTCAAGTAGTAATCCCCACCACTTATAAGCCACACCCACACTTCGTGAGTTTTAGGTATGGCACTATGTTTTGGGTTGGGGCGTTACAACCTCCCCCACTTATATTCGCAACGTCCTCGTTGCGACAAGGCACATAACTTATTCCCAGTGATAATGACGGCTGCACGATCCGGGTAGCCATTTCCTCCAACCTCTTTGTAGGGGCGGCTCCACCTCTTGGGTAGCCCTTTCCACTATCAGAGGGCGTTCGGCTCTGATACCATTTGTAGCATCTCGGGCTTAGGTCCCCGGTCCGTTATCGAGGAAAAATGACCTTGACAACTTGTTGGGTACAGGCCCAGATGAACCCGTTGGCAACCACCCAAAATGCTTAAGCCCAAGTTGCTCGGTACTAAGCTCCTCTGTGACAGTGGTGGCTGCACGCTCCGGGTAGCCATTTCCTCCAACCTCTTTGTAGGGGCGGCTCCACCTCTCGGGTAGCCCTTTCCACTGTCAGAGGGCGTTCGGCTCTGATACCATTTGTAACGTCCCGGGCTTAGGTCCCCGGTCCGTTATCGAGGAAAACTGGCCTTGACAACTTATTGGGTATGGGCCCAGATGGACCCATTGACAACCACCCAAAATGCTTAAGCCCAAGTTGTCAAGTAGTAATCCCCACCACTTATAAACCACACCCACACTTTGTGAGTTTCAGATATGGCACTATGTTTGGGGTTGGGGTGTTACAACCTCCCCCACTTATATTCGCAACGTCCTCGTTGCGACATGGCCCATCACTTATTCTCAGTGATAGTGGCGGCTGCACGCTCCGGGTAGCCATTTCCTCCAACCTCTTTGTAGGGGCGGCTCCACCTCTCGGGTAGCCCTTTCAACTATCAGAGAGAATTTGGCTCTGATACCATTTGTAACGTCCCGGGCTTAGGTCCCCGGTCCGTTGTCGAGCATTACTGGCCCTGACAACCTCTTGGGATCGGGCTCATACGGACCCGATTAACCACCCCCAAAATGCTTAAGCTGGGTTGCTCGGTAGTAAGCTCCCCAGTGACAGTGGTGGCTGCATGCTCCGGGTAGCCATTTCCTCCAACCTCTTTGTAGGGGCGGCTCCACCTCTCGGGTAGCCCTTTCCACTATCAGAGGGCGTTCGGCTCTGATACCATTTGTAACGTCTCGGGCTTAGATCCCCGGTCCGTTATCGAGGAAAACTGGCCCTGACAAGTTGTTGGGTACGTGCTCAAATGAACCTGTTGGCAACCATCCAAAATGCTTAAGCCCAAGTTGACAAGTAGTAATCCCACCCCATCACTTATAAGCCACACCCACACTTCGTGAGTTTTAGGTATGGCACTATGTTTTGGGTTGGGGCGTTACAACCTCCTCCACTTATATTCGCAACGTCCTCGTTGCGACATGGCACATCACTTATTCCCAGTGACAGTGACGGTTGCACGCTCCGGGTAGCCTTTTCCTCCAACCTCTTTGTAGGGGCGGCTCCACCTCTCGGGTAGCCCTTTCCACTATCAGAGAGAATCTGGCTCTGATACCATTTGTAACGTCCCGAGCTTAGGTCCCCGGTCCGTTATCGAGGAAAACTAGCCCTGACAACTTGTTAGTTCGAGCTCAGATGAACCCGTTGACAACCACCCAAAATGCTTAAGCCCAAGTTGTCAAGTAGTAATCCCCACCACTTATAAACCACACCCACACTTCGTGAGTTTTAGATATGGCACTATGTTTGGGGTTGTGGTGTTACAGGAGCTCGTCGGAATGCCGCCAAGGTCGCCGGAGGTCACCGGACATGTAACATCACGGAGTCCAAGGTGACAATGCAAAGATACCTTCACGAGGGACTCGTTCTCACCTCCGCAGGGTACAGTTCACCACTCTTTCATGCAATCTTCCGCATTTTATTCTACTATCGATTGTTTTTTTATTCATCGTCGGATCATGAAGCTGTAGCTACCAACACGAAGATCTCAATACGGATCGTCGTGTCCTTAAAGTACATATTATCCCTCCTCACTGTTATGTTCTGCATTTTTCTTCTTTTAGGTTGAATTATACTTCAGATTGTTGGATCGTGCAGTATTCAGGATGTTTTTAAGCATGTCGGTTACTAGATTGGTATTGATGTTGTGCACACTCATACATGTATGCTCGCTGGGGCCAGAGTTCACAATTGGAGTCGTATATTGTGGTTTAGTTGTGCTATTTTTCTCTTGTGACCATTCTGATTGATCTTGTTACTGCTAATTCCATTTGGAATCATGTGATTCTGATGTTGGTTTTTAGATTCCATTGTTAAGATTGGTCCTTGTGTTTTTTGTGGTGGGCGATAGTCATGTTGTGATTGGAGTTTCCTTGTGGTTTCTGATCGGTGATTTTTATGTAATTTCTCCGACTTTGATACGATTTTGTGAATTCGAGTTTGAAATTAGCGAGAAGTTCCTGGATTGAATGGCCGGTCCCAATATTATGTGTTAGTTTGTTGATTTTCTATTTGTCGTTGCTGAAGAGTTGTTTTTGGCTGCTAATTAATTGGTTTCATTGTGCTTACTACTATTTCAGTACGGGTGTTTCAATTGAAAGTTTACTATTTTTGATTTGTTATTTTTGTCTTAATATAATACACCAGCTTGTATCTTGGATTTCATTGTTGCTGGTATAGTATGTTTTTTTTGGTGTCTTTTTTTGTTGGAGTTTTTTCGGACTTACACGCTATTTCGATATGGGTCTTTGGCTTGGAGTTCTGGAATATCCCAAGGTCGTCTTCCCTTTGTTGTTGGTGCTGAATTTCTGGCATCTGATGGGTTCTTGCAATCTCCATGTGGATCTTCGTGTTGTCATAATCTACTAAAGGTGGCAGACTGGTTTCTATCTGCCGGATAAGTTGTATTCTTAGGTGCCAATATATTTTTGAGAACAATTGTTTATGGGAACTTTCTGGTGTCCTGATTGTTATTGCTGAAAATGAGTGATATAAAAGAACCTGATAGGTAGTACCACATCAATGAAATTTATCCTGTTAAAGTATATCACATATATATGAGTAGTTTAATATGACTGGATTTTTTATTTATCTGCCAAGCTAGCAAAGCCTTCATTTGAGATTGTGGTGAACTACTTTTACATAGTTTACTTTGCTAATATCAGTCATCCATGATAATGCTTGTTGCTCAAAGAAAAACAACATGCATTGGCACCATTCTTGGCAATGCACACAATTTGCATACCAACTTTGCATATATCTATAATTGAGTCAAGGGTGTGGATAATGAAAAGACAAGAATCTCTGAACAAAAGTTTGTTACTCATATTGCATTTTTATATATGTAAGTTGTTTGGCTCAATGCTTTCCTTTTGCATCTCATCCAGGTTGCAGTAAAAAAGAAGAAGAAGTCATTATGGACCTCATGCATAGTCTTATAGGTTAAATATCTACATAGGAGAAATTCTAGCTTGATTTGCATAGTTTTGATTACATAATAGATGTCCCGAATCTGAAGCATAATCAAGATTTTCTATGCTATTTTTTTACAGCATAAGTTAGCAAAAGTCATGGTTTTTGCTATAACTTACATTCTCATACATAATTAGACTCTAGACCTCTTCACTCAAAGAGGATATTCCTCCTTATGCATGACAACATGGAAGTTGTTAGTTAAACATATCAAAGTGTATCATGTATCTTATTCAAGTATGCAAGTATAATGATTATTTTCTTTGCAATAAAAAGTCAGAAGAGTTGTGTTTATTAAACTTGTCCAAAATTTCCTCTGAACATCTTTATTTCTCACATTCTATATATGTATCCCTCAACATCAAGTTAACTTATTGGTCTGAAAAATATGCACATGGTATGGGAATAGCAAAGAGCCACAAGGATACAACTATTTAACTTGAGTTGGCCTTGTATCTAAGTGATCTTATATGAATTTATTCGAGTTTTGTCTTAACGAGAAAGAAAAATAAACCACCAAGGAGATGCATGCCTCCTTGGAAACTAGGCTAGAGCCATGGACAAACCATAATAACCCGGTCAAGAGATTAATGTTGCTTTTGCTCACTGTGTGTTGTGTGCACTGCTTAGTGCTCCTCTTGGCGTCATAGTGACTTTTCCACCATGGCGTTGAGCAACTTTCTGCCCTTATGCTTTGTGATGCACATTGTGTTCTATGTGTTCTCCGCTTGGCAGTGAGGCCTACAAACTCTATGTGACTCCTCTCGAGAATGCGTGTTACTAACAAGTGGTGTGAGTGTTGACCATAAGCAACATTAAACTACATTCCAAGCTTAACTTTTCTTACCAATGTGACATCTTTGTATTTAAAGGTGTTGGCCCCACGTATAAATACCTAGATTCACCTTTGTGAGGAAAGACACTGATATTGATACAAAAAAAGTTTTAAAACTATGTGATTAGTACAATTATCCCGGTTCAAATATATTGAATCATATCGTGTTCTTTAACCCGGTCGAGAGATTAATGTTGCTTTTGCTCACTGTGTGTTGTGTGAACTGCTTAGTGCTCCTCTTGGTGTTTTAGTGACTTTTCCACCATGACGTTGAGTGGCGTTGTGCATTTATGCTTTGTGATGCACTTTGTGTTCTGTGTGTTCTCCGCTTGGCAATGAGTCCTACGAGCTCTATGTGACTCCTCTCGAGAATGTGTATTACTAACTGGTTGTGTGAGTGGAGACCCTAAGCAGCATTGAACTACATTCCAAGCTCATCTTTTCTTACCAATGTGAGATCTATGTATTTAAAGATGCTGGCCCCACGTATAAGTACCTAGATTCACCTTTGTGAGGAAGGACACAAATATTATTAAATAAAAAGTTATAAAACTATGTGATTAGTACAATTATCCCAGATCAAATGTATTGAATCATATCGTGTTCTTTTGTCGGGAATTCTATTGAAGGAACGTAGACATGGACCATTCACGATGATTCAAGGGTTAAAATTTGAATTGGGAATCAAAACTTCAGTTGGTTTAGTGAAGCTAGTGGACGTGTTGGGAACTTAGTTAGGATGCATTGTTCCCTACTACATGCCTATGGAGGCACCCAACTCTAAGATCTTTTTCTTGCCATATAGTCATAGTATAAGATCCCTCCTGGACTAAGTCCATAGACTATCCACGAAGCTTGGGTTATAATTCTATTGTGATCCTACTCTCTTATAAGTTAAATTGGTACATAATACAATTTTATACTTGGATTGCAATTTTAAGTTGTGTTGTGTGAAGCCGCTTTGCATGGGATGATTGTTCTTGGTGGGTTGTAATTTATTAGTGGATGTTAAGAACATGGAAGTTGGTTTATACTTTATGGGTTTAAACAATTGCTTCTTGGACACTTTCTGTTTACCTTTCTATTTGTTAATTTATATTTGTATCTGGCACTTTGCTCATAAACCTATTTTTGTCATTTCAGCAGGTTTACAGGAGCAACAACCACAGTAGTAGGCGGTCTGTGGTTGACTTTTGTTGTACAATGGGTTCCTATTCTTTTGAGTTTTTGTACCTATACTTATTTTTGAGAGACATGATGGTGATGTATGAATGTGACTACAATTGCATGGTAATGTATCCATGTTTTTATACTTCTACAACATTGTATACAATTTTTGTGGGCATGAAGTGTGAATGGAAATGAAAATGGAATGGAAAAAAGATGCAGTTCCCCCTTCTGTCTATTCTCCTATAAGTTTGTCATTGCTTGGTGTTTCGAATGTCGAATCATATCTTGTGGATGTGTATTTTCTTAGTATCTGGATCACTGGGGGTGTCACAATATGGTATCAAAGGAATGACACTCCAATACACTTTATAAATATGATTCTTATGTGGTATTCGAAATACATAAAGTGTAAGACTTTGAGCACTTTTGAGCCAACACAAGTCCCAGTAGACTAGTAGATTTAGTTCCATGTCCACATGTTTCTCAAAGGAATAAGGAAAAAATATATACATTAATCCTATGGTTCTCAAGCAGGAGCATGATGTCACGAGTCGGTCAAGATGAGGGCGCAACAATTGTCCCTACAAGTTCAGGCCGTTCAGGGCATCTAACAACACTAGGAGAAGCTAGAGTAGAGGCTCCAGGACCAGTCAGACCCTCCTATAGACCTTCAAGGAAGGAGGGCAATGTACAACTGACGACGTCACTGGATGCAGAGCAAGATGAGGATCTGGATGCTTTGAAGAAGCATCATACTACTTACGTTGCTTACCAGAGGTTCCATGTACCACAATACTTGGGAACTTCTACACTAGTTGATGTCGAGTTGTGGATGGAGCATGCATTGAAGGTGCTATGGATTATACATGCTCCAATAGATAGTTGGCTTACCTTTGCGGAATTTTCACTTGCTAGATATGCTGAGAGATGGTGGAATGCCATCGAGGAGTTCACAGAGTCGATTAGTTGGGATGTAATCGTGGATGAGTTCCATGAAGAGTTCTATCCAGATCATTGGGTTGAAGAACAAAGAAGAGAGTTTGCAGAGCTGAAATAGGGCTCCATGTCAGCTCAGCAGTACCTGATCCGCTATACGGAGTTTGCACCCCACTCTCCTCCCACCACAGCATACCCACAGAAGAACTTGCAGAGTTCATTCGTGGCAAGAGAGAGGAGGTGCAAGACTGTTTGTCCACCATAGATCTCACCACTGTCAAAGTGGTGACACCAAAGGTGACAAGATGGGAGGCTACTCAAAGGTGACAACTTGCAGGACAAACTCAGTCCCATACTGAGCAGAACAACAAAATAACGCATCGATATTCACTCCACCATCACAAAAATCACTGTTTTCATCCATTTAGAGCAACACCAGTTGCCACTGGTCCCACTTCTTCTCGCACCTTGGGACATACTTTGTCTAGTCATTGTGCATCATCCTCGCGACTGCTGGTACACAATTGTAGTCAGAAACCATGAGTTGACAATATGGTTTCTGGAGGATCGTTGTCACCGCGAGTTTGTTTCCATTGTCATCAGCCTGGACACTTCATATTACATTGTCCTCGACGTGCTAGTGGTTTAGGTATGCCTCGGCAGAGTATGAGTCCCAACGGTCCAACACATACACAGGGATTAGCTTTTCACCATAGAGATGAAGGTATGATTTATCTATATACAATTTTATTTCACATTTCGATTGACTTTAATATCACAATATTGTCTTGTGTATAACACTTAGTACCCATACTAGGCAGGTTCTGGGAATATCAAATCCTCTTACTGCATCAAGAGCCTAGGTTCTAGGAATTCATCATAAGATAAGGATTACAAGACGTGCCAACACAAATCAGAGGATAATATATGCCTACAATCTTTATATTGACTCAATTGGATGATTTTACACCATTATATTTTTGAACTCACTAGAGAAGCATTCTATTCATACAATCGGATATTTCCTTACCTAAGACACCTATTCACGTCCTACATCGTTTGATTAAGACTTACGATGGAAGGATATTTCACTAAGTAAAGTGTGTAGGCATAAACACAATATCGAGAAGGCTGCATGAGTTAAGGATGAGTTTCCTCATTTGTTTCTATGTACAAAAGTTTAGATCCTACTTTTCTTCTCTTTCAGATTTTTGTGTTTCGTCTTTTTCTTTGAGATTTTTGTGGATCATGCAAATATGAGACTAGTACGAACACCCATCAAGTTTTGAGGATGAGACGTCATTTGAGATTTTTATAATTGTAAGAACTCGAGACTCAGATACATATAAAAATACCGTAATACAAGTTAAGTACCGGATGTCCATTCAAATACGATCTCGATAAAACTTGAGACCCGGATTTCAGTCCGACTCGCTAATACTTACGTTCTCTTATATTTAAGTTTCAGACCTGACCTTTTATCTAAATTGCGCGTATGAATAACTATTACATAGTACTCTTGGAGACCCTTCCATTGGTACCATGAATGTACAAATCCGACATCGTATGAGGGAGATATGATAATTTACCATTGTGGATCAATAACTGGATCCGGATCTGAACCCGAATTCGATTAACCAGCTCGGTCATAAAAGGAGGATGGGCATTGGTTTTGTTGACCTAGCCCACTTTTCCCAAGCCAAGGATGCTAGAGCTCCACCCCGAAGCTCGCCGGAACGTTGCCAAGGCCTTCGAAGGTCGCGGGAGACGTCAGATCGCGGAGCCGAAGGTGCGAACGCGAAGATCTCTCCAAGATGGATTCGTTCCTCACCTCTACAAGGTACAGATCTCCCCTCCTTGTTGTTGTCTTCTGCATTTTATTCTTCTACTTGGTTTTTTGGGTTTATCGTCGGATTGTGAAGCCGAGTTACCAACTTGAAGATCTCAACGCGTATCGTTGTGTCCTTAAAGTACATATCATCCCTCCTTGTTGTCATGTTATGAATTTTTCTTCCTTTAGGTCGGATTATCCTTCGGATAGTTGGATCATGCCATTTTCGGTATGTTTTAAGCATGCTGGTAACTAGATTGTTATTGATGTTGTGCACGCACATACATGCATGGCATCTGGGTTGGGGATCACAATTGGAGTCGCATATCGTGGCTCAGTTCTTTCATTTTTCTCTTATGACCTCTGTGATTGATGTTGTTGTTGCTATTTCCATTTGGAATTATGTGATTCTGATGTTGGGTTTTAGATTTCAGTGTTGTGATTGGTCCTTATGTTGTTTGTGGGGGGGTGATAGTCATGTTGTTATTGTAATTTCCTTATTGTTTCTAATCAGAAACTTTTATGTAATTTCTATGACTTTGATACGATTTTGTGAATTCGAGCGTTGAAATTGGCGAGAAGTTCCTGGACTGAACGACAGGTCCTAGTATTATGTGTTAATCTATTGATTTTCTATTTGTTGTTGCTGGAGAGTTGTTTCTGGCTGCTAATTAATTGGTTTCATTGTGCTTACTACTATTTCAGTATGGGTGTTTGAATTGAAATGTTACTAGTTTTGATTTTGTTGTAGGGAATGAATGAGATGCATTACCATTAACCTTAGAGCTCTCTTATATAGGAGAAAAGCTTTATGGGTAAATTACATAAAGAGGACAAACAAAACTACATAATAAAGTTACTCTAACACTCCCCCTCAAGCTGGAGCATATATATCCAACATGCTCAGCTTGGAACAACAAAGACGAAATGGACCCCTAGCAAGAGCCTTGGTAAACATGTCTGCAACCTGCTTTTCTGATGATACATGAGAAGTTGAAACAAGCCCTTTTTGAATTAAGTCCCGTGTATAATGGCAATCTACTTCAATGTGCTTCGTCCTCTCATGGAAGGCTGGATTATTGGCTATGAACAAAGCTGCTTGGTTATCACATTTCAGATGCATGGGAAGTGGAACATCAATAGTTAAATCAGTTAAAACTGATTTAACCCACATCATCTCAGCACTACCTTGGTCCATTGCCCTATATTCTGACTCTGCACTAGATCGAGCAACTACAGTTTGCTTCTTACTCTTCCAAGCTACTGGTGAGCTGCCAACAAATACAATAAAGCCTGAAGTTGACTTTCTATCATTAGGACACCCAGCATAGTCTGCATCAGCATAACCTGTGACGGATATCGAGGTATCTCTTCTAAACAGAAGACCAGTGCCTGGAGACGACTTCAGATATCTCAAGATCATAAAAACAGCATTCATGTGAGCCTGCCTGGGTTGCTCCATGAATTGGCTTACCCTATTAACCGCAAAGGCTATATCCGGTCGGGTAATAGTGACATACAAGAGCTTTCCCACTAGCTCTCTATATCGTCTCTTGTCTACTTCCTCAGAGTCATCATCATAGAGTTTGACATTAGAATCCATAGGAGTAGCAGCTGGTCTACATCCTGCCATACATGTCTCAGATAAGAGATCTGTAACATACTTCTTTTGTGTCATTACCATACCTTGCATGTTTCGTGCAAACTCCAGCCCCAAAAAGTAGCGAAGTGTACCCAAATCCTTCATAACGAACTGCTCTCCAAGAAACTCCTTGGCTGCTTGAATGCCCTACTCATTGTTGCCAGTAATAACAATATCATCAACATACACTAAGATGATCACAGTACCTCGCTGGTCTCTCTTTACAAAGAGAGTATGATCTGCTGTAGATCTGACGAAGCCCTTCTGTTCAATCAACTCCGAGAGCTTCTGAAACCAAGCCCGTGGACTCTGCTTCAGGCCATATATGGCCTTATTAAGACGGCACACCATACTGGACTCCCCCTCAGCAGCAAACCCTGGCGGCTGCTGCATATAGACCTCTTCCTGCAAGTCACCATACAAGAAGCCGTTCGTGACATCAAGCTGAAATAGGGGCCAGTCGCGGACAACAGCAACTGCAATGAGAATCCGTAAGGTAGAATGACGGGCTACTGGAGAAAACGTCTCCTGATAGTCCACCCCATATGTTTGGGTGAACCCACGAGCAACCAACCTGGCTTTGTATCTATCAACCGTACCATCTGCCCGATGCTTAATAGTAAAAACCCATTTGCTTCCGACAATGGACGCACCTGGTGGAGGATGCACAACACTCCATGTACCACGTGACTGCAACGCCGCCATTTCCTCTTCCATAGCTAAACGCCACGGGCTGCTCTGTAGGGCCTCCTGATAAGACCGTGGGATGTGTATTGCCGATAACCCAACAACAAACTTGCGAAAGTCCGGGGACAAACGCTCCAACGACGCCTGAGAGCAAAAATCCATCCCATATTTGGGATTCATCGTCCGAGCACGCTTCTGCCGTCTATGAGCAATAGGTATATGTAGGTCATCGACTGGAGGAGTGACAGTACCATCAGTACCCTGTACATCAGTACCCTGTACATCCATCTGCGCATTCAAATCACATGTGCCATCAGTAGAACTCAAATGATCAGTACATACCTCGGGCGTGCTGGATGATGGAGGAGGCACATGAGCAGAGGGCCATCGCTGATAGACCTGAGGATAATAAACAGTAGCTGGTGGTGGCGGTGGTGGTGGTGTAAACTATGGTGGTGGTGGTGGTGGTGTAAACTGTGGTGGTGGTGGTGGTGGTGGTGTAAACTGTGGTGGTGGTGGAGGCGGTGGTGGTAAATTAGAGCATGGAACAGAAGGAGGTGGAGGCGGCACATAGATGTCATCTCCTTCCTCTGAGTGAGTGAGTCTGTCACCTGTAGGAGAAAAGTACATAATGGACTCAAAAAAGGTGACATCTGCACTGACGTAGTACCTTCGTTTAACTGGATCAAAACACCGATATCCCTTCTGGGTTTTGGAATAACCTACAAAAACACATTTGACAGCTCTGGGAGAGAGCTTGTCAAGACCAGGAGAAAAACAATGAACAAATGCAACAGACCCAAACACACGCGGTGTTAGGGAGAAAAGATCCTTCTCGGGAAACGCAGTCAAGAACGGAATCTTCTCCCCTAACACTGTCGAAGGCATACGATTTAGAAGATAACAGGCAGTGAGAACCGCATCCCCCCAGTAGGAGTGAGGGGCACGGCTCTGAATCAAAAGGGTTCTGGTCATATCCAACAAATGACGATGCTTCCGTTCAGCCACCCCATTTTGTTGGGAGGTATAAGCACACGACGTCTGATGCACAATCCCATGAGACATAAGAAATTTGGACAATTGGGTACTGCACAACTCTAGAGCATTGTCAGACCGTATGTACTTCACTTTAGCGGAGAAAATATTTTTTATTTCAATAAGAAAAGACTGAATAAAATGACCAGCATCAGATTTATTTTTAAGAAGAAAGACCCAAGAAAGTCTAGAGAAATCATCAACAGCAACAAGATAAAACCTGTGCCCTTGAAGATCAAGGACACGACTGGGACCCCAAATATCAAAATGTAGCAGCTCAAATAGACCATGATGACTTGGACCTATACGACTTGGAAAAGACGACCTGTGATGTTTGCCAAGTTGCCATGCCTCACACTGAAAATTAGACTTGGGAGAAATCTGTGGAAGAACATGGACCATCTTTTGCAACGGAAGATGGCCAAATCGAAGATGCCAAGTGTAGGGTGACACCGATCCAGCCCTCATAGATGAGATACCAGCATAAGGAGATTGCACCAGTCTATAAAGACCCCCTTGCTCATGGCCAGTCCCAATCACTCTGCCCGTTAATATGTCCTGAAACACAAGAGTAGATGGATCAAATATAGCGCGACAATGTAAATCTTTGGTGAGTTGACTAATAGACAGCAAATTCATCGAGAACTTCGGTGCATAGAGAACATTGGACAGTCTCAAGGTAGGAGTCAACTGTACCTCCCCCTGACCAGTAATAGGGGAATATGTACCATCAGCTATCACCACCGATCGTTCAGATTGAGCAAGATGAAAGACACTAAACTGACCTCTGTCACCACAGAGATGGTGTGATGCACCTGAATCCATGATCCATTCTGATAGATCCGCCTTGTAACACTTACTAAAGGCAATGGGTGCGGAACCTATGAAGGCACCCACAGATGGAGAATATACCTTGTTGTTTGACATGACGACAACAATAACCTTGCGTGCACAGGAAAGCACGCTACAGGAGTCTTCGACACGCTGCTCCAAGCACGCTAAGAAGTAGCACTACGCGCCACAGGACTGCGTGAGGGCACCAGCAGTACGTGACACTCCCCGGCGATTCCGCTGGCAACAAAGTCTGTTGACGATAAAACCAGAGAATCCCTCTTGCAGCCTGCTCGTAGCTATAGAACGTAACAGCAGAATTTGGAACTATACGGGCACAATTAGTGCCATTGCCCTTGAACAGACTTGATGTTATGTGGATTCTGGATATGCGCCTCCTATATAGGCATGCACCAGTCGCAAGGTCTTCTCAGGACACACGGCACGATCGCACAGGGCTTATCAGGGCTGCGCGCAAGGGCTGCACACGCACACGCACAGGGCATTCAAGCACAGGCACGAATAGCGCTACAGGCTTCATGCGAAAGGCACAGGCTTCATGCGATGGCGCTATGAGATAGCGCTACAGACAGGCCGATTGCAGGCGCGAGAACGATGGGCGACTTGCGTTGATCACGCGCGACTTAGGGCTACAGACTTAGGGCTCGCGTGACTTCAGGCGATGCAGGCTTCAGGCGAGACTTAGGCTTCAGGCTTCAGGCGACTTCAGGCGCTGCATCGATCGCCAGGCCGATGGAGGCTTCAGGCGCGCGATGGCGATGCCGATGCAGGCTTCAGGCGCGCGATGGCGATGCCGATGCAGGCTTCAGGCGCGCGATGGCGCAGGCGCACAGGGCGCGAGAGCGCCAGGCACGAGGCGCCGATCGGAGGGAGGCGCTGATCTCGAGATGGAGAGAGAGAAGGGCGGCGGGTGGGGTAGGGTAGGGTTAGGGTTCAAGAACTCCGGCCTAGGACCGTCGCTCTGATACCATGTTGTAGGGAATGAATGAGATGCATTACCATTAACCTTAGAGCTCTCTTATATAGGAGAAAAGCTCTATGGGTAAATTACATAAAGAGGACAAACAAAACTACATAATAAAGTTACTCTAACAGATTTGTTATGTTTGTCTTGATATAATACACTAATTTGTATCTTCGATTTCCATAGTTGCTAGTATAGTATGTTCTTATTTGTTGTCCTTTTTTTGTCGGAGTTTTTCCCAGACTTATACCCTATTTCGATATGGGTCTTTGGCTTGGAAATCTGGAATATGCCAAGGTCGTCTTCCCTTTGTTGTTGGTGTTGAAAGTCTGGATATTGATTGGTTCCAGCAATCTCCATGTGGATATTTGTGTCATCATAACGTACTTAATATGGCATATTGGTTTTGATATGCTGGATAAGTTGTATTCTTAGGTGCCAATCTATTTTTGGGAATAGTTGTTGTTTGTGGAATCTTTCTGGTGTCCTTATTTTTATTGTTGAAAATGAGTGATATAAAAGAACCTACTTTTAAGTAGTACCACATCAGTGAAATTTATCCCGTCAAAGTATGTCATATATATATATATATATATATATATATATATATATATATATATATATATCTGTGTGTGTAGTTTAATATGCCTGGATTGTGTATTTATCCACCAAGCTAGCAAAACCCCTGTTTGAGCTTGTGATGAACCATTTTTACATAGTTTACTTTGCAAATATCAGTCGTCCCTGATAATACATGTTGCTCCAAGAATAACAGCATGCATAGGCACCAATTTTGCAAATATCTATAATTGAGTCAAGGGTGTGGATAATGAAAAGCCATAAATCTCTAGACAAAAGTTTGCTGCTCATATTTCATTTTTGTGTATGGATGTTGTTTAGCTCAATGCTTTTATTTTGCATTTCTTCTAGGTTTTCGTAAAAAAAACAAGAAGAAGTCATTATGGACCTCATGCATAGTCTAATAGGTTAAATCTCTTCATATGAGAAATTCCAACTTGATTTGCATAGGTTTGATTACACAATAGTTATCTTGGATCTGGAGCATAATCGAGATTTTCTATGTTATTTTTTTTACAGCAAAAGTGAGCGAATGTCGTGGTTTTTGCTATAGCTTACAGTCTCATACCTAATCAGACTCTGGATCTCTTCACTCAAAGAGGATCTTCCTCCTTATGCATGACAACTTGAAAGTTGTTAGTTAAACATATCAAAATGTATCATATATCTCATTCAAGTATACATGTATAATGATTGTTTTTCTATTAAATAAATAGTCAGAAGAGTGGTGTTTATTAAACTTGTCCAAAATTTCCTCTGAACATCTTTATTTCTCACATTCTATATATGTATCTGTCAACATCAAGTTAACTTATTGGTCTGAAAAATAGACACATGTTACGAGAATAACAAAGAGCCGCAATGATGGGGCTATTTAACTTAAGATGGCCTAGTGTCTAAGTGATCTTATATGAATTTATTTGAGTAATATCTTAACGAGAAAGAAAAACAAACCACCGAGGAGAAGCATGCCTCCTTGGAAATCCGAATAGATCCTTGGAGAAACAATAAAAACCCGGTCGAGAGATTAATGTTGCTTTAGCTCACCATTTGTAGTGTGCACTGCTTATTGCTCCTCTTGGCGTCTTATTGAATTTTCCTCCATGGCGTCGAGCAGCTTTGTGCCCTTATTCTTGGTGATGCGCGTTGTGTTATGTCTATTCTCCGCCTAGCGATGAGGCCTACGGGTTCTATGTGACTCCTCTTGAGTATGTGCGTTACTAACAGGGGGTGTGCGTGGTGACCCTAAGATACATTAAACTACAGTCCAAGCTCATCTTTTCATACCAACGTGACATCTAGGTATTTATAGGTGTTGGCCCCACGTATAAGTTCCTAGATTCACCATTGCGAGGAAGGACACCAATATTATTAAATAAAAAGTTGTAAAACTATGTGATTAGTACAATTATCCACGATCAAATGTATTGAATAATATCGTGTTCTTTTGTCAAGAACTCTATTGATGGAATGTAGTCTTGGACCGTTCGTGATGATTCGTAGGTTGAAATTTGAATTGTGAATCAGAACTTCAATTGGTTAAGTGAAGCTAGTGCACATGTTGGGAACTTAGTTAGGATGCATTGTACCCCAGCGCATACCTAGGGAGGCACCCAAACCCTAAGGTCTTCTTCTTTCCTTAGAGTCATTGTGTGAGGTCCCACCTAGACCAGGACGACAATCTATCAACGAAGCTTGGGTTATAATTCTATTGTGATCCTACTCTCCTATAAGTTAAATTGATATACAATACTTATTCATATTTGGATTGGAACTTTACATTATGTTGTGAGAAGCCACTTTGCATGGATGATTGTTCTTAGTCTATTGTCATTTCTTAGCAGATTGGGAACATGAAAGTTGTTTATAGTTGTGGATTTTCACAATTTCTTCTAGTACACTTTATGTTTACCTTTCTTGTTGTTATTTTAGACCAGTATTGGATGCTTTGCTCATAAACCTATTTGCGTGAATTTGGCAGGTTCACAGGAGCAACTGCTACAGCGGTAGGCAGTCCGTGGTTGACTTTTTGCAGCTCTCTTTTGTCGTACAATGGGTTCCTATTCTTTTACGTTTTTACACCAGTACTTATTTTTGAGAGACATGATGGTGATGTATGAATGTGAATATGATTCATGGTGATGTATCTGTGGTGCTTTACTTCTACAACATTGTATACATTTTTTGTTGGCATGATGTGTGAATGGAAATGAAAATGGAATGGAAAAAAAAAGATGCAGTTCTCCCTTCTAAACAATTCACCTGTAAGTTTGTCATAGCTTGGTATTTTCAATGTGGAATCATTTGTTGTGGATGTGTATTTGCTGAGTATTTGGATCGCCGAGGACGTCTCATCATGGTATCAAAGCAATGATACTCCAATACACTTCACAAATATGATTCATATGTGGTCATTCGAAATTCAGATAGTGTAAGGTTTTTGAGCATACATAAGTCCCATGAGACTAGTAGATTCAGTTCCATGTCCACAAGTCTCTCAAAGCTATAATGACAAAAATATATACATCAATGGTATAGTTCTCGTGCAGAACCATGCTGTCACGAGTCGATCCAAATGTGGTGCAACAGTCGGCCCTGCCGATTCAGGCCGTTCTAGGCATCCAACAATGCCAGGAGCAGCTAGAGCAGAGGCTCCAGGACTAGTCTGACCCATCCTATAGACCTTTAGGGGAGGAGGACAGTTTACATCTGACGACATCACTAGAAGCAGAGCAAGATGATGATCTGGATGCTTTGCAAAAGCATCATACTACTTACGTTACTTACTAGAGGTCCCATGTACAACACCAATTGATGTGAAGTTGTGGATGGAGCATGTGTTCAAGGTGCTACGGATTACACATGCTCCAGCAGATAGTTGTCTTACCTTTGCCGAAATTTCACTGGCTAGATATGGTGAGAACTGGTGGAATGCCATCAAGGAGCACCTTACAGAGCCGATTACTTGGGATGTATTTGTGGATGAGTTACGTGAAGAATTCTATCCAGATCATTAGGATGAAGAAAAGAGGAGAGAGTTTGCAGAGCTGAAACCGGGCTCCGTGAAAGCTTAGGAGTACCTGATCTGCTATACGGAGCATGCACGACACTCTCCTTCCAACACAACATACCCACAGGAGAACCTGCAGAAGTTCATCTGTGGCATGGGATAGGAGCTACAAGATCGTTTGTCCACCTTAGATCTCACCTTTATCAAAGAGGTGACAACGAAGTTGACAAGATGGGAGGCTACTAAGAGGCGACAGCTTGCAGGATAGACTCAGTCCCGTACAAAATAGTACAACAGAACAACGCATCGAGATTAACTCTGCCATCGCAAAAATCATTTTTTTCACCCATTTGCAGCAACACTGGTTGCTACTAGTCCCACTTCTTCTCACACCTTGGGAAAGTCTTTGTCTAGTCATGGCGCATCATCCTCTTGCCTCTGGTACACCAATGTAGCAACAAATCACGAGGAGACAATATGGTTTCTAGAGGATCGCTCTCACCGCGAGTTTGCTTCCAATGATGTCAGCCTGGACACTTCATAGCACATTGTCCTCAATGTGCTAATGGTTCAGGAACGCCTCAGGAAAGTATGAGGTCGAATGGTCAAACACATACATAGGGATCAGGTTTTCATCATAGAGATGAATGTAATATATATATATATATACATACAATTTATTCATGTTTCATTTGATTTTAATATCACTCTATTTTTTTGTGTACAACACTTAGTACCCGCACTAGGGAAGTTCTACGAATATCAAATCCTTTTACAACATCAAGAGCCTAGGGACAAGGAATTCATCATAAGAGAAGTATTAGAGGACGTGCTAACACATATCAGAGGATAATTTATGCCTACATTCCTTATATTGATTCTGTTAAATTATTTTACATCATTATATTTATGAACTCGATGGAGAAGCATTATATTCCCACAATCGGATCTTTCCTTACCCAAGACACCTATTCACGTCGCACATCGTTTGATTAAGACTTTGCGATGGAAGGATATTCCACTAAGTAAAGTACGTAGGCATAGGCATGATATCGAGAAGGCTACATGGCAACCCACAGATCAATATTCGGTACGAGTTCCCTCTTTTGTTTCTTTGTACAGAAGTTCGAAATCGTACTTTGGTTCTCTTTGAGATTTTTATGGGTTTCGTCCTTTTCTTTGAGATTTTTATGTATCACACGAATATGAGACTAGTAGGAACACCCATCAAGTCTCGACGACGAGACTTCATTAGAGATTTTCATAATTGTAAGACCTCGAGACTTCGATACATATCAAATTACCGTAATACAAGTTAAGCACCGAATGCCCATTCAAATACGTTGTCGATACAATTCGAGACCCGGATGTCGGTCTGACTCGATAATAATTACATTCTTTTATTTTTAAGTTTCATACGAGACCTGACATCTAAATTGCAAATATAAAAAGCTTATTGCATAGTACTCTTCGAGATCTTTCCAACAGTACCAAGAATATCCTAATCCGACGTCGTATGTGAGAGATATGATCATTTTACCATCGTGGATCAATAACCGAACCCGGATCCAAACCCAGATCCGATAAACCAACTTGGCATAAAAGGAGGCTGGGCATTGGTTTGGTCGACCTAGCCCCTTTCTCCCAAGCCAAGGATGCCGTAGTTCCAACCCAGAGCTCGTCGGAACGCCGCCATGGCCGTTGGAGGTCATTGGAGATGTCCGATCGCGCAACCGAAGGTGCCAATTGGAATCTCTCTCTGTGAGGGACTCTTCCTCACCTCCAAAATGTACAGATCTTCCCTCCTTGTTGCCGTCTTCTGCAATTTATTCTTCTACGGATTGTTTTTTTGGGTTCATCGTCGGATTGTGAAGTTGAAGGTACGAATTTGAAGATCACAACGTAGATTGTCCTGTCCGTAGAGTACATATCATGCCTCCTCATTGTCGTCTTCTGCATTTTTTCTTCCTTTATGTCGAATTATCCTTTGGATAGTTGTAAGCATGTTGTTTACTAGATTGGTGTTGATGTTGTGCACACACATACATGCATGGTCGCTGGGGTTGAGGATCACAATTGGAGTCGCATATCATGGTTCAGTTGTGCTATTTTTCTCTTGTTACCTCTCTGATTTATCTTTTTGTTGCTATTTCCATTTGGAATCATGTGATTCTGATGTTGGTTTTTAGATTCCAGTGTTAAGTTTGGTCCTTGTGTTGTTCGTGGCAGGTGATAGTCATGTTGTGATTAGAGTTTCCTTGAGGTTTCCGATCGGAAATTTTTATGTAGTTTCTACGACTTTGATACGATTTTGTGAATTCGAACGTTGAAATTGGCCATAAGTTCCTGGATTGAATGGTGTGTCCTAGTGTTATGTGCTAGTTTGTTTATTTTATATTTGTTGTTGCTAGATAGTTGTTTTTGGACGCTAATTAATTGGACTCATTGTGCTTTCCACTGTTTCAATATGGATGTTTGAATTGAAAGGTTACTAGTTTTGCGCTGTCATGTTTGTCTTAATATAATACACCAATTTGTATCTAGGATTCCATTGTTGTTGGTATAGTATGTTTTTTTTGGTGTCCTTTTTTTTGTCGGAGTTTTTCTCTGACTTACATGTTATTTCGATATGGGTCTTTGGCTTGGAGTTCTGGAATATGCCACGATCGTCTTCCCTTTGTTGTTGGTATTGAAATTCTGGCTTTTGATTGGTTCCTGCAATCTCCACATGGATCTTTGTGTTGTCATAATTTACTAAAGATGGCAGATTGGTTTTGATCTGCTGGATAAGTTGTATTCTTTGGTGCCAATCTATTTTTGGGAATAGTTGTTGTTTATGGAATCTTTCTGGTGTCCTGATTGTTTTTGCTGAAAATGAGTGATATAAAAGAATCTACTTTTAAGTAGTACCACATTAGAGAAAATTATATTGTCAAAGTATGGCATATATATGCATTGTTTAATATGACTGGATTGTGTATTTATCCACCATGCTAGAAAAACCCTCATTTGAGCTTGTGGTGAACCCATTTTACATAGTTTACTTTGCAAATATCAGTCATCCCGGATAATACTTGTTGCTCCAAGAACAACAGCATGAATTGACACCATTCTTGACAATGCACACAATTTGCATACCAACTTTGCAAATATCTATAATTGAGTCAAGGGTGTGGATATTGAAAATCCAAGCATCTCTGAACAAAAGATTGATGCTCATATTGCATTTTTATGTATGGAAGTTGTTTAGCTCAATGCTTTTCTTTTGCAATTCTTCTAGGTTTCAGTAAAAAAAAGAAGAAGACATGGACGTCATGCACAGTCTAATAGGTTAAATATCTTCATATGTTAAATTCCAGCCTGATTTGCATTGCTTTGATTGCACTATAGTTATCATGGAGCTGAAGCATAATCAAGATTTTCTATGTTATTTTTTTACAACATAAGTGAGCGAAAGTCGTGGTTTTTGCTATAGCTTACATTCTCATGCCTAAATAGACTCTGGACCTCTTCACTCAAAGAGGATCTTCCTCCTTATGCATGACAACTTGGAAGTTGTTAGTTAAACATATCAAAGTGTATCATTTATCGAATTCATGTATGCATGTATAATGATTTTTTTTCTTTGTGATAAAAAGTCAGAAGAGTTGTGTTTATTAAACTTGTCCAAAATTTCCTTTGAACATCTTTATTTCTCACATTCTATAGATGTATCCCTCGACATCAAGTTAACTTATTGGTCTGAAAATTAGGCGCATGTTTTTGGAATAACAAAGAGCCACTAGGATACGGCTATTCAAATTAAGTTTGCCTAGTGTCTAAGTGATCTTATATGAATTTATTCACATTTTGTCTTAACGAGAAAGAAAAATAAACCACCAAGGTGAAGCATGCCTCCATGAAACTTGGATCAATCCTTAGACAAACCGTAATAACCTTGTCAAGAGATCAATGTTGATTTAGCTCATCGTGTGTTGTGTGCACTGCATAGCGCTCCTCTTGGCATCTTATTGACATTTTCGCAATGGCGTCGAGTGTCTTTGTGCCCTTATGATTTATGATGCGCATCGTGTTCTGCTTGTTCTCCACCTGGCGATGAGGCCTATGGGCTCTATGTGTCTCCCCTTGAGAATACGTGTTATTAAAAAAGGGTGTGAGTAGTGACCCTAAGCCACATTAAACTACTGTCCAAGCTCATCTTTTCTTAAAAACATGACATCTAGGTATTTATAGGTGTTGGCCCCACGTATAAGTACCTAGATTCAACTTTGTGAGGAAAGAGACAGAGATTATTAAATAAAAGTTGTAAAACTACGTGATTAGTACAATTATCCAGTATCAAATGTATTGAATCATATCGTGTTCTTTTGTCAGTAACTCTATTGATGGAATGTAGACTTGGACCATTCGCGATGATTCACGGGATGAAATTTAAATTGGGAATTGGAACTTCAAATGCTTAAGTGAAGCTAGTGGACGTGTTATGAACTTAGTTAGGATGCATTGTACCCTACCTCATTCTTATGGAGGCACCCCAACCCTAAGGTCTTCTTCTTGCCTTAGTGTCATAGTGTGAGGTCCCACCTGTACCAAGACCCCAACCTATCCACGAAGCTTGGGTTATAATTCTATTGTGATCCTACTCTCTTATATGTTAAAATCGTATACAATACATACTCATATTTGGATTGGAACTTTAAGTTGTGTTGTGAGAAGTCTCTTTGCATGGGATGATTGTTCTTGGTGGGTTGTCATTTCTTAGCAGATGTTGGGTACACGAAAGTTGGTTTATACTTTGTGGTTTTCACAATTACTTCTTGTACAGTTTCTATTTATCTTTCTAGTTGTTATTTTATATTTTAATTTGATGCTTTGCCCATAAACCTATTTGCGTGAATTTGGCAGGATCACAGCAGCAGCAGCCACATCGGTAGCTCTCTTTTGTTGTACAACGTGTTCATATACTTTTGAGTTTTTGTACATGTACTTATTTTTAAGAGACATGATGGTGATGCTTGAATGTGGCTATAATTACATGGTGATGTATCCATATTGCTATAATTCTACAACATTTTATAAAATTTTTGTGGGCATGATGAGTGAATGGAAATGAAAATGGAATGGAAAAAAGATACAGATCTCCCTTTTGTACTATTCTCCTTTAAGTTTGTCATAGCTCGGTTTTTTTGAATGTGGAATCATATGTTGTGGATGTGTATTTGCTGTGTATCTGGATCGTCGGGGGCATCACAATATAGTTTCCACTTATACTTTCATTCCTCTGCTCTGTGATAACAAGGGAGACATATCTCATGCAAAGTAACAGGCAACATCAAAGAGCAAAGACATGGAAAGGAGATACCACATCATTCGGGAGATACAAAAGCATGGTGACATCATCATCATCAAGGTGGCCGCTTCCAATAACATTATTGATCCCCATACCAAACCTATATCTCAAAAGGTTTTTGACCATCATGCAATGAGTATGGACTTGAGGATTGTACCTAAATGGTCATGATTGCTAGTGGGAGATTGTTCAACTTGTTAGCCCCATGCGAACCATTTCTACAATAAATGTTATTGTAATTTGTATATATATATCAATAAAAGTTATTGATGCTCACTACCTATATGAGATTAATGAATGAATGTACTTGTAAGGTACCTTGTTACAATTAGGGTTACGTAGTTGTCAATTTTATGGTTGAATTAGAGAGGTCGGTGCTTGGATGATATCTAAAGAGTTAGATTGAGGACTCATCTAGCGCTGTCAATTGATTGTTGAGAAAGGATCTCCAACCTTAGAAGGAGATATCAATTCTTACTCTAAATACTTCTACCTAATTGAACCCTTGATGCAAGTCCACTTAATAGAAATAGAGATTCGGAGGTGTCAGATATATTAGGTCAAAGTGTGGACTTAACGGGATCAAGATAACCAAGACCTGTATCATATGTTGTCATGATACATGCACTCATCCACTCATCGGAGAGATATATGTTATATGTCTAAGTATGTCCATTAGTAAGATTATTAGGTTAATGACCTAATAAAGGCATATGCACCGATGAGCTGGTGTACATACGAGGGCATATGAGTAATACGATCTCTCAAAGGGGTCATACATGTTCACTGCTGAACTGGAGGACATGAGCTCACTCATGAGATGCTGGGATCAACTAAATTCCATCATGGTTATCTTTCTCTGGAGGTATGATAGGATTTTTAGGTATAATATATGCTTTTTGGAAAGCATATGATCGATACAAACTCCTAATGATTAAATTAGAAACTTAATCATAAAACCCTAAAGAAGACAGTTCAAAAGTGATAAAAAACTTCATGTTTATTCTAGGTCTTCCAATATGCCAGAATACATGTATTCGGAATGCTCGACGGTGGTGTGATCTTAATTGATTATATAACCATGACACTTCCATTCTGAGGGAGTAATGAAACATGTTTGGATTTTAGTGACTCTACTCAGAAGCTTGATTATTCGATCTTCGTCCTAATGTTGGTCATTGATCTGAATATATTTCAGATTCAATGAAAAGATTAGATATTTTGTCTGACTTGATCAAACATCTCTGAGTGGTCTTCTAGATATGGATAAGAGATTAGATCTTAGTATCCAAGTCACTATACATGAAATACATAGTCTCTGTGTTCTTATCTCCAAGTATCAATAGAGAAAGCAAATTGTTCTTGAAAGAGTTCAAGAATAATTCTATTGTTGATAATGTCCGAGCATTGAAAAAATAATTTTTAAATATGATTTAATTATCATTAATAATGTCCATATGATTCACATTATTTCGACACATGTAGAGATGAATCTAAGATAATTAATTTTTATTTAATTATCAAAGCTATGATTATTATAAATAGCACTATCCATAATTATTATATTTGTATTATGAATATAATTCATAACGCCATAGAGAGTTTCATAGTAAATATGATTTACAATTTTTTTAGTAAATGTGAATTTAAATCACATTATACAAATAAATGTGAATGGAGTTCACATTGTACAATTAAATGTAAATGTGATTTGCATTTAATATTGGATGGATGAATATGATTCATAATTATCAATAACATGATTGAAGTTGATGTAAATTAATTTGGACTTGTTTTGGTGAAAATTCAAGAAAGAAAAGTTGTTCCAAAGCATCTGTAAAATAGGATGAGATTTGAGAATCTCATCAATAAAGAAAGAACATACCTCCAATCCTTATATGGAGTAGACAACCACATGGAAAAAGAACTATATGGTGGTCGTCCACCCTTATGAGGAAGGGGGATCTCTTCCTTCATATTTTATTTATTCGATGAGAATTCAATTTATTGGTCATTTCTTCAATTTATTTTTTTCTTTTAAATTAATTAATTGTTGTTGCCAATTGTTGTAAAAAAATCTTGACAATTGATTTCAATTGGGAGTGCATCTTAGCCATCCAAATTTTTATAAAAGAAGAGCCAACAGTAGGCTTTTCTACATACAAATTGAAGTAATAAATTCTCTCTCTCTCTTATACAGGTTTATGGTCTCTCTCTCAAACACTAGTGACCGTCTATTTCAGGATTTTGTTGAGAGAACTCTGTCGTTGTCGCGTAGTCGTTGTACTGTTGGATCGAGTGCTTGTGGATCTCTATCTTCTTATGTGACTCATGCTTGTGAGGAATACTATGGATTTTGTAAGATGAAAGTAAAAGGTTCTACGCGTGGATCGTCAACGTGTATTGCGGGAAGAACTCATCACATCCACGTGTCCATAAGTGCTCGCTCCATCAGATCAAACTTTAGACAAGAGGTCTCTTTGTTTAGATACACAAGTGTAATGATAACACTACAAGACGCAACCCTAATACTTGTTTCTGATAAAGATGAAATAACATGGGGATGGTTCCTATGTCACGTGGTTTCATTAAAAAATAATTTCAGTTGCCTATTATGACTAGTGTTGCTGTCGACCTAGATTGCATAAAATGTGATTTCCACATGCCTTCATCCAGTTGCTGGAAACATCATCTCTAACATATATAAAAAGAAAGCGACTTACAACTCTATGGTGATGAATGCAATCTTCTGTTCTATCACGGTAGACGAGTTCATTAGAGTCTCACATGTAAAATCTCATATGACATATGGAACAAGCTCAACGTCACTTATCAAGGAAAAATAAAGTTGCAAGAATCCCAAATCAATCTCTAAGAGGAAACATATGAGTTGTTCAAGATGGAAAGTGTATAGTCCATCCGCGACATGTACACAAGATTCTCACCGATAATTAACAATCTCGGGAATCTTAAGGTTGATATCAGAGAGACAAAACATGTGAAAATATCCTAATATCTCTCGCACCTATATGGAGTACAACAACTACTATAATCAAAGAATCTAATGACGTTTACACCCTCCATGTTGATGAGATTATAGGCATAGCCCTAGTGTTTGAAGTTGAGAAGACAAAAAATGCCTGAAGTAGAAGCTGAAGTGGAAAGAAGAAAGGTATTGCACTTCAAGCTGCACAGTCAACATTAGAAGATATCTCAGATGAAGTCCTAGTAATGTTCACTTGGAAATTCAATAAGTTCGTCATGAAAAGTAACGTGAAGAAAGTAAGCGATCTTGAGTTCTTCAACTGCAAGAAAAGGGGACATTTCAAGAAAGATTGTCCACTTCTTAAAAGATGCAGTGCTCAAGAATGAAGAAGACACGATTCAAGCAATGATAAGAAGACCACAAAGGAAGAAAGGAGAAAAGGTCACTAACACCATCGAAAGTATACTAAAAGGAAAGTTTTCCAGGCTACATGGGACTCTACCGACTCTAACACATCATCATCATCTAGAAGTGAATAAGAAGACTCCGGCAAAGAAGAAGCCTTACTCAGGCTCATTGCTCTAGAATAATGAAGAGCTAACGTCTGATGAATCCACTTTTAATGAATTACAAGAAGTTGTTTTTGAGTTGCATAGATTTGTTGTAAAGTTGAAACAGGAAAATAAAGTATTAAAAACAATTGCATGACCACCCTAGATTACTGATAAATCAATGATTCATTAGCGGTTCTGTCACATTTTGTCTTAAAACCCTTAAAAAATACATGTAAACATGCATTGATTCTCACATCTTACCAAAAGCATCCTCGTGAATAAAAATCTCATTTTATGCATCAAAACTTGTAAAAAAATAGAATAAAAGTTAGGTCTTAAGTTCAGATCCCAATAAGTTCTGCCACATAATTAATCCAAAGGTCGAGTCAAGCTCCATTTTCAACTTTTGTTCATGAACTTGGTATGGAACCCAATCTCATTTCACTCTTGCATTTCATTTTAGTTGCTCGGGGACGAGCAAGGTTTAAGTATAGGGGGTTAATGAATCTGCGATTCATCAATCTAAAAGTTGAAAATAGAGCTTTGTTCCCGAGTAATTAGATGCATATTTCTACTTATATTGCATAATTTGCATTCATGCATGCAAGCATAATATCTGCATTTTAGCATTCATATTTGCATTAAATAAGAAGCCAATTTCACTTGTAAATATTCACATGTATATTAGCTAAAATACTCCTATTTGTATATATTTTATACTAACTCCGAATCCAATAAAACCAACTCTATGGTGTACATATTACTAACACTAATTAAAGAAAAATATCAAAAAAATACTAACTTGTAAAATCACCCAATAAAACCCCAACCCAAGTTTGTAACCATGAACATTAAAATGTGCATATCTCTCTCATACAGCCTCTGATATAGGTCAACTCACTTTTAAAGTAATATACATTCAGAGACCTTCTAAACAAGACCAATTTCATTAAAATCGGAACTCGTATGCAAAACTTGGGTTTTGGGCCCCTTTTGTATATTGTACAAACTGACCGTTTTACCCCTGTATTTTATCCCTTTATTTTCTTAATAAAAATCCAAAAAAATTACATGAAGTTGTAAATATTCCTTTCATATTTTTCCTAATTTTATTTTGCATTTTTCTCTTATTAAAAAATGACAAAAATATTACAAAAGATAAAATGCGGTATTTTATATCTATAAGGTACCATCCAAAAATATATTTTTGTACAGATGATTTCCTTTGTTTTTCGGCCCTTCATGGAAGTTGTAGATCTCGTCGAGACGAGCAACTTTCGTGTTGACCACTTTCGGATTTAATCCATTTTGTTATTTCTTTTTGATTTTCTTTACATTTAATTTTTGAATTTTCTAGAAGCGACATGTGGCAGCTCCTGGAGCCGCCACATGTCACCCCATTATTTTATTATTTTTGGATTTATTTTATTATTTTCAGATTTATTATTATTAGTATTTTATTATCATTATTTTAATTATTTTTAGTAGCCTACTATATTATTTTATTAATAAATTGTTTTAATCCCCTTTTACCACTTCCTTTCTTCTTCCCCACTCCACATCACCACTCCCTCCAACATCCCTCCATCTTCTCCACCTCTTTTCTAACTTCCCTTCTCCACTTTATAATCTCATCCCCTCCTCCCTTTCTCATCATCCACGATTTCTTCAACTGAGAGGGAGAGACCACCAGCCCCCGAGTGTTGTTGGTGACAACATCAACATTTTTCGGTCGAGCAACGACTGTTTTTAAGGCGAGATCCATGAGGACTCCTCCTCGTGTCGTTGTGCATCACTTCAGGTCACAACTGAGCTTTTTCGATTTTTCGTCGAATCGAATCGAGGCGACGACGACGGAAGCCGCACGATCCACAATCCGGCGAACCACAGGTAAGTATACTCTATCTTCATCTTGTCATTTCATTTTTATCTAACAAATTTTTTTTCTCCGATTATTCTCGGGAAGCCGTTCTTAGCCTTGGCTAAGGCGACTATAGATTGCGAGACTCAGGAAATCAATTTTACAACATTGGGAGCACTTCGACCTCATCCATTCTTTGATAAACTTAACCCTAAGGTGACCCACACATCCCCTGACAATTGTGACCATCGAGAGGAAGTTGAGTCACACCTCTCTACTACACCTCAGAGACCGATTGTCCGGATGACCGTTGGTTCTGAGACTCCCCACACCTTCACTTCATCAACTGCTTGCACCACCACTGTGACATCTTCTAAGGAGGACTCACGACCAGAAGCTGACATTGAGTCGGACATGATTTTTGTGGATTGCCTTGATCATTTCGATGATCTGACACAAGAGCCCAATAATGTCAAGTCAACTAAGATCACTAGCACCTTCTCAAGACGCGTGCTGACCCTTCAAGAATATGCTAATCTATATGGTGACTCGTTTGATGAGGAACCCATGGTCAGCACCACACCACATCCTGGACCTTCAAAGGAAACAACCAAGACTAAATTGACTCCACATAAAAACACGGTTGCTCCATCTTCTAGTCGTCTATCTAGTGAGAGGAAGTCGAGAATTGATTCCTCGAGATGTTCCTCCGAACCTCTCAAGGCGCGTCGCTCTCATCTCCCTCTCAATGATTCAGGTTCTAGAAAACCGACTAAGAAAATTTCCTTCAACATTCCGGAGAAGGAAGTTTCAGAGGAATCCTGATTGGGTCCGGACAAGGTGATTTATATGAGTGAGCTCAGTTCGGTTGTTCTTAAGCCGTATCTAAGCAAGCAGTCGCGTGTCGTCCCTCGTTGTATAATCCCTTCACCTCACTACTATTCATCTGAGGACGATTCCGGCAGACCACAACGAAGAAGGATCACTTCCCTTTGCCTTTTATAGACAAGGTCATAGAAAGGTTGGCAGGGAAGGAATACTTATGTTTCCTTGACGATTACTCCGAATACAACCAAGTAACTATTGCTCCTGAAGATGAGGAGAAAACCACCTTCACATGTCCGTTTGGCACGTATGCCTTTAGACGGATGCCATTTGGATTGTGCAACTCCCCTGCTACTTTCCAGAGGTGTATGCTTGATATTTTTGCAAACAAGGTTGGTGACTTTTTAGAGGACTTTATGCATGATTTTTGGGTCTATGGTGAGTCATTTGATGATTGTTTAGCACACCTAGACCAGTTTCTTCAAAAATGTTGTGAGGTAGATCTCGTTCTGTCATGGGAAAAGAACCACTTTATGGTTACACACGGGATCGTGTTGGGGCACGTCATCTCCCAACGAGGCATGGAGGTTGACCCTGCAAAGGTGGATGTCATCAAGCACCTCGAACCACCATCCAACATTAAGCAGTTACGGTCATTTCTCAGCTATGTCAGCTTTTACAGATGGTTCATTCAGGATTTTTCTAAGATTGCCCGACCGTTAACTCAATTATTAGGCAAAGACATCGAATTCTTGTTAGATGACAAATGTCTTAATGCCTTCCTCACATTAAAGGAGATGATTATCAGTGCTCCTGTCCTACAACCACCTGATTGGTCTCTATCTTTCGAGATCATGACGGATGCTTCAGATTCTGCGGTCGGGGATGTATTAGGACAGATGAGGACTGGACTTCCTGTTGCTATCCACTATGTCAGCAGAACTTTAGATGATTCTCAGCATAATTACACAGTGACAGAAAAGGAGATGTTGGCAGTGGTGTTCGCATTAGATAAATTTAGATCTTATCTTCTTGGCTCCAAAATCACAGTTTATACAGACCATTCACCTATTCGACTTTTGATGGAAAAAAAGGATGCCAAAGCACACCTTCTTAGATGTATTCTCTTATTTCAAGAATTCGATTTAGATATTAGAGACAAACCTGGAGTAAAGAATGTGGTAGCTGATCACTTCTCCCGATTACAGACAGAACAACCTTCATATGAGTACATGCCAAAGAATGTAGAGAGATTTCCAGACGAGAGTATCATTGCAGTTACCGAGCTTCTATGGTATGCAGATATAGTGAATTTTCCGGTTACATAGAAAAGTCCACAGGGTTGGCCAATGGATCGAGTCGATAGACTAGTTTCCGAGGCACGATACTATCATTGGGAGGATCCGATTCTTTTTCATGAAGGACCGGATTGTGTTTACATGCGTTGTATTCCCCAGGAGGAATATAATAGTGTCCTCACTCTATGCCATTCATTAGAGGCAGGGGGACATCACTCAGGGAAGAGGACAGCGCAAAAGGTACTTCAGAGTGGATTATGGTGGCCGACTCTTACAAGAGATGCTTACACATTCGTGAAGAGTTGCCCGGATTGTCAGAGAACAGTAGGGACAGTAAGTGCTAGAGATGCAATGCCTATGCGACCTATTATTATTTGCGAAATCTTTGACGCATGGGGCATAGATTTCATGGGACCGTTCCCTTCCAGCAGCATCTTTGAGTGCATTCTTCTCATTGTAAATTATATTAGTAGATGGGTGGAGGCTATACCCGCACGAACCGCAGACAGTAATATAGTTTGCAAGTTTCTAAGGGAACACAATATTTCGCAGTTCGGGATTCCATGTATTCTTATTTCAGATGGGGGTAGCCATTTCATTAATAAGGAGGTCAAAAAGTTAGTGAAGTAATACAACATTCATCACATATTAGCTTCTCCTTAGCCCCCACAGACGAACAGCATGGTTGCTGTCTCAAAAAGGGAGGTGAAATCAATTCTTCAGAAATTAGTACGACCGGATAGGAAGAACTGCTCACAGCTTCTAGATCAGGTTCTTTGGGCATATCGTACTTCATATAAGACTCCCTTAGGTACTTCACCATTTAGACTGGTTTATGGGAAGCCATACCATTTGCCCATAGAGATCATGCATAAATCTTGATGGGCTATTCGAGAAATTTCACTTGATTCAGTACCAGTAGGACCAATCTTCTTCAACTGCACAACCTACACGGAGGACTCTACCCGCTCCACCCACCCGACAAATACATTTTCCTCAGAGCAAGCCCGAGACTACGTAGATTGATTGGCATGAGGATCAATCTCATGCCAATCCTGGTCAGATCACCAGTGTTGCGGATATGGATGTTGAGCCTCAAGCCACTCTTGAGATCAAAGGGATTTGGTATACTCCTATTCAACAACCGAGTGTACCTCATCATCAGCAGCAGTAGTACAATCTCCCACAGCATGGACATCCACACTTTCAGCACCGAAAACATTTCACGCAGCAGCAGTCTCACCAGCATGCATATCAGAGACCACATTCATATCAATATCCTACTAACCATTCACAGCTATATCATTATCAGCAGCAGCATAAATCTTCCTTTACACCGCAAAGATCCTCCCAGCCTTACACCACACAGCAGTACACGCCAAGGCATGAGAAAGTAGAAAGCCAGGGTCACCACATCGAACCTGAGATGTCTTCACATAACCATGCTCTAAATCAAATCATGGATATGTTGAGTATGCTCCAAATTGCACATAAGACAGAGATGGAGCAGGTTAACCATCATCTCGATGAGCTAACCGCACCGAAGACCACTCTCCCAGCCCAGCCTCAGATGAATCCGAATAACAAGAGGAGGCATCCAGATCAGGTAGACACCACTACAGGTATGATCTATTTTTCTGAATTTTTATCTAACTTCATTCGTCTCAGGAGAGGTAGATTACCACGAGCACCTGATGGAGTAGAGGAGAGGGAACTTGATGAGGAGCGAGAGCAAATCCATGAGAAGCCATATTATGATGCTGAGGAGGAAAACCAACACATTGATGAGGACCATCATAAAGATCATAGAGAAAGGAGAGATGTCGAATCAGTTGACATGGACACTAGCGAGTTAGATGATGATATCATGCCAGACCATGCAGATACTCCCGATAAAAATGTTTCTTCCCTATTTTAGAGAGTTTTGTACATAATTCTGAAACTCTCGATGTACAAGATGATTCTGAATTGAATGAGAAGTCTGATTTTCTCATTCCCGATATTGTTCCTTTTCCTGATGCTTTGTTTGGAAAAGGAAAGAAAAATACTAAAAGGAATGTTGCAACTCTAGAGACTGAAAGACTATTAAAAGATCACATCTTTTTTAAGATCCCACTTCACGATGCCTTGGATCTTTTTCCTATGCTCAAGAATCAGTTGAAAAATCGATGCACCGCACGTAGGAAAAAGAGATCACGTACATAAAAATATGTTTTGACCAAGGCAACATCCTGCACAATACAGAACACGTTTCATAAGAAGAAGAAGATTCATGAGCACATTATGTTAGATGCGAGATCGCCAATGTCGCATTCGATCGCACTCTATTAGATAACGGTCTCGATCAATTTGATACCATCTTATTTACTCGACAGGCTCGAGTTAGGTCCTCTTTACAAATACCGCACGATCCTTCAGTTTGTTGATAGATCCGTAAAGAGACCTAGGGGCATACTGAGGAACATTATCGTAACCGTGCATAGGATCACTCAGCTGTTGAAGCAAAGATGAAAGTTTCTCCAACTCTTACAGCAGCTGTAATCTTGAACTTATTTCTGAATCACATCCATCGACATTAATTTCTCGCTAATGAAGCCCATGTTGGTATTGGATTCAGAATCTGAATTATTAGACACCTTATGATGTTCTTGGTGATGTGGTGGCTGAGGGGCCTTCTGGAATGCCCGAGTAGATTTGACGACTCTCGAGTTCTCCGCCGTCCCTTCGAAGATGGACCAGACTGTCTCGCATCCTTATTCAAATGACTGCCGCCACATGCGGCACTCACTAGCCTGTGAATGTCCAGCTTGGGTCCTCCAAAATAGTTTTGCACCAGCACCTTCATTTGTATCTTATGATGCGGGCATCTCTCCGTAAGATCCTCGAATCTATCCCCTTCCTGATGGAAAGATGCATTCGGTAGCTGCATGAAGTTGGAGATCTGACTCCTCATCATATTCGTCCTTCCCAGATGAAAATACTTACACAAGAATGTGGACTTAAAATCATCCCATGTAGAAGCTTCCCTTCCTAGATGACTCAACCAGTACGGTGCTTTATCTGCTAAGGCGAAGGGAAAGGCTTTGAGGCGAACAACATCCTGCGTAACTTCTGGATAGCTTACCGTACCTAAATCATCTCGAACTACTGCAGAAAGGTAAACGGTTCCTCTGTAGCATTCTCGTAGAACTTGGGAAGCAAAGAGATGAAGGACGGCCTCAGCTCGTATGGCCATTGATCCGACAGTAGCCGAATCCAATGATGTAGCATTCTCGCGCCCGGGTCATACTCATCTCGTAAAGTGGTGGGAACCAATGTAGGCGGTAAAGGGTTCCCAACTCCTGCTCTCAGTGCAGGTAACTCAGCTCTCAACTCATTTTGAGTTCTAAATTGTTCTCTTATCTGCATGTTCATCTGTTGTAAGGTATCGAGAATTCCAGTCGTTATGTCTGCGTTTGGATCTAGTCTTCCTTCGGTATGATGATCCTCAGCTAGCCTTTCCTCCGCTGGTCCTTTACCATGAGCCATTTGCTTCAGGTCTTCTATGAAAGAGAATATTCCGTAAGAACTCAGCGAAAAATCAGCTGGAGAAATAGATGATGCATTGAGGCAAGGGTCTGCCTCAAAAGTCTAGCCAGGAGGCTAGGGAGTCGGGGTCTGACTCTCCTCGAGATCAGATGGGACGAACTCGGGAAGAGGGTCATCCTGAGTTTGTGAAGATGTACGACAGATGGTGAATGATCGAGGGCTCACGTAGTCTGAGCAGAAAAGGCCATCGAGTCGTCATATTCGATGTCAAGTGAGTGATTGGGAGAGCACGATTAATGATTCAAGAAAGATGGGAAATGCATAAAAGCCACGGTAACTCACGCCCCGCAAGCAAACACAAAGCAAACCCCGTTTTCCACAACACAACCTGATGATGACCGTAAGAGTTGGGTCTTTTATCTTGTCGGTTTTAGGGTTGTATTAGCAAACAAGTATAATCCCGATTAACGCGAGCTGATAGGTATCCGATGTTTCTCCGAAATACTATCTCGAGTCTTTACAGAGAACCACTTGCTCTCAGTCAGTATGGGGGTAAGTACGGACCATTTCCGGCTACTCGTGTTACTTGAGGACGGAGCCTTACGCAGTGTCCTCTAAACCCCCCACTCTACTAAGTAAACTCAGACCATTTCCGGCTACCCGAGCGTACCCATTGAAGAGCGGTGATTAGGTGTATAGACTAAGTAATATTTCGAAAGAAATACGGGTTTTGGGTTCTATCCTTAAGGGTCCTCTCTCACTCTCGCACTTTGAGAAGAACCTGTGCGGGTATTACTCTCCCAATTCAATTGAATCTTACATTTGTTTTAAGTCAAATACTTTTTGCAGTCCCGATTTTATGTTTGGATTATATATATATATATTAGTTTTTTCAGACAAGCGTCTAACAAGTGTCTTTATTTATTTTATTTTTTTAAGTACTAAAATCATGCACCTAGGTTGCGAGTCCTAAGACTAACTATGTGAGCGCAATCATATAGGAAAAAGAAAAATTCCTATGCCAGCACCTAGCCTAGTAAAATGCACGACACCCGACGAATCAGACCCCGATAAAAATGTGAGGGGAGGTACAAGTCGGAATGCCCTTATGGGGCCCCTTTCTAAGAAAACAAAAACATAGGCAAGTGCCCTTTCTTTTCTTCTCCTTCTTTATTTTTTTTACAAGAATAAAAGAAAAGACACAACACAAACCCTAACTAACCTTGCCCTCAGCAATCGAGAATCTCGAGCTTTGCACTTTCAACTATTTGCGGCTTCCGAGAAAGCCGGCTGAACCTGCAGGCTCTACAAGAATTAGTTAAGAAAGAAAAACAGAAAAAAACCGTAAACAAAAATTTAAAAGACAAACGAAAAATATTAAAAAACCGAAGAAAAATAGTAAATCAAAAACCAAAAGAAAACAAAATTTGTAAAATTATGAATAATAGAGAAAATCGGTTCAAAAATTGTTGTATAAACAACACTTGCTCGGCAACAATGCCATTTTGATAACGCGGTCCCAACCTGCGGTTAAGAGATTGTCGGTGTAGAAAAAGCCACAGAGAGGGAACCATGTTGAATCAAACAAAAATAACGATAATACATGAGATAAATCTTATTTTATCGTTCACTACTAATTTAACCAGGTGAGTATGCTTGGGTCGAACTTAAGGAAGCAGAATGTTTAAACCACGGTTTTCGAAACAAGGAATAATTTCCAACAAAATCTTCTTTTATTCTTGATTTTACAAGGAGAGAAATTGGAAACAAATTCAGCTCAAAAGAAACTCTAGAAAACAAAAATCAAAACCACAAAATAAAGCGATGAAAAATACGGGAAAAATATTCCAAAAATAGCTACGATAGTTATCGAGCTACCCTAGAAAAATCGCGGAAAAATGGGAAAACTACGAGGTTCAAATGGCCCCTACAAGCCAGGGGCCTAACTACAAAGAAAGATTATTATTTTTGTTACAGATAGGTCCCTATAAGGATGAAACTGAAAAGATAATAAAAGAATTACAATCAGGTCCCCGCACAGGGACCTAATTGTAATTTCTGGAAACTCTAGAGGCGCGTTTGAATTCAAAGACTCAGCTGGGTTTATGCGCAAACTTTCTACCACTTCAGATCTGACGGTCAGGATTAGAAGTAGCTGCGCGATATGGATTGTCAAAATGTGCCACGCATTGCACACCTGTGTGTCATGGCGTTCTTGAGGATTCTTGAGGTCATGTGCTCTGCTAACGACGGGCCTTAATCTCCAATTTATCGACGGCGGCTGGCGATGGTCTGGGACCTCCGGCCGGGCCAGAGGGGTGACTCTTTCACCCCTCACGCTCGCTCGGGGTAGGGGTCCTCCAATTGTGGCTGAAGACGGTGGATATCAGACAATGAAGATGGTGGGCCCAACTCTGATCATGTGGCTGCTAAGTTGTTAGGCCCTCTTGGGATTTGATTTGCTGGTGATTGTGAGTTCCAAATGCGTCAATCATTGCTCCAAATTAAAGAATCTCATGCAAGAAATGGAGATATGTGCTTGATTTTGCAAGAAATCAGCCAATTAGTTAAGTTTTACAAGACCAAATGATGGAGTTTCCAGAATAGTTGAAAACCAGTAGATGAATAATGGCGAAATGATGAAGAATCCAAATGAATCGAGATGGAATGGAGAATGGGGATTTGGTTCGCGTTATTGATAGAGGGTTACTGGACCTAATCGCGTGATTAACTACCCTAATCGAGGCACGCTAATCGAGAAATAAAAGGTTCAAAGGTGAAGGAAGTACCTGTGAATTAGAAGGTATAAGACCTTGTGATGATAGCTCTATAGGGTGACTTCTCGGATCTCGACGTTGCGCAAGGCAGCGATGCAAGGTGGCGATGCACCTTGGAATGTCTCTTCCGACGTTCTTCTTCCACGATGGGCTTCTCCTAGGCGCTGCCACCACCTCAGATGGTCGGGCAAGGCTTGAAAGGGAGAAGGTCGGCTGATGATCTGGGGTTCAGAGTCAATTGGGGAGAGTTAGTTGGCTCGCGCCAGCTTTAGGTAGATTTATAGGTGAAATGGAGAAGGTCCAAGGTTAATCTAATGGTGGGCGTGAGTGGTGTTAGTTAGGAGGATAGAATGGAGGTATATGATCGAGTGAATTAGTTATTTGGTGCGCGGGAAAAATTAGTGAAGATGAGGTGTTGGAACAGAATGTCAACAGCCTGAGTTCTTGAAGAAGAACCAGGTGCTGACACGTGTCAGCACCTGGTTGGCCGGATGATTAAATAAAATATAAATTATATAATAAATAGTAAATAACGTTATTTTAAATAGGTATAAAAACAAAAAAGTAAATAATTAAATTATCTAAATTATGGTATAATTAAAATTCATAAATAATAAATATTATTCGAAATATATATATTATATTAATAAATAAGTATAATTAATATGTATTGAATTTTTAATTTACTAATTAATTAATTAATTAATTATTTTATATTTTCTTAATTATTAGAATAATAAATAATGTCTTTATACATTTTTTGGATTTTAATAAAATAATTTAGATATAGTAATAAATATAGGTATAAGTTAGATAGTTCAATTTCATCTATAAATTAGGGTTTTGGATTTTATTAAAATAATAAATAAGCTCCAAAAATTTTAAAATAAATAATGATGAAAATACAATATCATAAAAAAATTAGAAATTATAAAATTAATAAATTTTAAATAATGGGTACGAAATAAAATAAATAGCCCAGAAACGCCTTTGTCATTAGGTCCCAAAACCGGCTTTTTGCAAACAGACTCTGATTTTAATGAAACCAACTCTATTAATTAGAGAATGTTATTTAATGAACTTTAAAGGTTAGTAGAGTGAAATTGGAGTTCGTATGAGGAAGTTATGATTTTCGGAAGTTTAGATTTTGACAATTTAAAAGTTGGATTTCTTGGCATATATACAGGATAATCTTTTTAGCTTATTTTCATATTTTTATATATATTTTTAGAAATAATTAGGAAAAGAGTTGGTAAAAATATGTTCATATGAATTAATGAAAAATAAAGGAAGAGTTGGTATTTATTAGATAAATAGTGAATAATGTGTGGAGTGTACTTTAATTATTTTTATGGTTTTCTTCTCTTATGTCCCCCAAATTGTTGTTTTGTCGACCAATCCATGCTGACTTGGTCTCGAGGGTTACGTTATATAAATATATCTTTCAGCTATATTTACCTTTTCTGAGTCATATTGTACATATCTGCCTTCTTTTCTTTTCTTTATTTTTTTATTCTTTATTTATATACATGTTTTTGATGCATAAAAGTTCATTTTTATTCATGAATAGTATTTTGATAAAATGTGAGAATTAATGAATATTTAAATGTATTTGTTAAGGGTTTTATGACAAAATGAAAAAGAAAAGTTAATGAATCATGGATTCATCAAGGCTCGCTAGAGTAGCTCCAGGTCCTTGTCACCGTCATGCTTATCCAGTCGGTGGAGCCTCCATCTGAGATGTTCAGTCGACGTGGAAGCATTTCACGACCCATCCAGTGCTTCCTGATCGATCATCGGGGCTGAGGATCTCTTCCTTGGCACAGGTGAAGTTCACCCCGGAGTTGTTCTTCCCGATCCATCGATCACCATTGGATCAGCCCTGCACTTCGAGATCTCATCCGAACCGCAGCCACATCAGATGCATCAGGCCGTTGGATGTCATATCTGACGTCCACGCACGCCCCACATCCCTGACCAGGTCTGGACCGTCAGATCTGACACCTGATGTCAATCAGAGCTGCACGTTAAGCCTTCATCAGCGGCCGCCACGTGCCCCCTCCATGCGCGCCTCACATGTTGCAAGGGTGTATATCCCTTTTTACCCAGCATTTATTTTTTCTTACGTTTTAGTCTTTAATATAAAAGTGTAGTTGAATTTATATACATTCCAGTCCCTATATTTTCGGATATTTGCTATTTAGTCCTCCCCGTCTGCAGATACGTGCTTCGTCACGTGAACTTTGGTGTATTTGCATTATTTTCCCTGAGCATTTCTTGTGTTAATATTTGAGTGAAAGGTTTTCTGAAATTGCATTTATGCCCCTGTGAATGTGGATTTGATGCATGTGCTTTAATTAATTGGAAAAATTGCAGAATCGATCATAGACTTTTAGAGCTTGTTATTGTTTAACCTAGAAACTTAAAATAATTGCGTTTAAGTCCCTACAACATGTGTCTTTAGTTTTTAATTAAATAAATATCAAAACTACTCCAAAAATTCCCAGAAAATTACTAGTAGCTCCTGCTACTGTGTAATATTTTTGGTAATTTTTGTGATGCATTTTCAGTTTATTTGTTATTTTCTAAAAATAAAAAACCCTACAAATTGCTTCTATCTATTCAGAAAACCCATAAAGAAAATAAATTTATCTTTAAAAATTCTAAAAAAATTATTGTGTGCTTGTTTTGTGCTATTTTAATTTCTAGCATTTTCATTTCATTTTCTTTTATAAAACATCTAAAAATTACAAAAGACTAAAAACCTAATAAAAATTATTAAAAATTCCGTAAAATCAAAAAATGTGTTTTCAAGTTCTGTAGTTAGATTTTGTTTTATTCTTTGACATAAAATTGTTGTCAGGAATTTAGAGGCATTTTAAATATTTTAAAATTACCTTTCTATCCAGGTTGTACATTGTTTATTAGTTTTACCTTTCTTTTATTTTTAGAAAATTATATAAAAATAAAAAAACCCATAAAATAGCCAAAAACACTTGAATATCTTAAAACACAAAAATAATTTTATTTTAAATTTTTGAGCTTTTTATACCTTAATAAAAATTGTTGTGTTGTGTTTGCTTTGATTTTCTTATTCTTTTTCTTAATAGAAATATAAAAAAATAAAAATAAAAAACCACCAAAAATACATTTATTTATTTGATTTCTCGACTACTTCGTAAGCTTACCCGTGCTCCTTGTGTTCGACCCTGGTGGCTATGCCAGCTTAAATAAATAGCAAGAAAGCTTGCCTTGATTTCAGTAATTGTTTGCTCTGATTGGTGGTCTGATTTTTCTTGTTGAGTTTGGCTCTGGTGATCGAAGCTGCAACGACCCTTGAGATTACATAGCCTCTTTCACTAGAATGCTCATTAGAATGGCACCGTTGCTGGGGAGCACGCTTAGTAGTCGGTTTTTTGTTTTTGTTTTTGTTTTTCTTTTTCCTTTTCTTTATTTGCTTGTGTTTTATTTTTGTTTTTATTTCTCTCTCTTTATTTATTTCTAGTGTTATTTTTCGTAACTGTGATCTGACATCTCTTTTATTTCTATATTTCTTGCGAGGGCCAGACGAGCGAGACCGACATTCCTAGGAGCATCGGCTCACTCGAGCGAAGCAGAGGCGACTCGTTTCTTCATATCGAGTAGCAGGAGAGCGTAGGAGAAGAGGAATAGAGGATTTGGAGGACCTGGGAGGATTTTTAGCATTTATTTGATTTTTAGTTTATTATTATGATAATAATACATGATGCAGAGACACTTGGACACTTGGCTGTTATCGGGGTCTGTTTCGCCGAGCACTAGTGTGCTCGGGGGACCTCACCGCAGTTTTTACCGGTTTTGCTTTTTTGACTTTTCTTTTATTTTGATTCTCGAAGGATTTGGCACCTAAACTTAGAATTTTATATCTGATTGTGACGTAATTAATTATGGTCCCAGTCCTAATTATCTACCGGCACCTATAGATCGTTAAGTGGACTTAATTAATTAGATCACAAAGAAAAAACTAATTTGGTCACTTGAGATGTCATGTGCCGCTAGGGGCCGTATACAGCGCTGGCAGGATCCGTTGGCGCGGATGCCGATCAGCATCAAAGACTGGACTCCAACCTCTCTCGTTGAGCTATTAGCTATTGTTCTTCGCCTGTAGAATTTTTTTATCTAAGGTCGTTTTCTTCATGCATCATATTGGTAGTTTAATTTATGTCTTTTATTTATGCGCGGATCACCCTGCATGTAGAGTGCTGGCGACAGGTACGCATTTATGACTTTGCATGCATCATTGTGTTTGACCGTGCATCGGCTTTTTCGACTTCAACCCTTTTTTGAACTTAAAATAATCATGAGATCAAAAAATTCGTTAGGTGCTGTTTGATATTGAAAAATAAATAAAACTAAATACCATAAAATTGGGACTGCTAAACATACTTGTCCATAAAAGACATTCATTGAAAAATCTGTCTTGGGAGAGCAATCCCCTCCTTGTTTGGTTTGGATGAGCGGGAGAGTGACCCGCACACTAGGTTAGAGCCATACCCGACCTTTCTTCATACTATTGATTTTGGGGTTAGTCGTTCTCCAGTGAGGATCGCTTTAGTTTCCGCTAAAGCAGGCCGCGATATCGTTTGCAGTGCGAGTTGATAGGGTAGCTAGTAAATGGTTTGCAACTTGTACTGTTTGGGAAAGATCTAGCTTCGGGATCGGACCAGTCCCCTGAGAGCATCGGGTTCCTACCAGCTCGCTTAATCGCTCTGATATACTAAATTATAACCTAAATAAAAGCGACAAGATAAAAGATCGAGCCTTTACGGTCATCAGCTCAGTGTTGAGAAGATGAATTGGGTGTTTGGTTTCTTGATCTTGTTTGTTTCCGGATCTCATCAAGGTTGGTTCGTGAGAGCCCAGACATGCTCTCCGAACCTGAATTTGACTCTGCCCTGTTCCCCCTCGACCACCCATCTTCCAGTCCCGATGTGCCAGAGCAGAGACCACAACAGATATTTGTACATTTGACGACACTTGAGTTCTGGTCTTTTGCCTTTGTAGAGACCATGTCCAACAGCGAGGAGCACACTAATGGACCTGCCCAGACTCACACATATGTTCTTGATCAGGTTGCCATAAACAACACCCTGTTAGCTTCCTTGGAGACTATGCAGCGCCAGATACAAGACCAGGGAGATCTCACAGTGGATATCTATAGGGAGATGCTTCAGATGCGAGCTGACAGAGGAGAGCAGAATAGAGCTGGTGGAGGAGACATACCAGATCCAGGAGGAGGATATGGACTACATCTCGATGAGCCACAGGAGCTAGTCCGACCACCACGCCCGATGCGAGAGTTGCACAACCCTGGTGCAACTCTGACGCACTGTTGTATTCAGCTACCTGCGATTCTGGGAGATTTCAAGCTCCCTCCTCAAACGATCCAATTGTTGCCCAGATTTCACGTGCTAGCCACCGAGGAGTTGCATCTACATCTCCCGGTGTTTGAGATGATATGCAGCACGGTCCATGACAGATTCGTGGATGAGGATACCATCAAGATGATGGACTTCCCGTTCTCCCTTGTCGACAGAGCAGCCTACTGGCTGAAGCATTTGGGGAGACAAATGACGTCGTGGGAACGGCTCCGAAACGAGTATTTGAATAAGTACTATCCACTCGGTCGGACGAATGCAGCAAGAGCCCTCATCAACAACTTCTCCATGCTTCCCAACGAGTAGTTTCATGAGGAATGGGACCACTTCAGAGAGCTCATCGACCAGTGTCCACATCTTGATATATCCAATCCGAACCTAGTTCAGAGCTTCTTTTGTGGGCTGACACCAGAGCTGCAGGGGCTCGTGAATGCATCTTGTGGGGATCATATTTTGCGAAGGATGAGGATCATGTCTGGGCTATCTATGAGTAGATGGCAGAGAACTACACAGTCATGTCTGAGACCAGTCTTTACACTCAAGGGAAGACCCCACCACAGGTCATGTCCTATCAGAGGATAGCACGGGTCGATGCAGGTCCTTCCTCATCGTCAGCAGCCGCAGAATAGGAAGCGTCGTCGGCCAATGGTATGGGCATTATCAGCGAGAAGCTGGATCGCATCGAGATTATAGAGAAGAAGAAGTGCCAAGGCATGTCACAGATAGATCAGATGGCACAGATGCTGAGTGACCTGAAGACCCATATCATGTGTCTCTAGGAGGCACAGACGGCTTCTCAGCTCCGTCTCAGGTCATGGGCTGACCCCAGTAGAAACAGCTCGACCGATCCCTCCGCCCACTACAAACAGGTCCACCATGTTAAGGCGGAGCCATTCCAGCAGCCAAAGCACCACTACGTCCGGTCACCACCATCTCACGACACTCAGATGGTGGTGTACCGGCAGGATAAACCCCTGGCAGTCCTTCCCCCACCCCAGTTTGAGCATGAGCCGTTGATGGAAGTCAACGGGATTTTGTACGACCGAGCGCAGTCCGAGATCTGCCAAGACCATCCCAGATTCCGATGGTCAACCGGAGGTGCCTCATCCTAGTAACAACCTCCAGTCCAGGGTGGGCATTACAACCAGTCATAGCAGTAGTAGCCCCAGTTCCCATAGCAGAAGCTGCATTACAAGCAGGTTTCTCGTCCCTACCAGCATGGCAACCGTGGGGGCAACACCAACAACAGCCTCTGCAGTACTCTCAGTATCCCCCTCATCCTTCCTAACAACAGCCTCACTTCCAGAGAGGCAACCCGTCCGTTTCTCATGGGCCTGTCTATGAGAACATAGCACTCGATGATCTATCCCACCATATTTCAGAGCAGCAGGCCACTTTAGGCGGGAGATGGATGAGTTCCATCAAGAGATGAGGGAGATCGTCAAGGGCAAGGCCGCCATATCTGCTCAGATCGAGCCGAATCCGAACATCCTGAAGAGGAAATCTGAGCAGGTACAATTTATCGAGGTTACCACTCTTAGTGACTCATTTGGTGATATTGCTACATATACATTTGATGCTTACTTTGTTACACATAGGAGTAGTAGGATGCCAGCCAACGACGCCTCGTCTGAGTGACGACACCAGGAGGACTGAGGAGCGCCAGACGAGGAGGTGAGCGGTGCTGATGCCGCACATGAGGATGATGATGACAGTAGTGCTGACGCCACCAAGGATGTTTATCCAGCCGACGGAATTGAGGTCGTTGCTCTACTAGTTTCAGGAGGTGGTGCTGATGCCACCAACCATTCAGATGATGAGCCAAAGTGCGGGGGCTGATTCCACAATTCCAGATGCCATGGGTGGTACTGAGGCCACCCCTTCTATTCTTGTTGCATTTCCTTCAGTTTCTGTATCTCAGGACTTTTCAAAACAATCCAAAAAATAATAATAAAGGAAAGTGCTCTTTATCTTCGAGTCCATATGCGGTCCCAACCATCCCCTTCCCTTAAGCACTCCACTTGGCTAAGAAGAATAAGAAAGAAAATCCAAAAAAGAGCTAGAAGTTAGAGTTCAATGACTCTACAGGAGGCACTTGGGTACGTCCCTCTCTTCCAGAGGAACCTGAGAGAGAAGACTACCATCCGCAGGAAGAAGAGGAACCATCATGCAGAGATCCATGTGCTCACTCATGCCAATTGCTTCGCCATTCAAAATCGTCTACCAGCCAAGAGGCCAGATGCAGGAGCTCCCTATGTCAGATGTCATATCCATGAGTACAGATTTGATCGGATTCTATTAGACAGTGGCTCTTCCATCAACCTCCTTTTGGCAGCCTTACTCGACCGATTCTAGTTCGACCCTCTTTGACAGAGTAGGACAATTCTTCAGTTTGCTGATAAATCTGTCAAGAGGCCGAAGGGGTTGTTGAAGGATGTGGTTGTCACAATTCAGGGCCTGAAATTCCCCGTGTACTTCATTGCGTTGGACATGGAGATCCCTGAGTCTATGACTGATACCCCCATCATTCTAGGATACCCATTCTTGGCCACAGCCAAGGCAGTGTACGATCATGATAGCGGGAATGTGTACTTTTGCGTCGAGGGTGAGAGTATACAAATAGAGACAATCGACGAGACCAGAGTACGAGATTCAGCTTGCTCAGAGCAGCATAGTGATTCAGAGCAGTTGACAGAGGCAGAGAAAGACGTCTACCAGAAGTACGATTTCATGATTACTGATGATGAAGCCACTTGGACAAATCCCGTTTCACGAGCCATCATCTCACATTCAGACTCTACAAATTTCCATATTCCAGCAGAGGAGAGCTTGGAGAGCACACTCTTGACAAAGGACACATTTGAGGTTATAGACCATGTTCAGGATAACGAGGCTGTATATTTTCCTTGTGATTCAGATTCAGATCCCTCGGAGTCAGACATAGATTGGGTCGAGTTTGATGAGTTGATACCATGTCTGACTACTATAGAGCCATCAGCTGGGGTGGAGACTGATCTGATACAGAGTACAGATATACCAGCAGAACAGTCTACACAATATTTTCATTATCAGTGAGAGTCCTCCATGTAGATTAGGTCGCTTTCACTCATACTTTTTAGAGGCCAGATTTGCCAGCTCCCAGTTGTCCAGAGCTGAAGCCCTTGCCGCAGTCGTTGAAGTGAAGGTTCCTTACGAGCGAGCATGAGATGCACCCGGTCATTATCTCAGCGTATTTGACCGGCCCTATGCTTTCACCATATCTATCTCGAAGAGGATGCTAAGCCATCGCGTGAGTTACATCGACGACTGAACCCGAACCTTTGAGAGATTGTCACGAAGGATATCTCGAAATGGTAGAGCGTCGATTTTATCTACCCCATCCCCGACTCCAAATGGGTTAGTCCATTGCATGTGCTGCCCAAGAAGACGTGCATCACTACAGTTGTGAGCGAGTCTGAAGAGAAGATAGATACCCGGGTACCCACTTCTTGGAGGGTCTGTGGGGACTACAGATGATTGAATCATGCCATTAAGAAGGATCATTTCCCGTTGCCTTTTATTGATCAGATTATAGAGAGGCTAGCAGGGAAGAGTCATTACTTCTTCCTTGATAGGTACTCCGGTTACAATCAGGTGGTCATTGCAACTGAAGACCAGGACAAGGCTACATTCACATGTTCGTTTGGGTCATATGCTTTCAAACGGATGCCCTTTGGTCTATGTAACGCCCCGACGACATTCTAAAGGTGCATGCTGTCCATCTTCTCGGACATGGTGGGTTACTGCTTGGAGGTATTCATGGATGACTTTTTGGTCTATGGCGATGGGTTTGATGCTTGTCTTGACTGCCTAGACCGCATCCTTCAACGCTGCATCGAGGTCCATCTTGTTTTATCCGAGGAGAAGAGTCACTTCATGGTGACTCAAGGGACTGTGCTTGGTAATATCATGTTCAAAAGGGGCATGGAGGTTGATATGTCCAAGGTGGAGATCATCAGGAAACTCAATCCATTGTCAAACATGTGACAGTTATGGTCTTTTTTGGGGCACGTCGGTTTCTACCGATGATTCATTCATGATTTCAGCGGGATTGCCTGATTGTTGACTGATTTGCTTATCAAAGACATCGAGTTCACTGTAGATGATAAGTGTCTTGCATCAATTGAAACTCTCAAGAGTCTAGTTGTTGAGGCTCATGTCCTTCGACCGCCTGATTGGTCTCTCCCATTCGAGATCATGATAGATGCCTCAGATTTTACAGTAGGGGTCGTGCTAGGACAGAGGAGGGATGGAGTGCCTTTTGCCATTCACTACGCTAGCCGTACATTGGATGCTGTGTAGCGGAACTACACCGTCATTGAGAAGGAGATGCTAGCCGTAGTTGTTGCCTTGGATAAGTTCAGATTGTATATCATTTGATCCAGTGTGACTATCTTCACTGATCATACCGCCATCAGGTAACTTATGGCAAAGAAGGATGCCAAAGCGAGATTGACTAGATGTATCCTTCTACTACAGGAGTTTGATATTGAGATAAAGGATAAACTTGGAGTCACGAATGTGGTAGCAGATCATCTCTACCGATTAGAGCATCTTGAGGAATCTGAGCAGACTGATCCCATTTCTATGACCTTCCTAGATGAGGCGGTCCTTGCTATTGCATCATGTCCATGGTACGCTGACATTGTGAACTATCTTGTTGCCAAGAAAGTTCCACAAGGTTGGCCCAGGCAGCGACTTGAGACCTTCATTGCGAAGGCCAAGTTCTACCACTGGGAGGATCCCATCCTTTATCATGAAGGAGGGGATAGCGTAATGGTGTCGGTGCATTCCTCGGGAGGAGCACCATAGCGTCCTCACATACTGCCACAAGCTTGAGGCAGTGGGACATCCTTCTGGGAGGAGAACGACACAGAAAGTGCTCCGATATGGCCTATGATGGCCTACCCTCTTCAAGGATTGTGATGAATTCGTGAAGAGGTGCACTGACTGTCAGAGGATGGGCACTTGTGGACATCGTGATATGATGCCGATGCAACCCACTCACTTCTGTGAGGTTTTTGACGCATGGGGCATCGATTTCATGGGTCCATTCCCTAAGAGTCAGGGATTCAAGTGCATTCTGTTGGCCATGGATTTTGTTAGTCGTAGGGTTGAGGCCATTCCCGCCCGAACTGCAGATGCTAGGACTGTTTGCAAATTTTTAAGGAAGAACATCATTTCACGGTTTGGGTGCCAAGAGTTTTGATATCTGACAGGGGGTATCATTTCTTCAACGACAAGGTAGAGACCCTTACTAGCGAGTTCAGCATAGACCATCAAGTTGCAACTCCATATGATCCTCAAACCAAGGTCTTGCTGAAGTGTCGAATAGGGAGATCAAGACGATATTGTAGAAGGTAGTCCGCCCAGACCGAAAGGATTGGTCACTGCTTTTGGAATCATTCTTGTGGTCATATCATACTTCCTTCAAGACTCCTTTGGGTACATCTCCCTTTCGCCTCGTTTATGGTAAGCCCTACCATTTACTTGTTGAGATTAGGCAGAAGTCAATTTAGGCTGCCACATATATATTATTGGATCCAATTAGCGTAGGAGATCAAAGGAAGACAGAATTGGCAGACCTGGAGGAGCTTAGAGACATATACTTTTCCAGCAGCCTATAGTACAAGGAGCGAGTGAAGATATGTCATGATTCTCATATCAGCCATAAGCAGTTTGAGCAAGATCATAGAGTATGGTTGTTTGGTGCCAGACTCAGATTATTTCCAGGGAAGTTGCAGAGCAAGTGGAAGGGACAATACCTAGTCTAAAAGGTGCATGACAACGGGAGTATCGACATATCTGAGATGACATCTGAGTCCACCTTTCATGTTAACGGGCAGTGGCTCAAACCATATCTAGATCATGAGCCGCTGGTGGTTGACGTCGCCCCGATTCATTTTGCATGATATGTGGTCTTTGACTCACATCTATTGCATCTCATGCCTGATTATCACTATCTTCTGCCTTGTATAGATCCAGATGTCCATATCATCTTATTCTTTAGTCCAACACCCCATTTGCATCGTATGATTATGTTATACTTAGGGTGCACTTTATCGTAAGTATAGGGGGGTGTTAGACTATTGATTATTCTTTTGATTCTTTTTACCTCTGTTTTGCTACCTATACTTAGGGAAATTTTACCCTAAGTATAGGGGAGGTAGACCCTGTACATTTGATCACTCGGATTTCCCTTTATGTACAGTCTGCTATACTTAGGATTACTTGATCCTAAGTATAGGGGGAAACACCGAGCCCTCTTCATTCTATTCTTTAACTCGTCGTTGTAATATAGCATTTCTTTTCACTTCCCTATACTAAGCACGAGTTATGTCTTCGTCATCGCTCTTGATCCACTCTGAGGAGATTGTCCGAGCTAAGTATAGGGGGGTATCATATATATTTCATATATACTTTAGCCATAACTTGTACTTTGTGTGAGTGTGTGATGAATCCGCGATTCATCATCTCAATATCTTGATCTTAGCAAAATCCTCAAGTAAAATCCCAAATAAATGTCCATAAAATCAATAAATTAACAAAATAACTCTTGTAAAAAAAATACACTAATTATTGTATATTAGATTGTACAAAAACAAATTAACTATAAACAGCCACAAATTAAAGGAGTTTTTCGCCTGTAAACAAATCAAAACTTCATGTATTTTTAATAATTTCATTTCAACTCCTTTTTGGCTAATACTTTTCATACTTGTTTATAAAAATGTATATAAAAATACAAAATAAATTTCACCTCAAATAAATACTCCTAGATCCCAAAGATAAAAAGCCGTAAAGTCTAACTTCTTGGCCAAATTCCCGCTCCGTATGAATTCCAAATTCACCAAACTCACTTTTAAAGTTTAAGTTAGAATATTATCTTTCCAATGAAAGTGGTTTCATTAAAATTGGAGCTCATTTGCGAAATTTGGATGTTGGGACCTTCGTGTGCATTGTATATATTGTAAATATTTTCTTTCTTCATTTTTTATTTACTCTTCTTAATTACTAAAAAATCCAAAAAAATACCTTTTGTATTGTATTTAATTCCTAGTATTTTATTGTATTTTTCTGTTGTAAATATCTTTTATTACAAATACAAAAAAATAAAATTAGAAAAGAAAAAAGAAACATGTAAATGTTGTTTGTCTTCTTTTGTAAATTCTCCACTATTTTTTCTTTTCTTTTCTTTTATTTTATTTAAAGTAGGCTATGTTATTTTATTTTATTTTACTTTATTTATTTTCCATTCTCTACAATAACTTCCATTCAACTCCATATTTTCTCTTCTACCACCAACTTCCATTCAACCCCACCATCTTCGAATAACCTCCATTCCACTGCATCTCATCCACCTTCATTTTCTATAACTCCCATTCTTTTTTTCATTATATTCATCTCTTCATCACATTTTTTGCCATCCGCCATTCTAATAGACAAAGGAGAGAGCCTGGAGTGTTCTGTTGGTGATAGCGGCGAAGCATCTTCCTCAAGCGAGGACCTCCTTCTGGCGAGATCCGTGGAGCTCCGCTCCGCGTCACGAATTCCCCATCGAGCTAGCATAGCTTCTCTGATTTTTTTCACCAATCAGATCGAGGCGATGACAGGAGTCCAGCGTAGCTACTTTGCAAATCCGACGAAGATTCAAGTAAGTATTCCTTCATATTTCTCTTGTTATTTTTTATCTAATATTTTGTTTCATTGTTATTTCACCACACCATCATTTTTTTAGCACCACCTCCATCATTCCATCACCACAATCTCCCTTATTTTTATTCATCACTCCCACTTCTCCATTTTCATTTCCTATTTCAAAAAAAAATTATTAAACTCACAGCAAAAAAAAAAAAAAACAGGAGCAGCATCCGTCGCCAACACTTTCAACGGCAGGCTGCGCCGCCCGCGACGTCCACGCTCCCACCGCCAGGCCATTGCGCCCTTCGCACCGCCTGCAGCCGACCCCAACAGCCGTGCACCGTTGCATTGCCTCGCTGCCGCCGGTCACCACCATAGCCTCCCAGCAGCGGCATCGGCCCTCCCCTCCGCCAGAGCTCTAGAATGCGGTGCCTCACTGCCCGTCCGTGGCGTCGTTTCCCCTCCTTGCACGGCCCACCGACTGCCGTCAGGCCCTCCGCCTCCGCCTTGCATTGCGGTCCGTGTGCGGCCGTGCACCGACTGCCTCTACCGTGCGTCGTTTCCATCGTGCCCTACCTCCCACAGAGAAGAAGGTCTTTGATTTTTTATTTTTTTAAAAGTTGCAATTCTATTTTCTCATGTTTTTAAAATTACAAAACAATCCCTGTGCTTATTTTGTTCTGTTTAAGTTTAAACATGGTTTGCATTGATAACCCTGTGTTCGTGTGTTAGTTTGGACATACTTTTCGCATATGATTTTTCAATGAAAAATATCATGATGTTGTGCAACTAATTGTCTACATTCTGATTATTTATTACTATTTTTGTGAGCTCTAGATAATTAACTAAAATTATTTAACTGGAATGCTGCATATTTTACCCACATCGAGCTTCTAAATTCATAATTCACTCCATGTTGCTCCAAAAAATCAATAAAAATTAGAATTGATGCCTTGAAATGTATTTGAATTACTATCCAAATTTCATTTAATTTCGAATTATCATGTGTCTTAAATAAATTAAAGAGTATGTTTGATATTTGATTTTTAATTAAATCTAGAGACATCTTTTTTGCAAAATTTCAACTCTTCTATTTTGCATGTATTAATGCCAATTTGAGATAATTTGCACTTTGGAAAATTGCTATTGTGGATTTATTAGGAATTAATTAGTCATTGTCACTCTGTTATCATTTTAAAATAAATAAAAAAAATTATATTTTGTCCGCCATTCCAAAAAAATTACTTTAGCATCCTCGCATAATGTTTTCATTCCAGTAAAATTTTCATAATTTTTGCATTCCGTTTGTGTGAAAAATTGCTAAAAAGCCATAAAAAGTGTGCATTTTTACTTGTTGCATTTTAATTCCAAACATTCCAAAAAAATATGTTTTGTACTCATCTCTAGATTAAGATTGTAGGAAAAATATAATTATGCTAAATCTGATTAATTTCACATTAGAATTAATTTGGCCTAGTAGTGTGTTTTCTTATTGTCTTAATTCATTCACATTTACATTTTCATTTATTTTTGCATTAAAAAAATAAAAAAAACATTTGGAAACATAGACCTAAGTTTTTGAATTGACTCGATGTTGTTCCTTTGCCTTCCTGTGTTCGAACCCGGACTTGCCCAGGATATAAATTACAGCCTAGACACTCTTCACGGAGATCTTCTCTCGGTTCTGACTGATTCTCTAAGTACACGTACTATAACGAGCCCAAATTAAATCATGTGCTCAGCGATTCATCAGATGGTATCGTTGTCGTGGAGGCAAATGGCTTAGGGATTAATTTAGAAAATTTAATTTAGGTTTTCTCTCACTCGGGTAGTCTGACCCCCGAGCCATCTTGTAATTAATCCATTTTATCTCAATTATTTTTATGCTCTATTTTTTTATTTTGTTGGTGTTGATATTTCTATTATAAATTACTTTTTCCTTGCGAGGGCCCGGCGAACTTGGAGTGCATCGGAGGTCGACGGATGTGATGTGCGCTGACAGTTGAAGAGCAAGAAAATTAGAATTTATTTTCGAGAGATTTTTCTTCATTTTTGTAATTATTGTGTTGTAATAATTTAGGTAATTTGCTTATTTATAGAGGCTCTTATTTGAGAGCTCGCGTTTGTATCCAGATTGGATATTGGACCCGTTCGTGGTCGTGTGGTTGATCGACGTAGCATAGGACTTACACTCGCGGTCTTAGAGCATTTTTACTAGATTATATTTTTTTGCTTGTGCTCGAAACATTTAGGACAACACATCACATTTAACGAGATACACTTAGAACGTAGAGCTATTAGTTCAAATTAACATGTTCATCACTCGCTAATAGAACTGCCTGTCTAGGAACAATTTTCTCATTTACATCATATAGTATAAAATTTCAATTCTGCATTGCATCCCGCACGTAGAGAGCAAGGATCACTGTAAGTCTTCTGAACTGGGCATGCATCATTGATTTCACTATTTGCATTGATTTTTCTCAACTCCCTCCCCCTTGGTTTTTGAAACTTAGGTTAAAAAGAAATCGGGACTAATCGTTAGGCGTGCTTCGTTTGGTGGACTAATCAAGTGATAACCAAACTTAAAATCGGGACTGCTAATCAGAGTTGACCAAAAAAAAGCTGACTAAAACTAACACTTGTTTTGGGAGAGAAAAACACGTATTGTATGCTTGGCTATTGTGATTGTTGAGAGGTGAGGACGTATCCCTATGATAGTGCCCAAAACCTACTTTTAAGGCATGCGTAATTGGACTTATATCTTGTTTTGTCACCTAATTAAAACTGAAAAGTTAAATGGTCAGACTCTTGCGACCTTCGTTTTGTTGAGTAGGTGAACTCAAGGTTTGCTTTTGTGTTTGTTTGTTTTGTGTGTTATTCGGTGCACTTGCATGCTTTCTCCCTCGATCCACTTCATTTTCCCATCCCCCATCCAAGATGTCGGAATATTAGTCACCATATCCATGTCACACTTCCTCGACCTTATTCCGATCATCTCCACCCTCTTATTCCTCCTCATACCCCAACCAGGACCGCGAAGTCAGAACTCCGACTGACTTCCCCAATTATTCATCCTTCTCACCTGCCCCATATTCCTATACCCCTGACCCACAACCACCCTGGATTGACTCACCATATTCTCGTCCGCTTGCTGGAATCAAGAAACAAATCGAAGAGCAAGAGAGTGCTGAGATGAATGACTGGCATAATCAGTTGCTCCCACGGACATCATTCTCACCTTGATTTGGGACCGAACAATAATTGACCTATACACATCCCAACTTGACCTTGAGGTACAACATGGTCGACCAAACAGGCCGAATGGAGAGGCCTGCACTAAATGATATTCCGGACTTGATTGACCTGAGTGGTCAAGTCTACCTTGACCAACCTTCATACCACCCATTCGTAGAGCCAACATATACAGGGGATTGGATTCATGCGGTCGATTTACAGACCCCTTGTCTACATACTCCACCTTATGAGGCTCTGACCAACAACTTCGATACATACAGGCCATACTCAACCCAGTATTACACGTCAGAGTCAAGGTATGTTGAGTATAAGATCCCGAGTTCTCAGCAATACCCTCCAACTGAGCAGACTTCTCTCATGATATGTCATGAGAACTTATTGGAGGATGACATTTCTAGAAAGATTAAGAGTCCAGGTAGGAATGTGGATCATGGATTTTGCGGATTGAATCTTGAAAACCTGGAAGATATCAGATTGACCACATGTCATGTACAGCTGGAGTCCCTTCTACTACCCTCTTATACTAACCACTTTTCCTCCAAACTTGAGTCTGTACGTTCTCCTATTCCTCAAGCTATCAAAAAGACCAAAATAATTGAAAAACCAGAAAATACCATAAAAATTGAAAAAGGAAAAGATCTTAAAAAAATTGGATCTTGCAGTTAGGGAAAAGCTTGATAGAGAGTTGATTTTTGATCTTCCCTTAATAATGGCCATTGAACGCTTTCCCGACCTTAAAAGATTTGTGAGAAGTAAATTGATGCCTAAAAGGTCGGTAAATAAGAGGACAAGGACTGAGAAACATGTAGTGTCTATGGCCACCTCTTTGATGATAGGGAGAAAAACCAAGAGCCGCAGAGTGAAGCAGTTGCCTAGGTTTGATTGTGAAATCAAAGATACCACCTTCACCCTTGCAAGAATCTTCAGGTGGACTTCATGATCATTGATATTGAGCACCGAGGAGAGTTCACTCAGTCTCCGATCATTCTCGGGAAGTCGTTCTTAGCCTGGGATAAGATAACTATAGATTGTGAGACTCAGAAGATCGATTTCTCTACATTGGGAGCACTCCAACCTTACCCAATCTTTGAGGACACACGATATCCTAAGGTAGCCCGTACAGTCACAGGCAGCCGTGACATTCGAGAGACAGTTTAGTCCCGTCCCTTACTACACCTGAGATACCAACTTTCTTGACGGCCATTGGTTCATAGACTCCCTACACCTCCATATCACCCACTGCTTGCATCACCACCACCGTGACAACGTCTAGAGAGGACTCACAACAGAAAGTTGTCCTTGAGTTAGAAACAATCATTTCTAATTTCCTTGACTTTTTAGATGATCCGACTCATGAGCCGATCAATGCCAAGCCAACTGAGAACATTATGCCTTACCATAGATGTGTGTTGACCCTGCAAGAGTATTATAATGCATATGATGATTCATCTGATGATGAACCTCTGGTCAGCACCTCACACTCACTACATCTAGGATCTACACCAAAAGAGACAACTGGGACCAAATTGACCAATCTTGATAAATCAATTGCTCCATCCTCTAGTCGGTCATCTGGTAAAAAGAAGAAGAGTATTCATTCCTCGAGGTGTTCCCCTGATCTCCTCAAGACGTATCACTCTCCTCTTCCTCTTGATTCTTCAGGTTCTTGAAAACTGACTAAGAAAGTTACCTTCGGTGTACCACAGAAGGAACTTTCTGAGGAGTCCTCATCAGGTCCAGATGAGATGATCTATATGAGTGAGCTGAGTTTGGTTGTTTTGAAGTCATATTAGAGCAAGCAGCCATGTGTCGACCCTCGTTGGACATTCCCTACACCTCACTATTATTCCTCTGTGGACGACTCTCACAACGACACATGTGTATACTATCCACACCCTCGCTCTCGCAAGAAGGTCCGTCACAAACCTTCTTCATCCTTGTATATTCTCACTTCTCCTAGTACATATTTTCCTTCCTTTATTCCCCTCCCTCTCCTGTGATTCGCATCACTCGCCCCAGTTCAGTATCGTTTTCATTTTGTGGCTATACTTAGGACGACTAGATCCTAAGTATAGGGGGGTGAGTGACCCAATTTGCTCTGTCTCTTTTTTTTATTTTATTTTTTTCGTTTCTTCTTTCTTTTTGTATATTCTTTCCCATTCTCATCGGTTCCCTGTTCTTGTATTCTTTCCTATACTTAGGCAGACTAGAGCCTTAGTATAGGGGGGTGGATGCCCGTTGTGTATTCTCCCACAGTCTTGTATTCTTTTTCACTCCTATTCTTTTCACCCACTTATACTTACTACGAGCTATGGCTTTTTGTCACCTAGCGTCATGAGGACATAGCACATGCTAAGTATAGGGGAGTTGTATATATTACATATATACTTTACCTATATATCATACTTTGACTTGTTTGTAATTAAAATAAGGGGTTATGGGTAAATTGATGTAAAAGAGGTATAACAAAAAAATAAAATAATAAAAAAAACTTTTCAAAGAAAATATTTTCAAAAATATTTTATCTTATAGAAAAAAAATTCTTTCTTTCTTCTCAAAAAAAACTTTCAAATTTTTTTCTTTAAAAAATATGTGTCCTTTCTTATTTACCTTTCTTTGAAAAAAATCTTTTGAAAAAAACTTTTTCCAAAAAAAAATTTCCTTCTTTTTCCTTTCTTTTTCAAAAAAAACAAAACAAAAAAACTAACTAATAAGTTGATTTGGTCCCTAACACATCTACTTTCACACAAGACTATTGATGTTCAGGAACACTTGGTTTATGAGCGCTTGAGATTTTGAGTTAACCATCTTTAGTCATTAGGGTCTTTGACTTAATTATTCACATTTCCCTAGTTTGAAAGATTTGTGTGCTATATTGCATACTTAGTCTCTTCCCTATAAATATGATCAGCACCTCACATACACGACTGCAGTTATGATGAGATGAGTTGAAATTTCACTTGAGGAACTAGGATGAGGGATTTGAGTTCGGATCTGATTTGATGATACTCGAGGATGGGATAAAATCAATGAAGGCTTCATGAAACCTGAGTGTCGGCACCTTTAGCCAGTATGAGAACAAGGTTCTTGTACTATCTCTTGACATTTACCGAAGTGTCAGTGTGTGATAAAATAAAAAAAGTTGATCAGTGTGCGCCAACTCTTGGTAAAAGCAGTGGAGCTAGCCAAATATTACAAAACAATGAAATGTTAAAAATAAGCTCTCTTCCACCAAGTCAATTATCAAAAGAGATTCCACCAAAGGCGAGCGCTCCCAAACATTTCAAAGTGCCCACTTGGACAACCGCTATTAGGACTAGGAGACGGGCTTGCACCAAAAAAGGGCTCTGCATCGTAAATGCTACATGTCTGGGAGTAGAAGGTATGATAGGTACTAAAAAAGATATAACCCGATGTACTACCAGGAAAACAAGTGCAGACGACTCCAACTTCTCTTGATGGACGCACTGATCAACACCAAAAATATGTGTTGAGTAATAAGGCACTTGAGAGAATCCTTGTTCCAATGAGAGGGAGAGAAGAAATGACACAATCCTATGCCCTCCATCAACTGGCCATCATCTACACTTTCAAGTCTGACAACTAAAGAGACAGTGGATTGGATGCAAGAAATGGTTTATACCCTAGTGTTGAGGATTGGGTTCTTAGGAGAGTCTCTTGGACTGGAACTTTGGGTGACATTGCGACTCTACTCTTGTAACTGCAATCAACACTTAAGACATATCCCTACTATATATGTATACAGAGAGAGTCTGATGATTAGGAAATTGGATGCCTTTTGACTAGAACTTGGTTCAGCCTAGAATTTAGGATCTCTGAAACCGAGAGTTCTTGAAAGGATCAAGTCTTGTATTTACATGCACAGTCAGGGGTTATTCCAACTTATTCATTCTTTATTTGCTCGAGGACTATCAAAGTTTAATTATAGGGGGGGTGATGCATCCGCGATTCATCATCTCAATATCTTGATCTTAGCAAAATCTACAAGTAAAATCCCAAATAAATGTCTATAAAATTAATAAATAAACAAAGTGACTCTTGTAAATAAAATACACTAATTATTGTATATTAGATTATACGAAATAAATCAACAATAAAAAGCCGCAAATTAAAGGAGTTTTTCACCTGTAAATAACCCAAAACATCATGTACTTTTAATAATTTAATTTCAATTCCTTTTTGGCTAATTTTTTCACTAACTTGTTTATAAAAATGTATATAAAATACAAAAATACAAAATAAATTTCACTTCAAATAAATACTCCTACATCCCAAAGATAAAAAGCCGTAATGTCCAACTTCCTGGCCAAATTCCCGCTCCGTATGAATTCAAAATTCACCAAACTCACTTTTAAAGTTTAAGTTAGAAAATTATCTTTTAACGAAAGTGGTTTCATTAAAATCGGAGCTCATTAGCAAAATTTGGGTTTTGGGACCTAGGTGTGCATCGTATATATTGTATATATTTTTCCTTCTTCATTTTTTATTTACTATTCTTAATTACTAAAAATTACAAAAACTATCTTCTGTGTTGTATTTTATTCTTAGTATTTTATTGTATTTTTTAATTGAAAATATTGTTTTAAAAAATACAAAATAAAATAAAATTAGAAAAGTAAAAAGAAACATGTACATGTTGTTTGTCTTCTTTTGTAAATTCTCCACTATTTTTTCTTTCCTTTTATTTTATTGTATTTAAAGTAGCCTTTTTTTTATTTTCCTTTATTTATTTTCCATTCTCTACAATAGCTTCCATTCAACTCCATATTTTCTCTTCTACCACCAACTTCCATTCAACCCCACCATATTCTAATAACCTCCATTCCACTCCTTCTCATCCACCTTCATTTTTCTCTAACTCCCATTCTTCTTTTCATTATATTCATCTCTTCATTTTTTGCCATCCGCCATTCTAATAGAAAAGGAGAGAGCTTGGAGTGTTTCATTAGTGACAGCGGAGAAGCATGTTCCTCAAGCGACAATCTCCTTCAGGCGAGATCCATGGAGCTCCGCTCCGCGTGACGAGTTACCCATCGAGCTCGCATAGCTTCTCCGATTTTTATTTCGCCAATCATATTGAGGAGACGATAAGAGTCCAGCGTAGCTTCTCCACAAATCCGATGAAGATTTAGGTAAGTATTCCTTCGTATTTCTCTTGTTATTTTTTATCTAATATTTTGTTTCATTATTATTTCACCTCACCATCATTTTTAGCACCACCTCCATCATACCATCACCACAATCTCCCTTATTTTTATTCATCACTTCCCCTTCTCCATTTTCATTTCCTATTTGAAAACAATAAAATTATTAAGCTCACAACAAAAAATCAAAAAAATTAAAAAAAGCAGGAGCAATATCCGCCGCCCCCACCTTCAACGACAGGCGGCGCCGCCCGCCACGTCCATGCTCCCGACGCCATGCCATTCCGCCGTTCGCGCCGCCTGCAGCCGACCCCAGCATCCGTGCACCACTGCAGCGCCTTGCTGCCTCTGGCTGCCACCACATCCTCCCAATAGCGGCATCAGCCCTCCCCTCCGCTAGAGCTCCAGCCCGCGACACCTCGCCGCCCGTCCGTGGCTCCACTGCCCCTCCTCGCGCAGCCTGCCGGCTGCCGTCAGCCCCTCTACCTCCGCCTCGTGTGGCGGTCCGTACGCGGTCGTGCGCCGACCGCCTCCGACGTGCGCTGTTTCCCTAGTACCCTATGACCCGTGAAAAGGTCTTTGATTTTTCTTATTTTTTGTAAAAATTATAATTTTATTTTCTCATGTTTTTGTAATTACAAAACTGTCCCTATGCTTATTTTGTTCTAATTATGTTAATTCATGTTTTGCATTGATAACCCTGTATTTGTGTGTTAATTTGGACATACTTTTCGCATCTGTTTATTCAATGAAAAATATCATGATGTTGAGTAACTAATTGTCTACATTCTTATTATTTATTTTTATTTTTGTGGGCTCTAGATAATTAACTAAAATTATTTAACTAAAATTCTCCATATTTTACCCACATTGAGCTTCTAAATTCATAATTCACTCCAAGTTGCTCCAAAAATTCCATAAAAATCAGATTGATGCCTTGGAACGTATTTGAATTACTGTCCAGACTCCATTTAAATTGGAGTTATCATGTGCCTTAAATAAATTGAAGAGCATGTTTGATATTTTATTTTTGATTTAATCTACAGACATCTTTTTTTAAAAATTTCAATCTCCTGGATTTCATGTATAAATGACATTTTGAGACAATATGCACTCTCGACAAATTGCTATTGTCGATTTATTAAGAATTAATTAGTCGCTGTCACTCTGTTTTCATTTAGAAATCCATAAAAATATCATATTTTGTCCAAAAATTCCAAAAAAATTACTGTAACATCCTTGCATGATGTTTTCATTCCATTATAAATTTCACAATTTTTCATTCTGTTTGTATAAAAAATTTCTAAAAATCCATAAAAAATGTGCATTTTTAATTGTTTCATTTTAATTCCAAAAATTCCAAAAAAATGTGCTTTGTACTCATCTCTGGATTAGGATTGTACGAAAAACACAATTAGCTAAATCTGATTAATTTCACATTAAAATTAATTTGGCCAAGTAGTGTGTTTTCTCATTATCTTAATTCATCGACATTCGCATTTTCATTTGTTTTTGCATAAAAAATAAAAAAAATACCTTTTGGAAACCTAGACCTATGTTTTTTAATTTACCCGACGTTGTTACTTTGCCTCCCTGTGTTCGACCACGTACTTTCCCGGGATATAAACTAAAGCCGAGATACTCTTCACGGAGATCTTCTCTCGGTTCTGACTGATTCACCAAATACATGTACTACAACGAGCCCAAATTAAATCATGTGCTCAGCGACTCATCATTGTGTTAATAAATAAAATTGCTAAATTCCTTTATTAAAAACCATAAAAATATTAAATTTTTTCTTGTACATAAAATTCTTTCTTGCACATACATAGCTATGTATAAAAATTATTTTTGTACAAATGTTTGTAAAAATATTTTGTGTGTAAAATTTGTGTAAATATTTTTGTATCAAAATTATGTATATAGTACAAATTCTTTGTAAAATGTTTGAAAAGCAGATGTTTGCAAAAAACCTTGTGTAAATGTGTGTAAATAGTTTACAAAATTTCTGCATCCATGCATTCATTCAAACATTTTTTCAAAAAGTTTGCACATTTTCAAAAATTTTGCATAAAAAAGAATTTTGTATATACCTGTACATTCTTTTGAATGATGGTTGACATTTAAACTAGCCTGGAATTAAATTGGAAAATGGAGCTTGGTTAAGATCTTGATCCACCTAATTCTAAGAGGAACCTTGTAGGTCATAGGGTTAAGACTTTTCAGGTCCATTGGTGACTTAATTCTTTGAGTCCACTAGGCTATGATCACATGTCAACTTGATAACCCTAAGTAGAATATTTAACAACGCACACATGACTCTCACAGACAATGCCTTTACTTGCACTAGCACCTTACACATAGCTCTCTATGGATGAGGTGGTGAGGAGGCAGTTTCCTTTGGCTTGGGGTAGCATACGAGGGTAGTAATTCTAGGCGGAACCTCTCGTCTTCTTTTAGTGAAGAAAATGCGTCTCAACTTGGTTTGGTGCCATTGAGGTCAAAAGACAAGAGTTGTGGGTTGCAATAATGCTTCAAAAGAGGGATAGTCTACTGGCTCAAGAGGGAAAACTCCTTATGTATATATGCTGCACCATGTAGATATGTTGTACATATGCACATTGAAAAAAATGTGCAAAAGAAAGAAAAAAACTCCAAAAAAGTGGTGGGTCTAATAGAAAATGAAATACCCACCGGAGTGTATATAGCCAAATAAAGCAAAGCTTATGTTACCCACTCTCAACTCATGAAGCTTGCAGCATGGAGACTTAGCAACATTGGTCATGGTCCATTCTCTTCATCCTCCACTTCTTGAGACGGTTGAACTTGAACTTAGAAGGGAATACCCCGCTCCTCGAGGAAAGAGCTGCCAGACTAGGGCATTAGAGTTACCTTGTTGAGGGTGGTTGTTACTTTGCCATTTATGAGGTGGGGAGCTACATATCATTTACACAGTACAAGAAAAGATTCATGGTCATTAGAGTTTGTGTATGTAGACTTGTTCTGATCTAGATTATTGAGTAGTCTTGACCATAGATTAGTGGAACTTAGAGGTTGTGGAGTCTTAAGCCTAGGTCCAAATAAGGATCCGACAAACTAATAATCCAAAGGTCTGACTGAGCTCCATACTTCAATTTAATGAGGACAAGTTTAATATTCAACCTTTATTCTCCTTCTTTTTCTTTTCTTTCTCTTTTCACTTCTTTTTAAAATAAGTGTTTGCTAAGGGACTAGCAAAGGTAAAGTATAGGGGGGTGATGAATCCATGTTCATCACTCTTTATTCTTTTATTTTAGCTAATTATCTTGGCAAAACATCATCTAAATAGGTGTGTATACAATAACTTAGCAATATGCATGCATGTGTTAATATTAAATATTTAGCATGTATTTGTACAAAAATAAAGAATAAAGAAAATGAAAAATAATAAACATTTTTCATTTTATTAATTTTTTACTTTAAATTCATTTCTTATTTTTAATTTATTTATCTTTCAGTTACCTTGTTATCTTATCCTGTAGCGGCGGTTGTCTTTTTCCCACGCTGCTCATGATTGGTCCACGTCGGAATATTAACGCGAGTCAACCCCCTTTTCTAGGGCTTGACCCGACCCGACTGCGTGGCCGGACCTTTTTCTCAAATTTTTCTCGTTCACCCCTATTTTTCTCCTATATCCTCCCCATGGATCCAAGATCCTCACGGATCCCTTGGGAGGCATAGATCTTTCTCGGTTTGCGAGCCCTCACCCGTTCTTTCCAGCTTCCTGGGAATTCTATTTAATCTCTCATCCGCTCCCCCAAGACGGTAGCACGTGCCTCGATCCCATTTGATACGCTAGCCAGCTCCAACTGAGTGACAGCTGCCTGGAGCGCCACTTGGCGATCGATTTGGTGCAGCTGAGCCAACGCTCGTCCATCGTGGATGGAGCTCCACCGCGAACAGCCTCCCTCGTCTTCCGGAGCTCGGTCGAGGCCATTACCCCGATGATCCCCTTCGCCTGGAGCTGAGGAACATGTTCCAACCTTCAGGTAGACCTTCTATCCTTTGCATTTTCCCATTTGATCAGATCTTCCTTTCATCATTGTCATCCTTTTGCCTGCTCCGTTCAACCGGTCGGAGCTCCATTACCCACCTTCAACCGCCCCGATAGCATCGCACACTCACCCCCCATCTCGCTCCACAACCTGATCACCATGACCCTCGTCCATTGGGCCGAGATTAGGATTTAGGTCTCCCCTATCGCCTTCTCCGGAGACCAACTCCAGCCTCTCGTCGCTTCTGATGCTTTTAGTTCCAATAACCTGGACCGGAGCACTACCCCGAGTCCCAACTACCCTTTGCAGGTGAAGGCACGTGTCGAAGACCCTCTTTCGCACCCAGCAGAGGCTCGTCGGATAGCTCCAGGTCCTTGTCATTGTCACTCTTATCCAGCCGATAGAGCCTTCATCTGAGCCTCCATCTGAGTCGTTCACCCTGGAGCTGTTCGTACAGGATGTTCCATCACCGTTGGATCGACCCCACACTTCCAGATCCCATCCAGACCGCAGACACAGCAGATGTGTCAGGCCGTTGGATGTCATATCTGACGTCCACGAGTACCCCACGTCCCCGACCAGGTCTGGACCGTCAGAGATGACACATGAAACCCATCAGAGCCGTACATCGAGGCCTTCATCTACGGCCGCCACGTGCCCCCTCCACGCGTGCCTCACGTGTTGCAAGGGTATATATCCCTTTTTACCCTACATTTGTTTTTGTTTACGTTTTAGTCTGTACAATAAAAGTGTAGTTGAACTTATTTGCATTCCAGTCCCTCTAGTTTTGGTTATTTGCTATTTAGTCCTTTCTTTATGGAGACACGTGCCTCGTCACGTGAACTGTGATGTATTTGCATTATTTTCCCTGAGCATTTCTTGTGTTAATATTTGAGTGAAAGGTCTTCTGAAATTGCATTTATGCCCTTGTTAATGTGGATTTGATGCATGTGCTTGAAATAATTGGAAAAAATGTAGAATCAACCCTGGACTTTTAGAGTTAGTTATTGTTTAACCAGAAACGTAAAATAATTGTGTTTAAGCCCCTACAAACTGTGTGTTTAGTTTTTAATTAAATAACTATCAAAACTACTACAAAAATTCCCAAAACATAATTAGTAGCTCCTGCTACTGTGTAAAATTTTTGGTAATTTTTGTGACACATTTTGAGTTGATTTGTTATTTTCTAAAAATCAAAAACCCTAAAAATTACCTTTGTCTACTTTAGAAAACCCATAAAAATATAAAAATATCTTTAGAAATTCTAAAAAAAATTCTTGCGTGCTTGTTTTGTTTTATTTTAATTTCTATAACATTTTCATTTTAATATCTTTTATAAAACACCTAAAAATTATCAAAGACTAAAAATCTTATAAAAATCATAAAAATTAAAAAAATAGAAAAAATGTGTTTTCAAGTTTTGTAGTTAGATTTTGTTTCATTCTACGACATAAAATTGCTACTAGGAATTTAGAGCATTTTAAATATTTTAAAATTGCCTTTCTATCAAGGATGTACATTGTTTGTTTGTTTTGCCTTTACAAAAATATTTTTATTTTGAAATTTTGAGTTTTTTATACCTTAATAGAAATTGTTGTGTTGTGTTTGATTTGATTTTATTATTCTTTTTCTTAAAGAAAATATAAAAAAAATAAGAATTAAAAACCACCAAAAATACATTTATATCTTTGATTTCTTGACAACTTCGTAAGCTTAGCTCGTGCTCATTGTGTTTGACCCTGGTCTCTATACCAGGTTAAATAAATAGCAAGACCGCTTGCCTTGATTTCTGTGGTTGTTTGCTCTAATTGGTGGTCTTATTTTTCTTGTTGGGTTCGGCTCTGGTGATCGAGGTCGCAACGACCCATGAGATTACTTAGCCTCTGTCGCTAGAACGCTCATTAGTGGGCATTGCACATGTTTTAGTTCTTGTAGGGACATCTTTGCAATTTTAATAAACACTAGGGGGTAGAATGCAATTGCCCAGATATTTAATTTATTCCCTAGGGTTAAATGTGGGCTGTGTTCTTTGTTCTTTTTCCATGCCAAAGGGACGTGGTGGTTCGGGGAGGCGTCGATCGCGAGGTGGTTTCCTATAGTGGTTGGCTATGAGCTCACGATGGCAAGGTAAACGATGATCAGGTGAATGTCTGCACGGAGCTGAGCCACAAAAATAGCCTTGAGGTGGCGATGGATGGGCGGCGATGCGAGCGATCGACGGTTCTGGAAGAGTTCCAAGCAAGAGAGGCGTTGTGGTTGATGGAGGGGGTCCAGGCGGCTACGAGCGGAGGTGATGGGGGCTTCGAGTTGCTGGCAATCTGGTTGAGTGGCATTGCAATGGCACGGTGAGCGTTGTGTAGGCGGAGATCGGCTACAGGATGGCAGGCGTCCCGCACAGGACACGCGATGTAGGGTTGGAGCGGAGGAGCTTCAGTCGGCGATTAGACAGAGGAGTTGGCTGCGGGGACCGGGTGAGATGCATCGGCGGTCAAACTCCAGGCGGAGGTGCATGTTGCGGAGGAGCTCCACGGTGGATGATGGCTTCCAGAGGGCGGTGGACGTCGACGGCAGTGGCATTGCTGCCCAGGTCTTTTTTCTTGTATTTTTTGTAAGAAAAACTTTTTTTAGTAAATCAACAACTACTTTTTTTAGTAATTTTTACCTACAATTAAATCAAACAAATTGAATCGAGCATGATGGCTCGCTCTAAAAAAATTATTGATAGAAAATATGAGTGAAAGTGAATCCTGCAAGGTGGATGGATGGATCAGGATGGTCGTCCACCGTATGCGGTCGGAGGTAAGAGATCGTGTGAGATAGAATGAGAATGCATGTAGATATAGATATGAAGGTGAAAAATGGGATCGACTAAGGTGATTAGAATAATGAACTACGATTAAAAACTACAATCTAAGATTGAAATTTGACAACGAAATTAAAAGCGCAAAAATTAAATTACGTTCAACCAAGATTTAAAACGAGAAAAACGGACCTTATCAAATGGGAACGGATAACACCTTAATGGCCTCAACGACGACCGACTCACTGTCATCGGAAAACTCAGAAGCTAGTCACCTCTCTATGTCAAGATAGCTCTTGGAGAATAGGCTCCTTTCACCAAAAGATTGATCAAGTGTGGATGAGGGAAAGGAGACCCATGAAAAAGAAGAAGAAATCAGAAAAAGGAAGATATGTACAAAAAGGAAGGTATTTAGTGGTTGTTTGAATAAATAAAATAATTTATTTAATGAACTAATAAATAAAAAATAAATTTCGGAGTTAAATAAATTAGTAAAAATAATTGATATGAAGAATTAATTAGCCACCTTAATGGTGGCTATGTAAGGCATATATTCAAATTATATAGAAACGATATGTTTTAAAACTTATAAATAAATTAAATTAGATTTTCGAAATGAAATTAATTTAATTAATTAATGTTATATATTAATTTTTTGCTTGCTTTTATATAAGGTATTTAATTACATACATATCTTATATACATAAGGTACATTATACGCAGATACAAATAAGAAATAATATTAAAAATTTTAAAAAATATTTTTTATTTGCTTTAAAGTACTATGAAAAATATTTAAAATTACTAAAAATATAATATATGACAAAATATAAAAATAAATATAATAAATAAATTATCAAATTGTAAAAGCTACCCTAGAATACCTTCTTTTCAATCGTAACTTCAAATATTATGAAACCACTGCCATTTTAAAGATAATTTAATTTAGAATATGATGGAAGTGAGTTTGATTAAATTTGATTTCATATGGATCGAAATTGGTCTTTCAATTGCCGCTTGATGGCTTTTTCTGAGTGTAGTTATCATTATTCTCTACAACGTTTAATTTTGCAAATATTTTTATTTTTTCAAAAATATTTTTATTTACAACTTTTGTTTTGAAAATTATTTAATTTGAGGTCATTTATGGACCAATAAAATAATGTAAATTTTATACAAATATAGACAGAATAAATTCAAAAGAATAAAAAGTATTTACAAATATTTATTTTTTTGAATTTCCTGATTAAAGACGATATCTCCCCCTACTTTATTCCTGGTGGATCAAGTCAATTCTTGACCTTCTCTCGGTGTTCGGGTCAGCCTGTAACTATTACACATATACAACCCTTTTATTTTCTTTAATTTTCCTCTATTTATTATTTATTATTTATTTTAGGTTGAAATAGTAACATATGCATAATATTTACACACAGGTGTATGTTACTAAGAACATGGATTTAGTATTATATACATGTGTTTTAAAAGGGATTTCAAGCTAAACTAAATGAAAAAAGATGATGAAATGCAAATTCATCGGGCACAATGGGCACAAAATAGTGACTTCATATGTTTCCATTCGCTTGTGTCACATAACGGCAAATCCAGCCCTCTACTACTTCAACCGAGTTGAGCAAAGTGCTAGGCACAAGTGTCCAAGTTAGGTCATTGTCTTAAAATCCATGTGTATGTTTCAATGTGATGACACGAATTATGCGAGGGTCTAATGTGGTCTACACAAGGTGAGACCTACACTATCACTGAGGTGACCACTCACGAAACCCAGATGTCAATCAACAGTTAACCCACGATCAATGAAACAATGCTAAGTAGAAATATGGAGTTAAAATTTATTCTCTAAAAAATCTTTGTATAGCAAGTATGTAGAGGTCGAACACATGTAGCAATGGGGATAGACAAAAAAATTTGGCAAAAGAAGACAATAATTGTTGTGGAGTTTTTTTGATGATTTTTTATGTTTAGTGATTTTTAATTATTTAATTTCTTGGAATTTTAGATTTGTATATTTTTTGTTTTTTAATTAATTTTTTATATTTTCTTATTTTCAATTTTCTTTTATAATAATAATTATATTATATATATGCTATATATAAATACTGTAAAAGATGCAAGAGATAAATGTACATAAAATAAGGAAAATAAAAAAATACCTTAAATAAATTTCTTTTTCTTTTTTAAGGGCATTGAAAATATTTTTGGGATTTTTAATAATTATAATAATATTGATGATAATAATATAAGTTAATATAGCTATATAATCAGATATGCCCTTTATATTTATCAAATAGATGAAAATTACTTCAAAAGGAGGAAATATTTTTTTTTTATATTTTTCTCCATTTTTGATATTTTTCTTAGAATTCTTGCTACTTTTTTGTAATTTTAATTAAACAAAAATGTCAAAATAGTTACTCATAATACTAGGACAAATTATTTTGGATTTCAAAAATAGCTAAAAAGAAAAAAAATGCAAAACAAAATTTGGTATATATTATATATAATAAACTCAATTTAAATAATGAAATAAGTATTTCTTGATTTTTATAGAATATTTTTTAATTTTTATAAGTATTTTAGAGCTATTAAATTTATGTGTTTTTCTTTTGTAATTTTTAGAAGTTTTTGCTCTCCAACCATAAAATACATTAATAATCACTATCAATTTTATTGGAATTTTTAAAGATAATTTTGTACTTTTTAATTTTTAAATGTAAAAAAAAAGATTAAATGCACGGTTTTTGAATTTTCTAAAATCAGAAAATAGCTTTAACTGCCCCTAGAAAATATATGTGATTAATAACAAGTCTAGGCACTAAAACAAATATTCCTAGAATTGTGGATGCGAAATTATATTTTTTATGAAAGAAATACAAGAAATAAAAATCAATTTCTAGAAGGTACCTAAATGCAACAATCCAAAAGTTTTTCTCTATTTCCGAATTCCTCAAAAGAACTTAGGACTAAACTTGCAAAATGCCCTGAATATTTAATACAAAATGCGTTAGCTGGGGTACAAATGCAATTTACAAAAAGCATCAGGTACTACTTGCCATTTAACCAAAAACTTTTACACTAGAATTGAAAACTAAGGGACTAGAAGAAATACAACAAACTTGAGAATCCCTCTGTAAAAAACACACCACCTTACGTGCACAAGCACGTGACGTGGCAAGGGACCAAATTGCAAATAATAGGAATGTAAGGTTCAAAGTACAAATTTTACAAAAACTTTATAAATATAGATGAATGAATATAGAATAAAAATAAAATATAAAAATTGCAGGGTTATCGAACAAAATGACCCCCAAAGGAACGATATGATGACGGGTAGCTCTTCACTTAACACATGTATAGCCCTGATTCTATGATATTGATTCATGGATCCGCAGTTGGGATTAGATCCCAGGGAAGATCTAACTATCAAACTGTGGCGTGATCCTTTGATCCCCCTTCTGATCTGGATTGAAGAGATGATGGGATGGTAGCTGCTCTTCTATAAGAACCTGGAAGAACATCAGCACTGGTGAGACTTGATCCTCAGCCTCTTCCTCCTCTAATATTCTCTGTGACTGCCAAGTGGTGCAAGAGGTGCTTTATGTCGCTCAACAGCTGTTAGAAGCGTCAGAAATTGCTAGGACCCAATGGTGGGGTCATGGCTACTCGATGAAGGTTGTAGATCTAGTTGTCCTTCCTATTGACCAAAATCACGTCCCCAGAGTCTCATGACTGGCAGGAACTGCAATGTTAGCTCAAATACACAAAATGTGTGCTCTTGTAGGTCTTCTCTATGGGTGAATTTGGTGGAATGGCCCGAGCATTGATCTTTGGCATAGGACGGCGGAGGAAGATCTGTTCTCTCGATCCAGATGGAGTAGAGGAGAATGGGATGCTTTGAGACGTAGCAGAAGCAAGGAATTGAAAGGGAGGTGATATATGCATACGAAAATTGTAAAAAAATGACGGGAACAGTCGCTAGAGCTCCACTACGACAACTACAAAAGGTTGATTTAGCAAACAATGAAGCAAAAATAACAATGAAGAATGGTTAAACTACACTAATTTAGTTACTAGAAATGAAAAGAGAGCTAAACCTATGGCTCTACCTCACTATGATGAAGGAGTCGGAGGAACTCGGTCACTGGTGGTCAGTGATGACCGGATCTCTTCGTTCATGCCTCTTCCTCCTCAATAATTGGTCCAAGAACTCCTTATTATAACCAGTAAGCAAAGGCACTCGAAGAATCTAGGATTTCGAGGTTAAATGTGGATCAGATTCAAATGGTAATCGGAGACTTATTTTTATTCATGGAGATCTTTGATCGAGGATACTGATCACTTCAGTGATCCATCGATCGAGGCCTCGATGCTGCGTGAAAGGGATTGGACCGAGGAACAAAATTACAACAGGAATCAAACCAAGATAGTGCAAGGATAAGCAGTGAAGATTCAAGGAAAATGGGAGATCAATGAGGCTAGTGGGCCTCTGGTTGTAGGGGGCTCAGTTGGCTGGTGGGTCAATCGAGGATCCGCTCCCATTGGGCCATGTTGCCGTAAGAGGACAAACTAGAGAATTAATTCAAAAGGAAATCAAAATAAATTAGTAAATGGTTAATTTAATTTTTGATGAAAAGATGGAAAATCTTTATTATTTTATGTAGTATTTTAATGTGATTTTTATTTATTTTTATAAGTTTATTTATTGTATGCTAATTTTTGTATGTTTATTTAAAGGTATATTTACGTATGTATAATGTATATTTTTTTGGATTTTAGATTTTATTATTTTATTGACATAATTTATATATTTACAACGTATTTAAATACATATAAAAAAATTTTATTGTATTTTTCTGAAGTAATATGTACACTTAAATAAATAGGTATATTTATTTTATATGTGTGTGTATATATAATTCATCTATATGTCTGAATTAACTAATTAATTTTATTGTATTTTAAATTTATTTCTTTTATTTTAATTATGTATATAGATTGCGTATATTATTTATAAAATTTTGAAAATATGAAATAGTGAGAAATAAAAATAATAAATAAAATGCTTATTTTATTCATGTATAATGTACAATAGGGTTCTGAAACCTAACATTTGCATCTTAACTCCAAATTTAATGAAACCACCTTAGTTAAATAGCTCATTATAAGTTATATACAATTAAAGGTGATTTTGGTCAATTTTGATACAATATGTAGAAGATAATGTCTGTGAAGTTGGGATTTTGGGTTTTTATTCTGATTGTCTAAAGCACATTGTGCATTATCTTTGAAAGAAATAAATTTTGCATTTTTCTAAGTATTTTTATCTATAACTTTTATGTACGAAGTTTATTGATTTGAGGTATAAATAGTAAACAATAAAATAGGTCCCAAAAATGATTAATTAGAGAATTAAAATTAGGGTTTTTATTGTATTTTTACCTTAATTACCCCATGCTTTATTCCTTGTTGACCCAGTCATCGTGATGCCTAGGTCTCGAGGTTTAGCATTAAATACCTTTGGTATTTTATTTCCTCTTCTTTAATTTTCTTTGTTTTATTATTTTGGCTTTTAATACAGTATCTTTTACAATATTTACACTGTAAATAAGAGACGTTATTTTATACAAGATAATTCTATATACATGCATTTAGTTAATGGAAGAATAAAGGTGATGAAATGGAGATTGATCACCCCCTATACTTACCTTTTCTAGTCCTTAACAAACACTTTTGCTTTTAAATACATAAAAGAAAATATAGAAAAAAATAAAGAACTTGGAATGATTTTTGATTTTTAAACCTATCTTATAAAAATCAAAGTTTGGAGCTTAGAGAAGACCTTTAGATTATTTGTGTGTTAAGAATCGCACTAAAGTAGGAAATGAGACTCAACAACCCTTAGGTTCCATAATCCTATCGTCTAGTTCTCTTCATGGTTGAGTCAAAGCTATCCTCTCAATCGCATAATATTTTTACATTGAAATGATAGATCCATGTGTGTGAATTTTTCAGCTCTTCCCAAACAAAAATCGATGAACTATAGAAGTGTCTGCTCTCCTGGTAGCTCGTCCGTTTGGATACAGATATTTTCTTCTAAGTTCATGTACTATTGGCCTTTACAATTGAGTGCGGAAAGAAGCTAGAAGAAGGGGGAAAGAATGAGGAATGGGCCAGTGTAGTCTTTATTCCCTTGTGAAGCACGGTCAGTGTAACTGAGTCTTCTCCAATAAGGAGGATTTTTTAAATCTCATATTTTCGGTGGTATTTTGGTGCACTCTTCTTTTACATTACAAAGCTCTTGCATTCTTATGTGTGCCTCGGCGAATATAGCATCTTTTTGGTCCGTCCAATTTTTGGTGTCCTTGAATAAAGTTGCACCCGTAGACCATTTCTCATCGAAAGCATTATCTCAATCCATCTCCAGTCTTTAGATATCATGGCTACTTCAATAAGTGGGTTAGAGTACCAATTTCAACAATCTCCAAAAAAGGTTCCTGAGCCACCCTTGACGAATTAACCTAGCATTAGACTCCAAGATCTTTCAATAACCCATCTGAGTTGAGCTAAGTGTTAAGTGTAAGGTGTTTAGTCAAGCTACTATCTCATGAGTATTATGGATGATATGAAGGGTTCTAATTAGAGACAATGAATCGACCATGAACATAGCCTCATGGTTCCTAAAGAATAAAGTCAAGGTGACCTAAGGTTTCCCAATTCCAATCCTTAATGGGTTCCTCTGAAATTAAGTGCATTAAGGTCTATACCAAGCTCCAATCTTCAGACTTTATTTTAGACTTGTTCAATTATCTTGATTATTTCGAAAAATGCAAATGCTATGTAAAATCCGAGGGAAAATCTTTTTGAAAGCAATTTTCCATTATGAACTTTATATGGAAATTTGGATAAAGTTTGGCAAATTTTTTATATAGATTTTTGAAAAGATTTTGCAAGAAACTAAAGAGACTGATATCATGGCAGCATTCCGAGTCACTCTGCAACCTGGAGTTCCACCTGAAGAAGCAGGGGCCGCATTAGCTGTCGAATCTTCTACTCGTACATGGACAACTGTGTGGACTGACTAGAGCTCGGCAATGAAATCCTCATGCTCATATGAGGGTAATTGTTCAAACTTTTTCATTTACACATCAACAAAACACTAATCATCGAATACCTCAGTTAGTTGGATTGTGCTTTCCTATACTTATTTCATAGAGAGGAATTCCCAGATTTCTTTGTCAACTAGAAAGAGATTTGTCCCTGATTTCTGGTAAAAAGTCACAGTCGTCAGGACATTGAGGTACAAGTACACTCATATTTTATATGTCTTCAGTTGATTTCAGCTTAGGCACGGTCTCTATCTGTTTCTTATCGTTGTTGGAGCGGAACGTTATCACTCTAGTGCCATAGTCAACTACTGCTTCGTTTATTCGAAGGAAAGCCCATCCAAGGATAATTGGGGTATGGAGCAGAGGTGGCGAGTTGTACTTGTCCATGATAGTGAAATAAATAGGAATTGCATCCCTTGGACAGTGACTTTCACATCCTCCAACATGCCCCTACATCGCTAGACAGATCGATCTGTGAAATACATAATCATCTTGTTTATCGTGAGCGGTCCTAACCCAAATTCTGTGAGTAGTGACAATGGAAGAAGGTTGATATACGATCCATTAATGAGAAAGATGCACTCGAACACCTAATAAAAAGTTGGTATCTGATAAGTGGTGCTCCTTTATCTTTCATCTTATGTGAGAGATTGTTGATGGCATTTACTGTAGCCATGGTGAGGATAAGCTTCTCATATTTTTTTGCATTTAGTTTTACGGGATTGGCACTTCATTGTACATGCTTCTTTGAGTCCTTTCTTCACAATGGGCATGTACTCCATGATTTTAAGAAGAGGCATATCAAGCATAATATTTTACAATAATTCATTGATGAGTGGATTGGACAAAATATTTTTCATTTTTTTACTGTTTTTAAATTATTTAAGTGAAAAAGGAAAAGGCATATGTACATCATACAAAACACTTTCAATTACATTGAAAATTTTTTCCATTTCATTATATATTGGTAGATGGCAAAGAGGTGTATATTCATCTACATTAGGTTGACCAAAAATAATAGGCACGACTCCATCGGATTACTCTGGTTCTCCTGTAGGTCTGGCATTTCTGAGGCAGGTACAGTTTCACTGAGACTGCTGCTTTCCTTTTGTGTTTTTATATTTTCTTCAATTTTTATGTTTTTGTATCTGGTGATGATCCAAAAAGTGATGTGGTCCCAGATGTCGTCTTGACTAACAATTCATCAACGGAGGCTTTGCTCTTCCCCTCCATTGTCATTGTTGGTTGTAGTATCCTACTGCTCTTGAGATTTAAAACGTTAGATAAATTGACATTATTTTCACTGGAATTGGGTGGGGCACTACAGTCTACCTACTTCTTGTGATGGAGTTGTTTGGGTTGGCTTCGACCTGAGCTAGAATGATAGTCTTGGCACCTGTCAGGTCATCCATCTTCTGGATCATCTCAGCCATTTTCTTCATTAAATGAGTCAAACAATCAAGAGCCGAGTTAACCGAGGAAATCTCAGAGGGTTCGACCTGGTGAGGCCATTGATTCTGATGGTATGAGGGAGGTTATTGTTTGAAACCTTTTGAGTATTTATGAGGAGGAGAAAGAGAAACGTACTAATGGTAGGGATGGGAGGATTACTGGTGGTCATATTGAGAAGTCAGCTGCTGATACTATTGTTGATGGTATCCAGATTGTTTCCCATAGTTATTCTGCCACCAAGTGTATCCCTATTGCCGAGGTTGCTGATGATTGAATGAGTTGGGATGGTACGTCCACCCTCCCTATTGTTGATGATAAGGCCGGCAAGCTTGATTATGACCCTAGGGTTGTTCATGAGGACGTGTCAGCTACTGATCATTGCTCCAGATGCCATTCACCTCTTGAATGAGTGGGGGAGGTGGAGAACAAAGCTTGAGATATTGTGGCTGTAATTCAGATGGATGGTACACAATAATCTGTGTCTATTGTTGTTGCAGCAGTTTCGCCGGGCTTGCACATAGTATTGGTGCTAGACTAGTGGTTGATCGAGATTTGGCTAAGGGGGTTATGTATGTGCATGTTCCTTCTTCTCCGCCAAAGGCTTATATATGACAATAAAAGCATTGAAAGCACTGATGATGTTCATCAGTATCTCCAGTTGCCTGGTGATTAGGTCGAGCTTGTACATGCCCTTCAAGTACTGCTCAATCTCAACGAGCTTCTCTAGGTCATGCGACCTCTTCTCAATTATATCAACTTTCGATAGGTGATTGCCAATTATGCTCAAGTCAGAGTTGTTGCACTTGTCGGTTTCATGTGCATTCCCCATGTTTACATTCTTATGGAGGACTTGTGGTGGCGGTTGAATGTGGAAGGAATGAGTTTAGGATAAAGCGGGCTGTCCTTCGGCCATCTCCTCGAAGATCTGCCATACTGTGTCGTTGTCCTTGTTGAAATGGGATCCACCGTAGGTAGCGTCAACTAGAAATTGACTTGTCTCCATCAGACCCCAAAAGAAATGTTGGACCAAGGTTGTCCTTGGTATGTCATGGTCGAGATATTTCTCAACCAGATTGCAAATCCTCTCCCAGGTCTCACAAAACTGGTCCCAAAATGTATATATCGATAAAAGTAATTAAGGTTTAATGCTTGTTTTTGTGTGGTTTCTCTACCTTTTATCCCTGTACATTATTCCCTGTCAACCAAGTAACTGTATGACATAGTCTCGGGGGTTAGGGTCAGTCAATAACTATGATACCTCCTTTATTTTTCTTTTTTATTTACTCCTTTATTTTTAGAGTTTAAATACATGTACTTATATGCAATATATAGATGAATATACGTGTGTTATTTCAAGAGTGTTATTTATATTTACATGCATTTATTTATGTATTAAAGCCTGAAATGAATGAATAAATGTGCATGAATGGCAATTCATCAATGGGTACCCTGCTGGGTCCCATATTTATTTTTAGTCCTGGAATTGTGTAACTAAGTTCAAAACTTTTAAGATTATTTGCATGTACCCACCTGTACTATATTTTTATTACAAATATATCGTTGTAGGTATTTATTTTGTTTTCGATTTTCTCTATTTTTTAAACATCTCCTTTGCACTATAAATCTTGCATAAAGTATAGGATGTGCTTTGAATGATGCCTATACATGCGCACATTTTTATTTGTGATTTCATTGCATTTTCTATTTATTAAAATTAATATAAGATCTATTTATTCCCTATTCAGACACAAAAAATAGGAAAACTTACCTAAAAATTCTAAAAAGTTATATGTATATTATATATTTCTTCTTAATATAGCTTCGACCAAAGAAAAACATTAAAATTTGAAAAACTTCTAACCATAAAAAAATAGAAAAAATCTATAAAATTCAAAAAAAAATATTTTCTTTTGTATATTTTCATTACATATATTACTACATATTATAATTAGTTTTGAGAAAGTTTGCACATATTTTTTATTTTTAAATCTAAAAAAAGTCTGCCAATATATTAACTCATTATTTTGGAGAATTTCACAATTAAAAAAACATAAAAATTAGCAAAAAATAGGAGAAAATAAAAAAATAGAGAAAATAAAAAAGATAAAAACGTTTTATTTTGTAATTTTTGAGTATCTATAGCTGTAATATATAAATATAAAACCCAATATAACCTATATATACATTTTATTATTTATATACATATTAATATTAATACTATTATATTTAAATCCGTAAATATATTTTAATACCCTTAAAAAAAATAGAATGGACTATAAATAATTTTATTTTCCAAATTCTATATTTTATTATACAGTTATATCTTATATACACGTTATATTATACAGATTAATATATATATACTTATTACATATTAAAAGAAAAAGAAAATTGGAAAATATAAAAACAAATAAACAATTATAAAATTAAAAATATAAAAAATCCATACAAAATTAATATAATTAAAAACCCACAAAAATTTAAAAATCCACATTCATAGCTCCCAGTGGTTTGACCCTTGCACTTGCTTGACTATACACATTTATTTGTAGGGTATAATAAATTTCACCCCGCACAATTTCGTTAAGTTATAATTAATGTGGGTTTATTATTGTTTCAAGATGATTTGCTAGGTTCCGATTACCAAGACAACGACCAACATAGGGATTGACAGATCCCGCTCATCAGGCACCGCAAGCCCTCTAAGACCATGCATTAGGAACCTCAAAATTTTAGATTATTACTAAACATTGGTTCAGAGGCTCCCCACACATCCACAATTCCATCTGATTGCATCACCACCACTATGATAGCTTCCATAGAGGACTCACAAATAAGAGCTCTCTCTTAACTGGACACCATATTCTCCGATTACCATTACCATTTCAGTGATCAAACTCTTATGCCTTCACTGCCACAGAACTTAGACCTTCTACAGGTCACCCTCATAACTTAGACCTAGAGTGACAGTGACAAATCCATGATTCATTAACGTTTCTTGTGCATTTTGTCTTAAAACCCTTAATAAATACATGTAAATATGCATTAAATAAAATTCCTTATAGAAATATGATTCATTCATAAAAATAAAATTTTGTACATCAAAATCTTGTAAATAAATAAAAGAATAAAAAGAAATAGAATAAAAATAGGCAAACCATAAATATTTATATATGTACAATATGACTAAAATATATATAAATATAATAAAAGTTATATTTATATAACCTAAGCCATGAGACCAAGTCCGCACGGATTGGTCTACAAGCAATAGAGTAAGGGGAGATAAGGAAGAAAACAGCAAAAATAACTAATTTTGCACATATAACATTATTCCTCATTTATTCAATATTTATCAAAACTTCATTTATTTTTAATTAATTCATTTATATATATTTTTCATCAGACTCTTTTCTTATGTATTCCTAAAATATATATAAATATATAAGAATCGTAATAAATTTCCAATTTGTATACAAGCCAAGAAATCCAACTTTCATATTGTCCAATCTCAACTTCCTAACCTCATAATTTCGTCATAAGAACTCCAGATTCACTTTACTCATCTTTAAAGTTCGTAAAATAATATTCTCTAATTAATGAAGCAAATTTCACTAATATCGGAGTCAATTTGCAAAAAGTCAGTTTTGGGACCTAATGACAACTAGGTTTAAAGGATATTTATTTTATTCTGAACATACTATTTATAATATCAATGGTTTTATAATTTGTTAATAATTTTTTGTTCTTGTGTTTTATCAAAAAATAATTTAGAGTTTTAAACCATTATTTAATAATTTAAATAATTTAAAAACCCTAATATATATATGAAATTGAATTGTGTACTATATATTCATATTTAATACTTTAAATAATTTAAAAACCCTACTTTATATATGAAATTGAATTGTGTACTATATATTTGTATTTATTAATATATATGAAAAAAATTGTTAAAATCCAAAAAAAATCATACAACACATATTTATTGTTTTATTAATTAATAAAATCTAACAATAATAACAATTTATTAAATTATTAATAAAAATACATAACTTATTTATTAAATATACTTTACATATATTTATTATTATTATATTTATAATTCATAAAATATTTATTATTTACAATAACTACATATATCATAAATATATAAATTAATTATATATTCCATTTTTTTCCTATTCAAAATAACATCATATACTATTAATTATATAATTATTAAAATATTTACTATTCTAGCACATGAGGTCCAGACACATGTCCGCACCTAAGGCCTTCTTCTCTAAGAAGATTTGTTGTTGGAGTTGTTCTAATGACCCTTTTTCTTTCCTTTCTCCCACATCCATTCCATTACCTTCACATGATATAAGCCGAACAATTGATTCTCCTAACATCGTAGATGTTTGCCAGACCTTGGATCTTCATAAAACATCTGCCAATTACCTATTTAATAATCCCAACATCATTAATTAGAAACCATCTTTCCCTCACCAGAACACAATTGGATGACCTTCCAACTTCAAACACTGTGTCCCACAAACTCCAATCACGATAGGGCCTGATCGTCACCTCGCATGGAAGAGGGATCGTCACAGGAAGTTCCAGGGCCATCGTCGGCCTTGAATCACCGCCGTGTACGAGCGTTGAGCTCCAGGTAGCCAGACAATAGAGTAGTGACCTGTAGGGTCCTATACCCTACAATTCAAAAGTGTTCCTTCATCCATTCTTCGAATTCTCGATCTTTGTGCATTAATTAGTTGCTCTAATTATGTTATTATATTTGTCCTAATCCTATTCTTCAATTTGCACATCAAAACCGTCATCTAATTCGACTCCAAACCGATACATTTTTCATCTATATTCAGCTTTCATGGGACATAACTTTCAAACTACAATTACAATTAATATTTTGCTAGATTCCTCTTTGAATGGAGCATCTACTTCTCAATTTCAAGTACTTATCGTGCTTTCGAGCACATCTTAACACATGGAGCACCACCAATCTTCGCCGATTGAATAAAATCGAGCTGCAGTTCTTGTACAAACCTTAGATGTGCCAATCCAGACTTGCATCGCTGCCATCTTCGTCCCCCACCGTAGGCGAGAATGGAGGGGGAGAGTGACCTCCTCTAGGCCTTGTTGGAGGAGCACTATTTTCCGTCGTGCCATCAAAGAAGAGCATATCAGGGAGAACAAAAAAATCATCTCTACCAAGTGAACATTTGCGAAGAACGTGCTAGAACAACCACTCTATAGACTATCGCCACGTGGAATCCATCTACGGCCGAGATTGCAGCAGATCATCTAATCGCGACAGTCAAACACGGAGGGGATTAACATTTGTAGAGATACCAAGCAAGCTTTTAGATATCTCCAAAAGTTATCCTATGTTCCAGAGTTTTCTTATTTACATTTAGGTCCCTACATGGGGAACTAAGTGTAATAATCCAGACTTTTACTCATAATTTAGTCTCTAACCATGGATCTAATTGAAAGAAAGTCCATTTTCTTTTATTGTATTTTTTTACATATTTATACATTGAAATTTGGACTATTGTGTATACCGTTGGACATTATTCCAATAAATTATTTTTCTTGATTTAATTTGAACTGAATTTTGATGAATTTCATTGCATTTATATTTGGATTTTATTCTCCATTTTTCGACTCATCTTGGTTTCTTTTTGAGTTCTTTCTCTAGCATGTTGCTCGAGCGATTCATCTACTATATAGTACCAATATCTTCTCTATCTTTTACATATAAGATTGTAGATAAATGCTTTATAAAATACCACTTGAAAATTAAAAAAATATAAAAATATAATAAAAATATAAAAATAAAAGTAACCAAAAAGAGTTTTCTCGCATAAGAAAATAAGAAAGATAAGAAAAATCACAAAAATATTTTCTTCACTGGAAAAATCCGAGTGCAATTTTTTGCCTCCTTGAGTTCATCCAAGGAATACTTGTTTGGTTAAATAAATAGTGAAATAGGAAAATTCATGAGAGAAGTCGTCTTCCTTCATTTTCTCATTCATTTTCTCTCTCTCATCAATTTTACTATCTTTTATTTGTATTGTTGGATTTTGTTCATTGATTGCTACATCCAACACATTTCAGACCGCTAACCAAAACCCAATTTTAAAAATGGCATTGTTGCCTGGGAGGCATAGCTGTTCCTGATTTTTCGAGTCTGTTTTTTGTGATTTTTTTTTCATTTCCTCTTCTTCTCGCTTTTCACTATTTTTCTCGATTTTTGTGTGTATTCATTTTCCTCTTGGCTTGTTTGTATTTTCTCTTTTATTTCCTTTAGATTTCCTCGCATTTTGTGTTATTTTTACTTGATTTCTTTTGATTTTCTCGATTTTAGTTTTCATGATTATTATTAGTTTTTTGTTATTGAATTTCTTCTAGATTTTTTCTGAGTAGCGCCTACAGGATTAGCCAGCTTCTTAGGAAGCAGAATCATTTTTAATCGTAGAGATCAGCTTTGTCTTCTAGGAGCAAGTTATAGAGGAGTAGTGCCAACGGATGTAAATAGAACTTTTTATTTTATGCAGAGACCATTATTTTTTGTTTTGTTCGAGAGTCAGATCCTTTGCTTGTTTTTTTTGTTTTGGTGAGAGAGGAAGGGTACTTGCCTGTTTTCATTTTTGTAGAAAGGGGTCCATTAAGGTCATCTTGACTTGTAGATTGGATATTCTGACTCTTTTTTCTTTCCAGGGTTTGTTTTTCCAAGTATCGGTGCACTTAGGGGACCTCATTGTGGTGTTAGTTTTTTTGACATATTTTCCTTTGTTTCATGCAATTTCATGAAAATCAAGGGTTGTAAGCATGATTGATTAGATGACTAAAGTTGATCCCACTACCCTAATCGACACTTAGGCATAAATAACCGATTGTTTAAAATTAAGTTTTCCTTACACTAGAGTTGTTGATTTAGGGTACGATTTTTACATTTTTTTCATGCATCAATCTAGATTTAAATTTTTGCATGTACCATTCTGCATGTAGAGTACTGGAGACAGATAGAAATCTTACATAGCACTCATTATTGTTTTCCATCGCATTCCATGATCTCCCCAGCGTGAGACATATTCTGAAAAATTAATGGAAATTGGATCACAATAAAATATTTTTGTAAAATATAAAAATGTGAAAACCTCGAAAATAAAAAAAATATTGAAACTTTGACAAAAAAATATGTGACCTTAAATTGTATTGGGAGAGCAAACCCCTATTTATTGCAGGTACATAACTTCAGACAGAGTTGGTGAGGATGTTGCCTTAAATATTAGAGGAAAAAATCCCTAGATTTGTGCCCAAGTACTTGTGTGTCACTTTTCGGTGCATGGTTGCAACTGCAAGCACTTGCCTCAGACCATAGAATGTAATTTTGGTGTGCTCTACCTCATAGTTCTTTTTTGTCCTGATAACCCGACAACCCAGGAAAATGGTTCCATTGTTTGGGGGATTGTGAGGACGTACGTCGGCCAGTAGGGTGACACCACATGTGAGTCTGTTAATACAACTACTTGATCACCAAAATTAAAATTAAAAAGATAAAAAGATCGAACTCTTACAGTCTACAACTTGTTAACATAGTGAACTGGGGTTCATCAACTTATACGCCTTCACTCTCATGTCCTGATTAGACCTCGTATTCTCTCCCGTATTTTCTTGACATAAAAGATGATTTCTAGATGGATTTTTCGCTCTGAATCCATAAGCTTTCGATCTTCCACCATCTTATGTGCATCTTCATCGATTCAGGATGACCCTCTTCCCGAGTCGGTCCCACTTACTCACGACATGAGTCAAACTTAAACTCCCTCACCTGCCAGCCCTTTAGACAAGGAAGACCCACACCTCAGTTTTTCTCCTATTTCTCCTACATAGTTTTCCATTAGTGCTTATGAGAATTTTTTCTTCCCAAAGGATTCGACAGACATTTTGGCTAGAGGGAAGGTACCCGTAAAGGATAGAGTAGTTGACGAGAGACCGTCAAGTGAGAGACATAATCAAGCTACTGATATCACAACAAGGATTCTAGACACACTCTCGCAGATGAGCGCACCTATATGAGATCAGCGTACAGTGCAAGACAAGTTGATAGTTGAGATCACTACGCTGAATTGGACGTCAGGAACCGATTCTTGAGCAGGGGAATCTGATGTTTTAATTAAATTGAATTAATGCCGTGTTATTGCATCCCTATAATTCCCTCAATAAAAAATATTATTTATTTCTCAAGCCAAAAAGAATAAAGAAATGTAAGCAAGGGAATCTCTTATTTATTTACCTACATAACGTACAGGATTGAAATAAGGGAGGCTACAGTAATACCAAAGGTTATTAAATAAATAAAAAATCAATGAAATAAAAGAAGGAATTCTATGTACATTACTCTTGTTTGTGTGAATTTTTATGTTTCAATTTTTTTTATGATTTTTTAGGTTTTATATTTTCAATACTTTTTCTTACTTTATATTTTTATGAATTTTTAAAATTTTCAAAAGTTCTTTATTTTTGAAATAAACTTTTTGTATTTTTCAAGTATATACAAAATATGCAGAAAATTCAATATTTTTTTGTGTTTTAGTATTTTTCTGATGTTTTTGAGATCTCTTTAGGAAGTTTATATTTTTTTAGGTTTTAAAAATACTTAAAATATGGAAAAAGATGAAACGTAAAATAATGTAAATGTTTTTGTGTTTTTAAAAAAGGAAATAAAATTAAAATTAAAAAAATAAGAACAAACATTAAGATAAATCTTTAAATTTTTCAGAAAGTATTTTTCTAATTTTATGGGGTTTTCAATGATTTTAAATGATTTTTTTGTGTTTTTAATGTTTTTCTTTTTTTGTTTTATGAGTAATTAGCAATTGAATTTATAGAGATAATAAAAAAAATTAAAAAACAAACAAACACTATTGTTTCATACTTTCTCCAAAAGTTTTTTATATTTTGTATTTATTTTATAATGCAAACAAGAGATATATTTGGGGTTTTAGATTTATTAAAAATGAGAAAAATAATAAAAATGCGAAAGTAAGGTTATTGTGAATAAGAGAGATTAATATGCAGTGAAGGAATTTTTAATGTATTTTTATGGTGTTTTGTTAATTTTTAATCTAAATTAACACATAAAATAAAATACAGATGCACATGGTTATAAAATGAAAGAAAAGTTAATTACAGGATGATGAATCTCCATTTCATCACCTTTATTATATCATTTTCACCTTAAAAACCCTAGCTAATGCATGTAAATACCCATTATTTACACAAATTAACATTCATTCTTTGATGTATAAATATTGTCTAAAATATTGTTTTTAATGCTAAAATTATAGAATAAAGAAAATAAAACAAAAAGAATAAAATACCAAAGATATTTTATGATCCTAAACCCCGAGACATAGGCATCTTGATGACTACGTCGACAAGAAATAAAGTAGGGGGGAGATAAGGGACAAAAATAGAATAAAAATCTCATTTATATATTCATTAGTCATCCATTTTTGAGACCTGTTTTATTTTCCACTTTTTATACCTCAAATAAAGAATCTTTGTACATTAAAGTTGTAAATACTAAAATATAGAAAAATACAAATTTGATTTCATATAAAAATAATATACAATGTACAAATTATACTTTGAATAAGATTCCAAAATCCCAATTTCACATTCCCATATCTCCCAAATAAAAACTCAAGTTATATGAAAAACACCTTTAGTTGTATATATTTTTTTATAAGATATTTAATGAAGGTTATTTCATATTTTTGGAGTCAACATATGAAAGTTGGGTTTTGGACCCCTATTGTACAATATACCTGAATAAAATATTTATTTTATTTCTTCTTTATAATTTTTATAACTTTAGATTTTTATATTTTTATAAATATTATTTATAATATATGTACATATTAAAATTAGAATAAAACTATTAATAAAACATTAATATAAAATAAGTATATATAATACATAGATGAAATACCTTTACTTATGCCTATATATTTACTTTACATATTTATTTAAGTGTATATTTACATTAGAAAAATATAATAAAAATATACTTACATATATAAAAATAAATTATAATTTTATAAAATAATAAAATAAAATAATAAAATTTGAAATTACAAAATAAAAAAAAGTATACAAAACTAAGGTAAATATATCAATAAAGGAAACCCTAAAAACTAACATGTCATTAATAATATCTAAAAAATAAATAAAAATCATAATAAATAACTATAGAAAATAATAAACATGTTTTCTTTTATAATTTAAAATTAATAAAATCATTTTTATTTATTATGTAAATTTTTAGTATTTTTGGGGGTGTTTTATCCTGGTTGGTCCTAGTGGACCAACCAGGTGGCTTGGAGAGTTTTCTCCGGTCAACTCTCTGACTCTCCTCCCTAGCCTTATCATAACCTAGTACCGACCATATTCCTCGATTTTTAGCCACTAATTCATGGCTCGAGGGGATGTAGACCCTTCATAAAGATTGACCATTATAGATCCATGATTCATGCCAACCCTATAGTTCGAGTTGTTCTCCTTCTACTCGCCCGTGAATCACCATCAAACCTCTCGTCCCAATCTCATGCACAAAACCATACCCCTCCTTATTTGTTTTTTGAATCTACTTGGCCCTTGTTTGACCTCCACCCTTGCGCTCTGGATCACTGCCTGTGACAGGGGCATCTCTATCCAGTTGAGGAAGCGTCAAGCGAGGCTGTAGGTGTATTCCACCATCTTCGATGACCACCTCAACCATGAGGTCCATCTCCTCTGTTCAGGCTAAGTCGAGGTAGTTTTATTTGCTTCTCAGTATAGTTTTCATTCCCGCATTTTGTTCATGTCATTAGTTTGGAATTTCTTTGTTGTTTTTATCTTAGTTTAATCCTTTCGTAGTTCGCTACATGCTACCTCCAACAAAACCATTTCACCATGAAACCCTTGTTATTTGATTGCCATACCACCTCCAATCCTTCCCCTATGCTTCTGCTCTTCTCATCGCACCTCAATTCACCCAAATCCCTAGTGGATAATGAGATCCATGCCTCCACTCTTCCTCTCTCCGGAGGCACGACCGCCACGACCCACATTGCACCCACTCTCTATAATAAGATCCCTAGGACCCCCACGTTCTCGTGCTGACTCTTCTTGCAGAACCAGGAAGCTCCATAACACTCGAGGGGTTGATTTTTGACCACTACAGGTACTTGGAGCTGTCCTTCTTCTCCGACCTCATCAACCTTTGTCGCAGCTCCGACAAACCTCCTGAAGTAGGAATTGGGAACATAGGAGCCCGAGCTCCATTTTATAATTAGATCGAGCCTTCTAGACGACCAGAGGAGCACGGTATGACGAATCAAATCTTGCCTCCGATGTGTTCTTGGTCTGTTCCTCCAGGCACCTCCCTCATCGCTCGATCTCTAGGTCACCCAACTTTGCACAACCACCGTCTGATTAGCGAGGCTCAGAACTGTTTATCTCCCTTGGGTGATCTAATCCTCTGCATCCGTCGGCGAAATGTCATCATCGCACGAGGGCACGACACTTGGCATAAGTGAACCATCTCAGTTGTCTGCCTCTGCTTAGCGTTGGGTCATTTGCTTTCCCTACCCAAACATTTATTTTAGTTTATTAATTAGTATAAAATCTTTCCGCTACCATTTATATATTTTTTAAAAAATTTGCGAAAAGACCCTTAAACTATCTTTATTTGCATTCTAGTCTAGTCCATGTAACCTCACGTGTTGTCCCACATGAGGTGGCATTTTTGAAGGCGGGTTCCTAGAGGTAATTGGTATTTACGATATGTAATTTTCTGAAAATTGCACATACGCCCTCGTACATTTTTTTTATGTTTATGCCCCTATCACCAATTATATTTTTGTGTGTTTGTCCCATTTATTTTAATCAGTTAATGTGCTCCACAAAGTCATAAAAAATATCATTAAGATCTTGTTGCATTTTAGGTTCATGCCAGATTTTTATTTTTCCAATTAAATATTTTTATTATTTATTAAAAATCATTTGGAGCACTTTTATTCATTATTTAACTTATAAAATACAAATAAGATATAAAATCATTTTGTAAAATTTCTAAAAATAATATTCTATTTATTTAAGTGATTTTAGCCTTCAGACCAAAAATCATTAAAATTAGAAAAAGAAAACTCTTAAAATGAAAAACACCTAAATCTATTATAAAAATCTATAAATATTTAAAAACTTCCAAAAATTGTGCATTCTATTTTATAATTTTCTCTATGTTATTTTTTTAAATTTAAAATTATTTTGGGGAAAATATGATATTGTAAACCTACAGAAAATAGACAAAGATCGTGTAATCACTTTTGTGCATTCATTTGCCAAACATATCCTTTTCTGCTCCCTATGTTTGACACTCTACACTACTTATATTATATACATCTTCTGTAGATTTAAATATAATAAATTTTGACTCCACATATTATTTTCATTACTTGATTACTATTGTGGGTTAATTGTTGATTAATTGAGATTTTGTTTAAGGTCTCTTCAATGGTTGTTGATGCGCCCAATGGTTTGATAAGAGTTCAGTAAAATCCGAGTTATCAAGTGTCACCATTGCTGGGGAGCAACTCCACGTAGATTGGTTCTGTTCGATTATGTCTTCTTTGCCTATATTTTTGCTCTATTTATCTTATATTTTTTTAATATTATTGTTGAGTTGTCTAACCACTCTCTTTGCTGACTTTGCAGCGTGGTACTGCGGATCGAGGGGGGCCCTCTTTGGAGTGCATGTGCACCACATGAAGTCGAATCAGATTTTGACCTTGCACCAGAGGAGACTTAGTGAAATTTTAAAGACAGCGTCGCTTTTATTTATTGTCTTTATTTGTGTAATTTAAAGTGAGAGAGAGACTACATTTATTGTAATATTTAGGACACTCTCAGGACACTATGACAATTCATGAAGTCTAATGCCTGAGGGATTGTTCCCTTGGTGGCCTCGTTGGTTTTCTTGTATTTTTCTTGCCTTTCTTTTATTTTTTTCATGATTTTGTTTTCTTTATTTTGTGTGATTGAGCCCTAGCATTGGATTTGCTTGTCGATAGATTAAGGCCAAACACTCAATACCATTGCATGCACCAATAATCTCATTTGTACTTAGTCAAATGTTGAATTGCTATTTATTTGGACTTGAGACAGCATGCTGAGAGAGGTCGCATACAATGCGTGTAGGACCTATTGTGACAGGCACCGAGTGGCATCAAAGACCAGACCTTGGTCTAACTTCTAGATACTTAGCATATTGTTCTTCACGACAATAGTAAATTCTCACCTAGGGTGATTTCATTGCTTTTCATATATATATATATATATATATATATATATATATAGGATTCAATTTTGCTTAGAATCCCTGTATGTAGAGAGCAGGATGCAAGGTGAGCATTTACGCTTTAGCATTCATCAATGTGTTATTGCTTGCATTACTTTTCTGACTCTCTCCCTCTTATTTTGATCACCTAGGATTGCGAAAAAAATTGACTCCCCGTTAGGCATGTGCATTTCTTATTAAAAATACAAAAAAGTGATAAAAATAAAATTGGGGCTGCTAAAATTATTTAACCCTAAAATCAACCTCAAAGAAAAAATATTTGTCTTGTGGTGAGTAATCCCCTCAATGTCTTTGTTTTTATTTGCTCAACGTACACACTAAGGTTTGTGCCCAAATCCCATAAGCCAACCTAAGTGTTTGTACAAATTTGTATATTGACCTAACTCTAAAACCGACAAGATAAAAGATCACATTTTTGTGCTCCTCACCGTGTTGAGTAGGTGAATCGATGGGTGGGTTGTGTTTTGTTTAGTGTGCGTTTGTTTGTGATTGTTTGTTTGAATACTCGATCGTCACTACATATTTGCGCCTTTCTTCTCACACCTTTTGATTTGACCATCGTGCTCTCCCAATCATTTTCCTTTTGTTTTGAGAAGGTCTACTGGAGTGCATTTTATCCAGACTTTGCGGATCCCTCATACCCTCCAACCGGTCCACCTCCATTTTTCTAGGACTTTGCTCTTGATTTTTGTACATATCCACCTCAGTAATAGTATCAGTCCTCAGATCTTTACCCACCACCACCATCACACTACACTATACACCTTCACACCCACCCAAAACTGATGAAGTCACCTCTCATGGAGTCCACCCTTTAGCACTTGACCCAAATTATGGGTCATATGAGACAGAGGACTGATGATCTCACTAGTATAAATAAGATCCACTGTGATACTCCACCATTTGATGATATGGTTCCACTCAAGGATTTTCATGAGAGCTTGCAATCGCCCAAAATACAAAAAAATGAGAAAATTCAAAAATAAAAAAATAGTTCGGGAGGCCCATTGCTGATTTAGACTTTGAGGAGAGGGCCCCCATGCCATATCATTTTCCTACACATTCATTCACCTTTGTCCCTTCTTTGACCACAAAGATGACACTATATAGACTGCTCTTAGTCGTATTAGTGTAGATGTTGATTCCGATCTCCTCCATTATAAGGAGGAGATCCAAAAATTCAAAAAAATGTTGACTGAGCCTGAAGTGGTGGCATCTATTAATGAGATCATTCAAGCCCCACTTCACCAGACCATGACCCATTTATCTGCTCCTCAACCCAAGAAGAGAAAGCAAAAGAACAGATATCAGCGTCATATTTTGACCATGGCCACTGCCCGCACCATAACCCATCATCCATTCACTCAAAAAGGCAACACTGCTACACCATTCATTAGATGAACTACTTCTAACTTTTCATGTTATCACACTCCACTTGACGATGTTGCATCAATTACCATAATTCCCTTCTCACTGGTACAATCTATTCACTTAGGTCCTCGCAAGAAAACCTGGATGATTGTTCAGTTTGCTGATGGATCTATCAAGAGGTCAAAGGTATTCTAGAGAACGATGCCATTTGGATTCAGGGCATGAGCTATACTGTTGACTTTGTCGTATTTCCATGGAGACCTCCATCGAGGAGCTCTCTCCAATCATCCTAGGAATACCCTTTCATGCCTTTGTGAGAGTCGTTATAGATTATGGATCTGGAGAGATTCGCTTATGTCCTGATGACGTGACTGATGTGGTATCTTTATATATCTCAGGGGCATGGTATCTTAGGAACCGACGGTTCCTCCCATTTTCTAACAATTAGTACATCCTCAAACATAATCTGCAGTATCCTTAAAAATATTTGGCCACCATAGGCCACATTGTAAAACCTTTATTGTCGTGCGCTTCCCTGAATGATGCCCACTAGACTCTAGTTTGTGATAATGCTCAAGCGCACTTGTGTATTCCTTTTGAGGAATGCACCTTCTCCAGAAACAATCCGTACCCTCATGAAATAGATACGGATCCTCCTACTGGTATAAATGATTCTAAAATACAAAACTATCTACCTTGTGCTTCAACCAATCTTGTGGAACTTTATTGGAGACAAGATAGTTCACAACATCACCATATCATGGGAGTGAGATCATATACAAAATGGTCTCATCTGAAAAGCAATCTGAAATGGGAAGTATTGATTGCTCCGAAGTCTCTACATATGTGATCTGAAAAGGTGATCTGCCACAACAATTTTTACTCCTGGTTTATCTCGAATATCGAAATCAAACATCTGGAGAAGAAGGATACATCTGATAAGGTATTGTTTGGAATCCTTCTTTGCATGTAAGTATCGTATGGTAGTGTGATCCGTGTAGACAATGACATATGAACCAAGCAGGTACGAACGAAACTTCTCTAAAGTGAACCACTGCTAATATCTTCTTCTCTATAACTGTATAGTTGTGTTGTTCTTCATCCAGAGTCTTACTAGCATAGTTTACGGAAAGTGGTATCCCATACCTTCTCTTCCCTGAAACATCTCCAACTACAAAGTTTGATGCGTTCGTCTCTCAGAGGGAAGAGACCAATCAGGTGGCTGAAGCACATAAGCTCTAGTAACCATGTCTTACATCTAGTGAAATGTAAGGAGGACTTTCTCATCAAATATAAACTCACTCTCCTTGCATAGAGGTTTAGTCAAAGGTATGGCAATCTTGCTAAAGTCCTTAATGAATCGCCTATAAAATCCAACGTGACCAAGGAACAACCTCTACTGCTTCAAATTCTATGGCAGATCTAACTTGGAAATCACGTCAATGTTAGCCTGGTAAACCTCCGTACCATGTATGGAGATAACGTGACCCAATACAATTCTTTTAGTCACCATAAAGTGACTCTTCTCCCATGAGAGCACTATGTTCGCCTCGCAACAACGTTGAAGTACTTGGTCTAAATGATTAATACATAAGTCAATACTATCCTCATAGACCGAGAAATCAACCATGAAGACCTCGAGGAAACTACGTAGCATGTCGGTAAAAACGACCAAAAAACACCTTTGGAATTTAGAGGGTGTGTTACACAATACAAAGAGCATCCATCTAAATGCATAGGTGCCAAACAGATAAGTAAAAGTAGTTTTCTCCTGATCCTTAAGAGTAATTGCAACCTGATTATATTCCAAGTACCCATCCAAGAAACGAAAGAACTCCTTCACTACAAACCTCTTAATAATCTGATCAATAAAGGACAGTGGAAAGTAATCTTTCTTGGTAGTAGAGTTCTAGCATAGGTAATCTACGCAGACACGCCATGAAGTAGGTACATGGGTTGGAATCTCCTCACTACGGTCATTTGTCACGATAGTAACCCTAGATTTCTTTGGGACCACATGCAACGAACTGACCCAATTAGAATCCGTAATGGGACAAATAAAACCAGCACCACACCATTTACTTATATCTTTCGTGACAACATCCTGTATATTAGGATTTAGACAATGCAATCACTCACAATTTAATTTGCTATCATCCTCTAAGTATATATGGTGTGAGCATAAAGCTGGACTAATCACATGGAGATCTGAAATATTCCAGCGTAAGTCCTTGCCGTTTTTCTCAAGCACCTCCACCAAGTGATATTCTTGATCTTAGGTCAACTGTGAAACTGATGATGATCGGAAATATTTGGGGGGCACCTGCAAGGAAGGCATACTTCAACGTTGAAGGTAAAACATTGAGATCATGCAAGGTTTGAATCGGCTCTACAACAACCTCTGTGACTGCAATGGTATAAGGTAGATGATTTGTATTGTGTAAACAGTCCACCGTGGATATTGTAGGCTCATCATGTAAAATCTTAGAAATGTCTGCAATGAGTGATCTCTGTTCAAAATGGGATGGCTCATTTGGATGTTAAAAATTCTCAGTAAACTCATCAAAAAAAATCTCAGAAATCTCAGTAGGAGGTGTCTCATCAGAGATGTCAGAAAAAGAATGTATCTCAAGAATCTCATAATATACATCCGAAAACTCGGGATGATACTAAAAAAATAGCTCATACAATCCACAGCTGACATATTGAATAATAAACATGGGAGTGAATGTCGACTATGCTTTCCAGAGGTACCTTCTGGGAAAGGAACGCCTAGGTGTCCATGAAATCTATGAAATGATCTATCTCTCTAAACTCCGTAAGAAAATCACAGTCCTTAGAATCCGTTGTAATTGTCAGTCTCGCTCTCATCTGCTGCTACTAGTGGAGGTGATGGCTTTGGATATGAAATTGTCTCAATCTTAACCTTGTCATCGAGAGAGTGAAAGCTACATATCTAGTATCATAATCAACTAGCACCTTGGACGTTCGAAGGAACGTCCAATAAAATATGATTGGGGTATGGAGTAACAGTGCAGAGGCATCCATATACATAACAAGAAAATCAATTGGGAATCACATTCCTTTCATCATTATGATAACATCATCAAGAATACCCCTCGTCCTCGTGATCGATCTATCATAAAACTGAAGGATCATCCTGGTGGATCTAAGAGGTCCCAACCCAAACTCAGTGAGTAACAAGGATGGCATGAGATTAATTGAGGATCCTCTATCGAGTAGAGTATCTTGATCAAACGATAGATGTGAGGTGCTCCTTTATCTTTCTTTTTGAGTTGGAGATTGTTGATGGCATGAACCATGTCCATGGTTAAGATGTGCTTTTCTGTTTTCTTTCATTTATCTGCCTTGGTTAACGCTTTTGAGTACATGCTTCTTTCAGTCCCTTTTTGACTACGGGCCTGTACTCCATGGACTTGAGGAGTGGATTCTCTAAAAAGATGTCTTGAAGTATCTCTTCCACTCTAGGATCAGATAGTGTTGTTTATATTTTTTGGTTTTTCAAGTTTCATTCAAAGCTGGAAGAAATGGAACATAATCAGAAGAAACATAATACTACTGACATCACTTATTCAAATCAGAATCATTGTTTACATGTGGATAATCATAATCATTATGTACAATGTTATGCAATACATGAGTAGAAGAAGAAAAAAGAAAAACCGGATGGCTACTTCGTCTACTCGTGCAGAAGAAAACTCCACGACAGGTGTGTTCTCCTTCAAGGCAGACTCAACAGTTCATCTTCCTTTATTGTTTTTTTGGATTTTTCTGAATTATGATGGTGAAGGTGGTGGTGATGGAGAAGATGGTGGTCATGATCATTCATGCTCTATCTCTACTACACTAGATCGATGCTCAACTTGTGACGAAGGTGATGAAGTCGGTGTACCTCTCTCAGTGGATAGATCTCCCAATCCCTGTTGTGCTGGCGGCTGCAATCTCTTATGTCTCCTGAGATGAATGGCGTCAGATAAACATGTGAAATCAAGGGCCATACCTGTATCAAGTGTGGAAGGATCATGGGATACCTACTCCTTGCATCCTAAGTTGTTGGGATTGGCTTCAACCTAGGTTTGTATCAATGTCTTCGTGATGGTTAGGTTGTAAAGCCTTTGAGTCAAATCATTCGTATTCTTCGTCAAGAGTGCAAGCTGATATAGTGTGAGAATCATCGAAGGTGCCTGTTGAAGAGGCTTTTGCTAGGGTCTAAGAATTATCCTCACTGGAAAGCGAAGACAACATTATTGTTAAGGGGACCACTCACAAATACCTCGTTCAAACGGTGCTGGCCCCCTCCCTAAAAACAGGAAAGAACACAAGTGTGTTCTTCTTTATTCCATTGATTCCTTAAACTCCGATGTTGCTCCTGCAACGTTATGGTTCTCTCCATGTTCCCGTTGTTGATACGCATCTGATGGTGCCACTCAAAAAGTCCAGAATCCAATAGTGAGTCCTAGTGAGTCGTTGAAGCCCAGGGCACCTAGAGGAACCAACATGGAGTCGATTTGCCCTTTATAGGGACTTGTTTAGCCCGAGACCTGCACATAAAAGACCACAGGTCGAGTGTAAATTGCTTTGACACGATCTGCCATGGAATGGTGGCGGAATGGGCGAGAACAGGTAAGGTCCAGTGAGGGTGATGGAGACAACCTTGAAGTCTAGATCACAAGGGAATCTCGATGAGTTGAGGGACACGAGAGATGGAGAAGCAAAGTAAGAAGGTAGTGGGGTGTCCGATGGAAGTCGGAGACAAGTGTGTTACAGTAAAAACATGGAAGGAGCTCAAGAGCTTCAGCAAGGTCTTAATGCTTATATAAGTTAATGCAAATATTAAAATACGAAATAAATTGCAGGAAATGAAACCTAAGCAGTAAGACTACCTAGAAATTGTAAAAGCACAATGCGAACTTGCCCGGGAGGCCAAACGACATGACACTACCAGAGCACCGTCATGGATGCACCTCCCTTCTCCTTCAACCACTCCAGATGTTCAGGGGTATGCCATCTATCACCTAGTGACACTCTTGACCGATGATGATGGGATTTAGGGCTCGGGAAATTACCAAATTCTATCAAGGAGGCTGAATGTTTTATTTATAAGCATGGTGGGCGCCCTTATTGACCTAGGGTTTGGGGCGAATCTAAATTACGTACAACGGATCTGGAGTTTCAGCATGCATCTAGAATGATTTAAGTAATGGACGACGTTGAGAATCAAAGAAAACTAGTGATGGATCATGCATGAAAAATGGAAGAAATTGGGGATGAGATTCTTCTCACAAGTCAGAGACACCGGGGTAGGCAATTGACTTGGGTCAATGTTCCTCTTGATGTGGTTGGTCGGCATGGGATCAAGTCACGACAAACCAAGATATTTATTGAGAAATAAGTGAATAAAATATTGTAAATGATTTTATTATTTTTTGGGTATAAAATAAAAAATGTTTATTATTTTATGTAGTTTTTTATTATGATTTTTATATATTTTTATGAGTTTATTTATTATAAGTTACTTATTACAAGTGTATTTATAGGTATATTGACCTTTAATTTGAATATTTTATTTTTATTTTGTATTTTGTATTTTATTATTTTACTTACTCAATTTATATATTTATAACTTATGTTTATACATATAAATATATTTTTATTACATTTTTCTGATTTATTATGCACACTTGAAAAAGGGTATATGTTCTATAGGAATAAGTATTGTATATTCATCTATGCATTTATATAGTCTATTTTATTTTTTGTATTTTCTTGATGATTTATTATATTCAAAAAAAGTACATATACTATAAATTATTTATACAAAATTATAAAAATATAAACTTATAAAAATAATAAAGAGTAAATAAAAAAATCTTATTCAGATATATTGTACAATAGGGAGTCAAAAACCTAACTTTTACACCTTAACACCAAATTAAATGAAACCACGTTCATTGAATATCTTATTAAAAGTTATTTACAACTAAGGGTGATTTTGATGCCTTTTTAGTTTTTATTTAGGAGATACGGGTCTGGGATGTTTGCGTTTAGGTATTTCATACAGAGTGTAATATGTATACTATATATTATTTTTGTGCAAACATAATTTTCTATTTTTGTATACATTATTATCTACAACTTTCATTTATAAAGTTTCTTTATTTGATGACTAAATAACAAAGAATAAAATAGGTCCCAAAAAGGACTTATTGATGAATAAATAAATGCGATTTTTATTGTAATTTTGGCCCTTATCTCCCCCTACTTTATTCCTTGTCGACCATATCAATTCTTGACTTGGTCTTTGGATTTTGGGTCATAAAATAAATTTAACGCTTTATTATTTTTCTTTTCTTCCCTTTATTCTATAATTTTGGCATTAAAACTATATTTTATACACAATAAATGGAATAAATAACTAATGTTGATTGTTACATAATAATGCTATATACATGCATTAGCTAGGGGTTTTAAGGCTAAAATGATATAATAAAGGTGATGAAATGGAGATTTATCAGCCCCCTATACTTGCCTTTGCTAGTTCCTAGAAAACACGTATGCCATAAGTGCCGAAATTGATAAAAAAGAAAATAAAAAGAAATAAAGTGGATTGATTTTAATTTTCAAACTTGTATTCACAAAAAAGAAGTTTGTAACTTAAGTCAAACCTTTGGAATTTAGATGTGGTCGGAACCTTATTGGGAAATGGATTTGAAACACAACAACCTTCGAGAATCACAAAACTCTTGTCAAGTCTCCTAAATAGCCAGGTGATAACTAGGGTTTTGGTGAGCGATAAAAATGTATGTAATGTCGGTGTAGAAAATCGTCCTGAATGAAACCCTAGTTGATAAAACAAAAATCAATAAAATAAGATATATATATAATGAAGTGAAGCAGCTTCTCTCCTATTTTATCTACACTCTTATTTATCCAGATAAGTGAGCCAGGGTCAAACACAATGAGGCAGAATAGCAATACTTAGATATTTAAGAAAAAAATTATTTTGTACTTTTTTAATCTTCATGAAGAAAGCAAGAAATCGATAAACTCTTTTTAATCTATTTTTGGATTTGAAATTTTTATTTTATGTCTATCTTTCCTATTTTTATTTAGTTTTCAAAGTGATAATTTTGCAAGAGATTTATCTACAATATTGTATGTGAAAATGTAGATGATATATGTTATACTATATAGTAGAAAATTTGCTCGAGCCGTGTGATCGAAAAAGACTCAAAACAAACTCAAGACGGATGTGAAGTTTGATAAAAATCAAAACAAGTCAAATACGTGATGAAAAATCTCAAGAATGTAACAAAACCTCGTTGAGGTAGTTGTTTAACTACCTAGAAAAAATTGATAAAAGATGATATCAAAAAGGTGTCCTAATTTTCTATACAGTTCAGGAGTAGAATTGTAAAGAAAACAAAACAAAAGAGTATGCAGTTTGGCCCCTAGTAGTGAATAAAATGTAAAAAAAGAAATTTTATTACATTTAGGTCCCTACGTGGGGACCTATATGTAATATTTGAAAGTTCTGAAGGTGGCCTGGAATTTTGGAATTTGCCTGGGCTGATGGTGCAATTCTTCTATCTGTTCGCAATCACATGGTTGATTAATTTAATTAAAATTAATTTATATAGATTATTATTCAATATATATTAAATTAAATTAATTGTTTTTGTACTTTTACAATAAAATCATAGCCATTGAAGGAAACACAAATCAATCTCAACCATTTATTTTGTGTTGTCCATGGATTGAGATCCATCAAGTCCCAAAATATTATAAAAGAAGAGAAACCCTAGATCTTCATTTTACACGCAAAAATTGCAAGTGCTCTCTGCCTCTCTCATTCTCATATACATGCCCCCTTCTCTCCTACAACAGTGGTCGTCCACCTCTTGCCCTCGAGAAGAATGTCGTCGTCGCCACACCGTTGTGCCACAGCTTCGACCGCTCATGGATCTTTGTCTCCTTCAGTGCACCTCGCTCATGAACAAGACATTGGATCTCATGTGATAAGATCAAGAAATTCACCATTTGGATTTTCAACTTGGATTGCGAGGAGAACGTGTTTCATCAATGCGCACGCAAGCGCCTCCTCCGTCAGATCAATGTGGAACGATCCGAGAAGTGTTCTTGGATCATGTGTTTTCATCATTTAAAATTTTAAATTTTACTACATCGAACAACTAGTGCGACTAGTCGCTTTAATCGTATACGATGTGATCTTCAATATTCTGTGATGCACTTAAGGATCTTTCCATATCTTTCAGAGACAATGATCGCAACCATTCTTCAAGAGGTATTCATATATCTTGTTTGTGGTTTTGATGAAATGATTCGAGAAGTATTCTCTAATCATGTCATTTCATCTATTGATTTTTTTAAAATTCTGCTTCCTCGAGCAACTAGTATGACTAGTTGCTCCAAATCACATTGGATGCGATCTTCATACTTCCATTATGGGCTTAAGGTTTTTCTCATATCCTTCACTATTCTGAGTTGTTGTTATGGGTGCAAAAAACTCATGATTGATCCCTGCCTTAACAAAGTAGTCAAAAAATTCATTCTCGAACACGCTACCATGATCACATCTTAACTTAGTGAAGGTAGATACTTGTTCATTCTGAATCTGTTTGGATAGATTCTCAAACATGAGTATGAAAAAAATCCAAGTATAACATGAGTATTCATCTAGTATAACAAAATAGTAACAACACCTACTCAATCATTTGCATTTTGTGGGTCAAAATAAATCTAAGCCTGAATGTTCTAATGGTCAGGTTCTTCTAGTATGTTTTTTGAAATTCAGAGGTTATCTATGGTTTTTTTCTAGTTCACATTCCAAAGACATGCTTACCTTATTAATGGATAGTTTACATAGGTTATAAACTAAGACAAGTTTGATAATCCTAAGTATTAAGTTCATGTAATTGTGACCCATTCTTTTATGCAAAATTAATGATTCTTTGTGTGTTGCTAGAAGGCAATCTAGCGATGAATACTAATCTAATACAAGTGTTTATATTCTTTTGTGCCTATCTCCCTTAATCAACAAGTCAAGTGTATCTTCCCAAAGAACTTCAAAACTTAAAGAAGAAAATACTACTTTAAAACCATCATCGTATATCTGAGATTTGCTCAAAAGATTGTGTTTCAAACCGTAAACAATGATAACATGTTCAATAGAAGTTAAAAGGGTTTCCAATCATACCTTCTCCGATTATCATACATTGATATATGTTGCGAAAAGTGACAATACCGCGACCTTTGGATTTTAGGTCGAGGAAGACACCCTTGTCTCTAGTTATGTGTCGTGAGTATCCATTGTCCGTTATCCATTTATCAGTATGGTCTCGTTTGAGATCTGTAAAATATGGTCTCGTCATGAACTGACACTCATTTGGTTGTTTACAATTAACCTTGTGTCCCCGAAAACAATTAACAAGCATTATTTTTACCCATTTCTTGTGGGTCCTTGGAAGGTTGGTATGGTTCCTCGATTTTCTCCTTGGTTCCATGACCTTCTCGGGTAGCTTTAACTTGACTTAGAGATACTCCCTTTTTCTATCCCCCACTCTAACTAATATTTATATGAGCTTTAGTAGTTAGCTCCTAATAACTTATCTTGGTCTCATTTGCCTTAGTGAACTTTGCGAGATTGTTAACTAGGGTGTGTGTGTGTTTTATTTAAGCTTATGTATAGTGGCTTCTTAGTTGTCTATGTTTGTCTTAAGCAATTTAATCTCATTTTCATGCTTCTTATTAGAAAGTGATAAACTAGAGGTGAGTTCTTCAATGATTATTCATAACTAGATTTCCCTCGAAGTTAAATTGTGTCGGTTGTAGTAAATTATGGAAGATAAATATGCTTACCAGACAAAATCAATAAAATAAAAGAGAGAGAAGAGATGAACAAAAGAATAATATACTTCTCTCTTATGTTTATTTTATTAATATTACCCAGGTAAGTGTCCCTGGGTCGAACACAAGGAGGTAGAAAGTTATACTCAGATTTTTAGGTCAAAATACTGTTGTGAATTTTTAATTCTTCAAGAAATGTCTTTTTGTTCATTTTATTTTTTGTTTTTTATTTGATTTTATCATTTTCAAAATTTATTAAAATTTTAAAGTTATAAATTTTGTAAAACAAGTGATCTATTATACGTTATGTATTTAATAGGAAATATATGTGATACTATACAATAGATGACTCAGAGAAAACTTGAGCAATGAGCTCGGAAAGATCTCAAACAAAACTCAAAACTAAGCGATCTTCAACAAATTAAAACTCGAAAATAAGGTGACAAAAATGCACAAAAAATACTAAAAAACTCACTAGGGTAGATAAAAATAATGTCTAAGGAGTGTTCAACGGGTACAATGTCTACGTGGGTACAGTTGTAAAAAAGAAAAATAAAAGTCTACAAATAGGTCACTGTTCAGGGACCTAAACGAAAGAAAAGTTAGTTTTTTGCAATTAGGTCCCCATGAGAGGACCTATTTGCAAATAACTAAAGTATAGACGGCTATGAAATTTGGAAAGTTTTTTGGGCTCTTAACGCAAATTCTCTGACGGTTCAATGTCCTTCCCGAAATGAAGAACATGAGGTGATGACTTTCTTCTCCTACGGTTACCAGTGACATGGGAGCATCTCAGAATGGATGGAGGAATTTCGACAAGGTGAGAAGGGGGATCCTCCCCCTTTGAGCTCTCTTGTGGTTGAAGAAAGCATAGAAGAAGGCGGTTGAAGATGATTTGAAAATCCTCTAGGGTTGATTGGTTGTAGATCCGAATTAATGTGGTCAACATGCTCATGATGATGCGGTCTTGCTCCAGATCGTTGAAGTGACTTGTAAATAAGAGTGATTTGGTTTGATTTGTATATAATCAACCTGGGAATTGATGGGTTCTTTTAGCATAAATAGGGTTCTAGTAATATTACTTTAAAACACATAATTGGAGCGAAAAGAATCAGATTAGAGTGGAGATTCAGGCCTAAACTAATGAATGGTAAATAATCTACCTAATAATGTGTTTATCTAAGCTAATTGGGCGATGAAATCAATGAAAAAGAGAAGGTTGCTGAGGAGTTACCTAGAAGTCAAGGGTTTATATCCCTCTAGTCTTCGCTCACGGCTGGTATTACCAAAGCTCTACACTAATGATGGTGGCGATGCAAGGAGGAGCGTCACCATGGAACCACATCCCGAAGAACCTTCTTCCACATAGGAGATCACCTTGATGATGTCACCATAAAAAATGTGCATAGTAAGGCTAGGAAGTTGGTGGTTCGGTCAGCTTGAAAACTAGAGTTTAATAAGCTTATTTTGAAATGATGAAGTTCAAGTGGATAAATAGATTAATTGGTGAGAAGTTGGAGAAGATCTGATGGTGGGCGTTGATGTAGGTTATTACGATATTACATTGTAGGGTTTAGATCAAGGCTTGATTAAGGAAAGGAGGCGGAATAATTAGCTGAATTGTGATCGCTAGAACAGACCTCCAACAGAATCTTGAGGTTGAAGGAGGTTGTAGTGCTGACAAGTATCAACACTAGAAAAAACCAAACCTTAAATAATTTGTAAAATAGATAATAAATATGAAAGTAGGTTAATTTAATAAGTTGAAAAACAAGCAATGTAGGATATTTAATTATCTAAATTATGGTATATCTTATATTTATAAATAATATATATTTGAAAGTATGTAAATATAATATAAATATATATAGTATACCTTATAAATAACATATATATTTTATTTATATATTTTAATACATAAGATGACATTTTTATCTTCTATTATTTAATATAATAACCAAGTTGAGTTATGTAAATTTATAGATTTTAATGAATTTATTTACATAGATTAATGAATAAAGGTATATGGTCTTCAGTTTGAATTCATCAATTTTCTAGTGTTTTTGATTTATTTAAAATATTAAATAAGGATTTTATTTTTTGAATTTATTCTATGAATAAAGTAGAATATCTTGATGTTGGACATGCAAGCACACTGTGAGCCATTCTGCCATAAATGTTATCGCAAATCATTTCCTCATCTGAAATGAAAAATAATTAATTTGCATAAGTGGTCCCTTAGTACAATCAGGGTTATGTACCATGGCCATACTAATGATCATGCATTTGTTGATTCAAATGTTGAATCATAAAGGTTGGTGCTTAGGTGATATCTGAAGGGTTATATTGTGACTCATCAAGCACAACCAAGTGATTGTTTAGAGAGGATCTCCAGCCAGAGAAGGAGATTGCAATCAGTTCCCTAAAGGATGATATCTAACCAACCTATTTATGCAGGTCCTCTCCATAGGAATAGAGATTCTGAGTTGTTAGATGAGATAGGTCAAAGAGTTGACTTAATGAGATCAAGATAACCAAGACTAATGTCTTATACTATCACGCATCCTATGACCGGAGACAGATACGTTGTTATATGTTTGAGTATGTACATTTGGCAAACCGATATGTTGATGATCTAATCAAGGTATATACACCGGCGAGTTGATGTGCATACAAGGGCATATGAGTAATACAATCTCTCAAAGGGATCATATAGATTCATTACTGAACCGAATGACATGAGCTTCTTCATGAGATATTGGGATCAAATTCTATAATGGTCATCTCTCTTTGGAAGCTTGAATGAATTTGTAGGTTTGATATATGATTTTGGAAAATATATGATCAATAACTTGGTATGATATATGCTCTTGGAAAGTATATGATCGATACCAAATCCAAGTAATAAAATGAGAAAGTTAATGATAAAATCCTGAAGAAGATAGTGTAAAATTGATCTAAATCTTCGGGTTTAGTCTAGGTCTTCTAGTATACAGGATGTACGGGTATTAGGAATACTCGAGGGTGATGTGATCGTAAACAATTGTATAACTCTGACGCTTCCATTCCGAGGGAGTGATGAAATAGGTTTGGATTTAATGACTACTCTCAATAGAGAAGTAATATGATCTTGGTCTAAATGTTCGACATTGATCTGAATATGATTCAAATGCAATGAGAAGATTAGATTTATGGTGTTGATTTAATCAAATATCTTTGGTTGGTCCCCTTGACCTTGATTTGAGATATGATCTTAATATCCAAGCCACTATACAAGAACATATAATCTCCTTGTCCTTATCTCCAAGTATCCACGGAGAAAGCTCATTATTCTTGAAAGTACTCCAGAATAATATCACTGTTGATAAAGTATCTGAGCATAGAGAAAAATGGAAAATTAAACGCGATTAGATATTTTGAATAATATGGATTTGATTAATATTATTTGGGTACATGTGAACGGACATCCAAGATTAATAAATTTTATTTAATTATTAAGGATGTGAATAATGTGGATAGTACCATCCATATTATTCATGGATATTATAAATGTGATTTATAATATATTAGAGAGAGATATTTGTAATTTGTATTTACAAATTAATAGTTTACGTGAATTGGATTCACATTTACCAGTTATTTGTAAATGCAATTTTCATTTTATTTTGAATGTGTGAGTATGATTCATAATTTTCAATGGAGTGATTGAAATTGTCTCAAAATAATTTGGAATTATTTTGGCAAAAAATCATGCAATAAGGCTTAATGCGTATGTGGACTATATGTTGAGAAATAAGATCTCAACACAATAGGAATGTAAATCCTCTTACCATACATAAAGGAGGGATGGCCAAGTTGAATCCTTCAACTTGGTGGCCATCCACCCTCTGTATGGTATGTGGGTTCTTCTCCTTCCAATTGTCACATCTTTGTTGGTGTGATTTGAATTGGAATATATTGATTGATTTCAATATATTCAATTTAAATTAAAGCGAAGAAATTAGTTGTTGGTTATTAAAACACTACAAGATCATGACCACTGATTGAAAGCACAAATCAATCTAAGCTATTGGATTTCTTAGCACATGGATTGAGATCGATGGGCAAACAATTTAGTATAAAAGGATATGTATCCCTAACCTTCTATTACACATAATATACACCAAATCTCTCTCTCTCTCATTGTCGTCCACTCTCTCAATCTCTCTTCCTTAATAATATGCCCTCCCATATTATTGACCTAGAGATCCTCGTATCCACCACGTTGTCGTTATGATGTAGATCGTCTACTCGTTGATCTCTATCTTCTTCGATGCACCTCTCTTGTGAAGGATACATCAGATTTCATGAGATGAAATCATGAGATGCGTTTTTCGGATCATCAACTTGGATTACTGGAAGCACGCAATTCATCCTCACGCCAGCAAATATGATCTATGTTGGATTAGACTTGAGACATGAGAATCTCTAACTTTGGAGATTAGCTATCGCAACCACAGTTCCAGATGCACTCCTTGAACTCATTTTATATCTTGATGAAATATTTTGAGAAGTGTTTTTGAAACATGTGGTTTCATCCATTTAATTTTCTTGAAATTGTGATACCCCGAGTGACTAGTTCGACTAATTGCTCCCAATCGCATATGATGTGATCTTCACTCTTCCGTGATGCACTTAAGGTTTTACACGAAAACCTTCATATGAAAATACTTAAAAATGTAAAATCTGTTGTTCTGTAAATGTACAACATAAAGAATGAAATAAATAGCCCAGAAACCCGATTTTCATTAGGTCTAAAATATTAACTTTTTCCAAACGGACTCTGATTTTATGAAATCGATTTAATCAAGTAGAGAATATTATTTTTTGAACTTTAATAGTAAGTAGAGTGAAATTGGAGTTCGTATGAACAAGTTATGATGTTCGAAAGTTGGGAAATCGTCTATTTGTAAATCATATTTCTTAACATATATACATGTTGGATTTTTTATGATTATATATATATATATATATATTTAAACACAATAGAAAAGAGTTTGGTGAAAATTTTGAACAAATGAATTAATTAAAATTAAGTGAATATTTGATAAATAATGAATACATAAGATTACGTGTTCTATGTACACAGTTAGTTTTTTTTGTTATTTTCTTCATTATATCTTCCTACTTTATTGTTTATCGACCAAGTCCTACTGACTTGGTCTTCAGAGTTAGGTTATATAAATAGATCTTACAACTATATTTATAATTTTCTAAGTCATACTGCACCACAAGTCTTCTATTCAAGACGCCTCAATAGTCAGGTCAGAACAAATCCTCAAACGCAAATTTTTGATGACTATGATTCTCACTTGTATTGTGTAAGTGAAATGTAACTCTCCACATCAGAAATGGCTCAGAACCAGCCTCCTCTAACAAGGTAACTCAAATAACCCAGTCTAGTAACTCTTTCCTCGAGGAGCAGGGTATTCCCTTCTAAGTTCAAGTGCGACCAGCTCAAGAGGAGGGGGTAGAGAGAAGAATGGACGGTAGCCAGTGTAGCTACCTATCCCGGGATGCCTGACCAGTGTAGCCAAGTCATCTAGCTGCATTTTCTTTGCTAATATACATACTCCGACAGGTATTTTATTTTCACTTGGACCTGTCTGATTTTTTTGGAGTTTTTGCATTTTTTTCTTTTTTTTGAACTGTATACAAGGTGCAGCATGTACATCAGGAGTTTTTCCTCTTGAGCCAGTAGACTATCCCTCTTTTGAAGCATTATTACAACCCACAGCATCCCGTCCTTAGATGTCAACATCACCAGACTAGGTTAAGATGCACTACCCTCCCTAGAGGAGGACGGATGTTTCCACCCGTGTGCTACTCCAAGATAAAGGATTCTACCTCCTCACCACCTCATCAATGAAGAGCTACGTGCATGGTTCTTGTCCAAGTTAGGTCATTATCTAAAAGAATCATGCATGTGCACGAGATATTCTACTTAGACTAATCAAGATGACATGTGAACATAGACTTGCGGACTCAAATAACTAAGTCACTTGACTTGAGTAATCTTAACTCCAGTTCCTATAAGGTTCCTCTGAAAAATAGGTGGATTAAGGTCAAATCAGGTCAATCCTCAATATCTACTCATAACTTGGTTGAGAACCCACTAGATTTTCACTTTGCATATGTAAGATATGCAGATGAGATGCAGATGACATGCTATGTAGATGAATGTAAATGCAAGACTCTTTTTCTTTTTCCTTTTTTCTTTTTTTTGAATGCAAGGATGATATGCAAGAGTAAATAAGAAGCTTATTTTCTTTTGTTTTTTTCTTTTGTGTTTTTTTTGTGTTTTTTTTCAAAACTTTGGTATACCTCCTATGTTACAGCAATTTACAAGAGTTTATAAGTATTATACAGATTATACAAGTGTTATACAATATACAAGTATACATGTATGTTATAAACCTTTTTTTTCAAATTTTTTTCAGTTTTTACAAAAGATTTACAAGTACTATAAAACATAATTTTTTTTTTCAATTTTACCCACCCGTAATTATTGCAAAATATATACAAAAAAACTACACGAAAATACACGAAAGTACGAGCTATGGGTAAAGTTTATTTGTAATATATACACGCCCCCTATACTTAGTGTGTGCTATGTCCTTAGAGCACGAAAAGCGAAGAAAAAGACATAGCTCGTGCTAAACGTAGGAGAGCTAAAATAACAAAAATGTATAGAAGTCGCTCCGCCCCGTATACTTAGGCTTTGGCAGCCTAAGTGTAGAAGAGGATAAAAAATGAGGCGGACGAGGGCAAGAGGGGAAATGGATGAGTATATACATGATGGGTATCGGTCCCCCATATACTTAGGCTCTGGTCAGCCTAAGTATAGGACATGAGTGAGTGTGAGAACCGATGAGATCTAGAGGATGTACAAAGAATAGTGAATAGACTCGGGTCACTCTCCCCCTATACTTAGGATCTGATCATCCTAAGTATAGCCATAAAATGAAATGATATGGAGCCGAAGCGAGTGATTTGAATCACTGGGGAGGTAGGGGAAATATATATACAATGAGGATTGAGAATATACAGGGGACAAGAAGGTTTGTGACGAGCCTTCTTACGGGATCGAGGAGGTGGATAATATACAAGCGTGTCGCTGTCGGAATCGTCCTCAGGATAATAGTAGTGAGGTGAAGGGATCGTCCAACGAGGGTCGACACACGGCTTCTTTCTTAGATACAGCTTAAGAACAGCCGAACTGAGCTCACTCATATAAATCACCTTGTCCGAACCGGATGAGGATTCCTCTGAAACTTCCTTCTCCGAAATATTGAAGGAAATTTTCTTAGTCAATTTTCTAGAACCTGAATCATTGAGAGGGAGATGAGAGCGACGCGCCTTGAGAGATTCGGGGGAACATCTCGAGGAATCAATTCTCGACTTCCTCTCACTAGATAGCCAACTAGAAAAGGGAGCAACCGCGTTTTTATGTGGATTCAAGTTAGTCTTGGTTGTTTCCTTTGAAGGTCTAGGATGTGGTGCGATGCTGACCATGGGTTCCTCATCAGACGAGTCACCATGTAGATTAGCATATTCCTGAAGGATCAGCACGTGTCTCGAGAAGTTGCTAGTGATCTCAGTTGGCTTGACATTATTGGGCTCTTGTGTCGGATCATCGAAATGATCAAGGCAATCCAAAAAAATCATGTCCGACTCAATGTCAGCTTCTGGTCGTGAGTCCTCCTTAGAAGATGTCACGGTGGTGGTGCAAGCAGTTGATGAAGTGAAGGTGTGGGGAGTCTCAGAACCAACGGTCGTCCGGACAATCGGTCTCTGATGTGTAGTAGAGAGGTGTGACTCATCTTCCTATCGATGGTCACGATTTTCAACGGATGTGCGAGTCACCTTAGGGTAAAGTTTATCAAAGAATGGATGAGGTCGAAGCGCTTCCAATGTTGTAAAATCGATTTCCTGAGTCTCGCAATCTATAGTCGCCTTAGCCAAGGCTAAGAACGGCTTTCCGAGAATAATCAGAGACTGGGTAAACTCTCCTCGGTGCTCGATGTCAATGATCGTGAAGTTCACCTGGAGTAGAGCACCTTGGAAAGTTACGATGACTGAAATGTTTCCTCTCGACCGTTTGAGGGATAGATCAGCCAGCTGAACGATCTCTCTCGACTTCCTAAGTGGCCTGAGTTTGAGCTTGTCAAACACAGAGGTCGGGAGGATATTTATTGGTAAGTCATCATCGATTCTCGCTTGGGTAAAGACAGTGTCTTTGATTTCACATTCAACTCGGGGTAACCGCTTCACTCTGCGGCTCTTAGTCTTTCTCCCCATCACCAAGGAGGTGGCCATAGACACTATGTGTCTTTCAGTCCTTGTCCTCTTATTGCCCGACCTCTTGGGCATTAATTTACTTTTCACAAATCGTTTGAGGTCGGGAAAGTGATCTATGGCCTTAATCAAGGGAAGTTTGAAAATCAATTCTTCATCGAGTGCTTCCCTTTGGGAAGGATCCAGTTTTTTTAGGTCATTTTCATTTTCAATTTTTATGTGATTTCTTGGTTTTTCAATTTTTTGGTGTTTTGGATAGATGAATGATCAGACTCAAGATTGGAAGGCAAGGGATTAGTAGAAGAGGGAGATAGAATGGACTCCAGCTGTACAGAAGATGTGGGTTCCCTACCGCTTGCTTGGTTTTCAACATCAGATCTACTTACATCCTTTACCACTTTCATTCACAAGCTGGCATAAATTGAGTGCAATATTTCCATGATGTCTCTCAACTTGTTACCTAATGTTTCATTTTTCACGATATCGAGAAATGTCATCCTCCAAAATGTTCTCACGACAAATCATGGGAGAGTTCTTCTCACTTGGAGGAGACTGCTGAGATGTTGGGGTCTCATACTCAACATGCCTAGACTCTGGCATGTAACGCTGGGTCGAGTATGGACTATCCAAATGGCAAATATTGGTCGGAGCCTCATATGATGAAACAGGGACTGATAAGTCTAGCTCATGAGTCCAATCTTGTGAATGTATAGGCTCTTCGAATGAAGGCTGTTTAATGGAGGCTTGATCACTAAAGTCAATCAAGTCTGGAAAATCATGATGTGCAGGCCTCTCCATTCGGGTTGTTCAATCAACCATGTTATGCCCTAAGGTCAAGTCGGGATGTGTATATATAAATTGTTTTCTGCTCCCTACTTGAGGTGAGAATGGGGGCATATAATTTTGCCAATCATCTGTCTCAGCAGTGGCTTGCTCTTCATTCGATTCTTTGATTCCTACAAGCTCTCGAGAATAAGGACAGTTAACCCAAGATTGAAGTGGATACGGAGTGTTAGAATATGGAGTAGGTGAGAAATGCGAAGAAATGGAGAAGTCAGTCGAAGTTCTGACTTCATAATCGGGTTGAGGTGGAACCGACCACGGGTAAGGGTCTCCCGTTGATGGCGGAGGATACATGGAAGACTGAGAAGGTGAACATGATCGGTATATGGGCGATGAGGAATGACCAGAGGTTTCAGGGTATGGGGACCAATATCCCGACATCTTGAAGAGGAAAGGATGAATGTAAGAAGATTGAGGTAGAAAACATGCAATTACACAGGATAACACACACGGACAAACACAAAGACAAACGCAAGAGCAAACCCCGAGTTTGCACTCAAGATGATGAAGGACCCAAAACCAGTCCGATTAGTCTGGTTTATTTTAAGTAAGAATTTTCAGACAAGTAGCAAAGGTTACGCAGCCTGTAGGGGAGTCGGCTCACAACTGGATGCGTCTCCCCTGTTTAACCTGTCGCCTAAGATACCCGTGTCCTTCCTTTCTTCGCTCCTATCCCAAGTTGATGGATTCAAAGACCTGCCCCTATCTACCTGCAAGCAGGCAGAGGCTGACAAGGCTTGGAACTTCACCCCAGGGGGTTACTAACAACTTGTCGTGAAGTACCACAATTTCACCCCTATCTACCTGAGACAGGCGGAGGCTACTTGGTACTAGTCAGTGAACCGTAATAATTCAACTTGTGATATTTGCTAGGATCAGTCGGAACGTGATATGGAAGGCGGGGATTTGGGTTATGCCTTAAGGTGTTCACACACACTCAAGTACCCTCACTCAGCCTGAAAACAAGGTCAGGGTTAATCTCCCGCAAACAAAATTTCCGATTTTATTGATTTTTTTGGTTAATAATGTTAGTAGTCCCGATTTTAAGTTAAGTTTTCACTTGTTTAGTCCAATCCACACATCACGCTTATCGTCCAGTCCCAATTTCCTTTAAGTTAAGTTGAAAAATCAAGAGAGAGAAATTGAGAAAAGCCGATGCACAAAAAATAATGATGCTTATGCTGAGTGAAGAATACTTATAGTGATCCCTTCGCTTTTATGCAGGATGCAAAAAAGAATTGAAACCTTTTACACTACATGCAAATGCAGACGATAAAATCCGCTCCTAGACAGGCAGTTCTATTAGCGAGTGAAGCACAGGTTTGGTTTGACTAGATCTGCGGTCTAAGTGCGTCTTTTAAGTGATGTGTGGTCCTAGAAAATTACGAGCACAAGCAAATCCTAGAGTGGCTCGAGGATCCGCGAGTGCAAGCCTAGTCTAAAAATTCAAGCCACACAGCAGACGGGACACGGTTCCACTATGTTTACACGCGCGAGAACCCAAACGGGAACCGCTGTAAATATAGACACTTTTTTTTACAAATTTAAAAACGAAAATCTTTCTGGCATCTCAACAGCCGACTTGATCCACGAATCGTCGGCCTCCGATGCACTTCGAGATGCGTTGAGTTCAAGAAAGCCGGTCCAAGTCCACCGGACCCTCGCACAAAAAGATACAAAATTGTAAGAGATAGAGAGAGAAAAATAATTGAAAAAATAATTGAAAAAATGCAATAATTACCAGGTGGTTCGGGGATCAGACTACCCGAGTGATTGGAAAACCTAAATCTAATTTTCTAAAGTGATCCTAAGCCGTTTGCCTCCACGGCAACGGCGCCATTTGACGATCCCGAAATCTACCATTGAGGAGTGGAGGAGATTATAAAGAGGAGAAGGGGAGTTAGAAAAGAGGTGGAGAAGATGGAGGGATGGTGGAGGGAGTGGTGACTTGGAGTGGGGAAGAAGAAAGGAAGTGGTAAAAGGGGATTAAAACAATTTATTAATAAAATAATATAGTAGGCTACTAAAAATAATTAAAATAATAATAATAATATAATAATAATAACAAATCCGAAAATAATAAAATAAATCCGAAAAATATTAAAATAATGGGGTGACATGTGGCGGCTCCAGAAGCTGCCACATGCTGCTTCTATAAAATTCAAAAATTAAATGTAAAGAAAATAAAAAAGAAATAACAAAAGGGATTAAATCAAAAAGTGGTCAACACAAAATTTGCTCGTATCGATGAGATCTACAAGTTCCGTGAAGGGCCGAAAATCGAAAGAAAATCATCTGTACAAAAATGTATTTTTGGGTGGTACCTTATAGATATAAAATACTACATTTTATCTTTTGTATTTTTTTTTTCATTTTTTAATAATAGAAAAATGAAAAATAAAGTTAGGAAAAAAAGGAAAGGAATATTTACAACATAATCTATTTTTTTTGGATTTTTAATAATTAAGAAAATAAAAGGATAAAATACAGGGGTAAAACGGTCAATATGTACAATATACAAAAGGGGCCCAAAACCCAAGTTTTGGATACGAGCTCCGATTTTAATGAAATTGGTCTTGTTTCGAAGGTCTCTGAATATATATTACTTTAAAAGTGAGTAGACCTAATTCGGAGGCTGTATGAGAGAAATATGAACATTTTAACGTTCATGGTTTCAAACTTGGGTTGGGGTTTTATTGGGTGATTTTACAAGTTAGTAATTTTTTGATATTTTTCTTTAATTAGAGTTAGTAATATATACACCATAGAGTTGGTTTTATTGGATTCGGAGTTAGTATAAAATATATACAAATAGGAGTATTTTAGCTAATATACAGGTGAATATTTACAAGTGAAATTGGCTTCTTATTTAATGAAAATATGAATGCTAAAATGCAGGTATTATGCTTGCATGCATGAATGCTAATTATGCAATATAAGTAGAAATATGCATCTAATTACTCGGGAACAAAGCTCTATTTTCAACTTTTAGAGTGATGAATCGCAGATTCATCACCCTACGACGAGCTTCGGCTCAAACCGCGAGTTTGTATTTCGTCTCCGTGTCCAGGCAACTCTAGGTTGACGGATATCCACAACAGAATCAACAAAAATACCTGATTTCTCCATATCACCATACTACAACTCTACACTGCCTCGACCGGGGGTCTTGCTCTTACACTTCAGCCGCTAGCTCAGTCGGAGCGCAACCCAGAGACACGACACTTCTGTCGGAACGTAGGCCGAGTCCCACACCTCTGCCATCGCCATCGTCAGTGCGATGCCTCGAACAATGGATCCACCTCGAAGTCTTGCATTCTCTTTAGTCGTACGCCCCCAACTACCACTGTACCTTCCTCCTCAATCATTGACATCACCTTAGATGAGCCCGCTACGCGCCCACACTGACGATTGCCTTCTCACTCACCGATCGCTTTCTAGATAGCTTTCATAACTCCGTCTCTACCATGCTTCTCTGACTTCCACCTCTAACCCATCGCTCGTCGGCACGCCACCTCGATTCGTAAATCCCTCGCAACCAGATCTATCCAATCGGCTTCGACCCAACAACAAACTTGTATGACATGCCACCAACCCCTGCCTTGGGCAGCCTGCACACCCCCTCCACTCATCCTCATCCCAACCTCATGTGCAGGGCACGTGAGGTCATGTCATATTTGCTCTTGAAGCACCAATAGTCCTGGTAAATCACAAATACTCCCTCGCCAGTAAGATGCACATGTGTGGCACGCGCGTGCAAGGGTGAATTACACCAAATCCTCTCAACTTCATGCAACTTGTGCCAGTGCTCCACAGACCAACTGCAATGGCATGTCAAGTGCATGCGTGTGAAAATTGCATAATCACCCTGTAGGATTTTGGTAATCGCAAATTCATCCCCATTTTCATTTATTTTGTTTTCTGTAATTGCATGAAGAACCCAATTGTTGGTCCATCAGTTTGAACGTTTGTTTATCATCATTTCTTTTATCTAAAAATTGCATTGTGTGGAACAATTAATTTTTTATCTAGTGTGTTTTTATTAGATTTTTCATGAGATGTGATTTATTTAATTTAAATAATTTTGTTAAAGCATGCATAGTTTACCCACTTTATGCCCTGATTTATTATTAAATTAATCATTGCTCCAAAAATTACCAAAATTCACAATAATTAGTTTTTAGTGAGTTTTACATTGTGCCCAAAAATCATCTTGTTCCCACGCATATTGAAGTAGCAATAAAATAGTTGGTGATTTGAGTAATTGGTTTTTAATGAATTCCACACTTTGTATTTTAAGGAATTAAAAACTATCATGGATACCTCACATGTAGACCTATCTAGGATAAATCAATCTCGAGAAAATATTCGTGTTTTATATATATTAAAATTATTTTGCTCGAAATCACCATGTATTCATATTTAGATCAGAAATGATTCATATTGCATTAGAAAATTCCAAAAAATTACATAACATTAATTTCATCATGTCTACCATTTTGGATCAGTTTCATTATCAAAATTACATTGCATTTACTAATTGCATTAAAAATACCAAAAAATGCTTCCTCTGAAAACCTATGTTCCGAGTCATCTAGAAATACACCTAAGGAGATAGTGCCCCCCCCCAAGTTCGATCTTTGGCTTGCCCAAGTCAAATATAAATTCGACCGCTCACTTTAATCGATAAATTGATTTTGGTGATTTTTTATTTATCCTGATTGCCAGAATACAACACAATTCGACAAAATTAATAAAGGTAATTCATGAATTGTCAGATGGCGTCGTTGTCAGGGAGGCAAATGACCTAGGATAATTTTAGTGAATTTAGTGTTAGGTTTTCCACCCTCGGGTAGTCTGAACCCTGAATTTTATTGTAATAATTCCTCAGATTTTTTTCTTCTTGCATTTATTTAATTTTTTGGTTTTTTATATTGTTTCTATCTCTCTGACCACCATCTTGTTTTTATGTGTGGGACACGATGTGACGGAGCGGCTGCTTAGGTGACCAAGCATCTCAGGAGCATTGGTGGCTAGCTTTTCTGGGAATGAAGCTGACAGAAGGATTCACATTAAATTTAATATCGAGTTGAGTCGTGAGAGAGTATAGAGTCTAGTATTTTATTTTCTGCATTTGTTTTATTTTCTAATAACTGCATATTTCCGTCAGATTTCGTTTGGGATCTCGCATATTTACACAAACACTTGGACATTATTCTTGTGGTGTGTCGAGACCTGTTTCACTCTCCGGTGAGGGTGGGGCTCGATTTGAGTGGCTTGTTGGTTAGACCTGCACATATTGCTCTTAGAGCTTCTTATAGGTTTTATCTATTTGTGCTCGTAAAATCTTGGCTACACATTCACAAAAATAATACGCCTCATAGACCGTTCTACTTAGTCAAACTGAAATCCATTCTTCCTCAGTAGTAGAACTTTCTACTAGGTGCGGGATTCTCTGACATGCATTTCATATAGTATAATATCTTCAATTTTGTATTGCATCATGTACACAGAGCGTGAGTATCACTGTATGTCTTTTGAACTAGGCATGCATCATTAGTTTATGTCCTCGCATTGGCGTTTCTCAACTCCCTTCCCCTTGGTTTTTACAATTTAGGATTAAAGGAAATTGGAACTGTTCATTAGGCATGCCTTGTCTGGTGGATTAAATTCAGTTAAAATGAAACTTAAAATCTGGACTGCTAATACAACTTTAACAAAAAAATGACTAAAATCGACATTTATTATCGGGAGAGCAACCATGTCATTGTACACATCATACTTGTTGAGAGGTGAGGACGCATCCCTAGGATAGTGCCCAAAACCCACATCTTAATCATGCGTAAATGGATTCTTATTTCATCGCTTAACTAAAACCAAATAGATAACAGTTAGACTTTTGCGACCATCATTGTGTTGAGTAGGTGAAATCAAGGTTTGCTCTTGTGTTTGTCTGTTTGTGTGTTATTTTGTGCACTTGCATGTTTTCTACCTCGCTTACATTCGTACATTCCTCTTAAATATGTCAGGATATTGGTCCTCATATCTTGGTCACTCCTCTTCGACCATATTTGGATCATTTTCGCCTTCCTATTCCTCATCATACCCCCATCCAGACCACAAAGTCATAACTCCAACGGACTTCCCCACTTCTTCGTACTTCTCACCTACCCTACATTCTTGCACCCCTGACCCACTTCCAACCTAGGCTGAATCTTCGTATTCTCGCCAGCTTACTGGAATCAAGGAACAATTCGAAGAGCAAGCCACTGTTGAGATAATTGATTGGCAAAATTATGTTCCCCCACATACCTCATTCTCACCTCAACATGGGATCAGACAACAATTCACATATACACATCAAGACTTCACCTTTGGGTATAACATCGTCGACCTAACAAACCAAATGGAGAGGCCAGCACCACATTATCTTCCTTACTTGATTAATCTTAGTGATCAAGACCACGCTGACCAACCATTCGATGACCCTACACATGTAGGGGACTGGACCCATGAGCTAAATCATCAAACCCCATGTCTATAGACTCCACCTCATTAGGCTCCATCCAATTTCTGCCACACAGATGGTCTATACTTGACCTAGAATTATATTCCAGAGTCGGGTATGTCGAGTATGAGACCATGAGTTCTCAGCAGTATCCTCCAATTTAACAGAACACTCCCATGATTTGTAATGGGAAAGTTTTAGAGGCTGACATTTCCTGGATTATTAAAAGGTATGAATTAATTGAGGATAAATATAGAAATTTCATTGATTAACTAATTTCATTTTATACTAGCCCGGATATGGAAGTGGAGAAAATAATGAGGGGATTCAATGTTGAAAATCTAGAGGACACAAGGAAACACACACATGTTATACAACTGGAGTCAATTCTACCTCTCTCTTCTACTAACTATTTACCTTAAAATCTTGAGTATGTACATCCTCCCACTCCTACTTCTCCTATAAAAAACAACAAAAACATCAAAAATCCCAAAAAGATCAAAAAATTGAAAAACTACAAAATCTTCTAAAATTTGAAAATGAAAGAGACCTAAGATATGAGGAATAGACTTTTAAGTTGCCCTTAATAAAGGCCATATATCACTTCCCTGACCTTGAACGATTTGTGAGAAGTATTTGATACCTAAGACATCGGGCAATAAGAGGACAAGGACTGAGAGACACGTAGTGCCTATGGACACCTCCTTGGTGATGGGGAGAAAGACCAAGAGCCATAGAGTGAAGCGGTTTCCAAGGGTTGACTGTGAAATCAAGGATACTACCTTCACCCATGCTAGAATCGATGATGACTCACCAATAAATATCCACCTGACCTCCGTGTTTACCAAGCTCAAACTGGGGTCTGTCAAGAAGTCAAGTGAGATCATTCATTTGACTAATAGGTCTATAAATCGATCGAGAGGAACCATTTCAGTCATCATTACTTTCCAATGTTCTCTAATCTAGGTAGACATCATTATCATTGACATTGAGCACCGAGGAGAGTTCACCTAATCTCCCATCATTCTCAGGAAGCTGTTCTTTGCCTTGTATACGGCAACTATAGATTGCGAGACTCAGGAAATCGATTTTACTGCATTGAGAGCACTCCGACCACACCCGTTCTTTGAGGACACATGATATCCTAAGGTAACTCGCATTGCTGCAGACAATCGTTACCACTGAGAGATAGATGAGTCGCGTCTCTCTACAACATATGAGTTTCCCAATGTTAAGAATGCCATTGGTCTAGAGACTCCCCACACCTCCACTTCACCAACTACACGCCTCACCACCACCATGATAGCGTCTAAAGCAGACTCACACCAGAAGCTATCACTGAGTCGGACACGACCTTTTCTGATTGCCTTAACCATTTCGATGATCTGTCTAATGAGACCATCATTGCCAATCCAACTGATAGCACTATTACATACTGGATATGTGTGTTTACCTTACAGGAGTATTACAATGCATATGGTGATTTTTCTGACGATGAACCTATGGTCAGAACCTCACACACACTACCTTCAAGACCTTCACCAAAAGCGACAACCAGGACCAAATTGACCAATCCCAATAAATTGGTTTCTCCATCCTCTAGTCAGTCATTTGGTAAGAAGAAGATGAGTACTGATTCCTCGAGGCGTTCCTCCGAACACCTCAAGATGTATCAATCTTCTCTTTCTCTTAATTCTTCGGGATCTAGAAAATCAACTAAGAAAGTTTCCTTCGACATACTAGAGAAGGAACTTTCTGAAGATTCCTTATCCGGTCTAAAAGAGGTTGTCAATATGAGTGAGCTCGGTTCAACTATTTTTAAGCCCTATTTAAGCAAGCAGTCGTGTGTCGACCCTCATTGGACGTTCCCTTCCCATCACTATTATTCATTTGAGGATGATTCTGACAGCAAGACATATGTATATTTCCCACCTCCTCGCTCCTCCAAGAAGGTTCGTCACAAACCTTCTTGATCCATGTATATTCTTACTCGTCCTTGTATAGGATTTTCATCTTTTTTACCATTCCCACTCCTATGATTTGTGTCACTCGCCCCTGTTCCGTATCGTTTTCATTTTATGGTTGTACTTAGGATGACTAGATCCTAAGTATCGGGGGATGAGTGAATTAAGTTGCTCTTTCTCTTCTTTTTTTTTCTTTTTTATATTCTCTCCCACTCTCAACGATCCCCCCAATCTTGACCACTACTCCATACTTATGTTTACAAGATCCTAAGTATAATGAGGTCAATGCACACTATGTATTCTCCACATCCACTTCTCCTCTTCTCTCTCATTTTTTTTAGATCTAAAAGTTTCTTTTTGTTGCTTAACTAATGATACATCTCCTAGCTATTTATTTGAATATTGAGTAGCCTTTATGACTTTATTAAAAATCAAAGTGTGATATTTGTTGAAATGTTATCAATTTATGCTTTGAAACTCGCAAGCATTAATTCCTTGCTCTAAAAATTCTCAAAAAAAAAGAAATGATGTGTCTAATTGTTTTTCAATTTCTTTCAAAATTTTATTGAAATGTCTTGTACCTAAAATAAATTGTTGAGTAATTTTTGTATTTAATTTTTAACTAGTTCCACACACATCTTTTTGACGAAATTTCAACTCTCCTAGTTTCTACATTATAGTATCTATTTTACATAATTTGGGATTTGGATAATTTATTTATGTGTATTAATTAAGATTTAATTACTCACAATCACTCGATTTCAATAAAAATATTCATAAAATATCATATATTTCCCAAAAATTCTAAAAAAAATAGGATATGACTTGAGAACTACGTCCATCAGTTGTGACCAGTTCTTTCTGTCTGACCTCACAAGTTTGTGTAGGACCGTGTTGATTTTTCTATTAGACAATTTGACGAAACTATTTGACTGAGGATGATATGAAGATGCAACTCAGTGATCGATGTCGTAATCCTTCGTTAATTTCTTAACCTCTTTGTTTATGAAGTGGCTGCCTTCGTCTAAGTCATAATATTTGGACTCCTGAACCAAAGATGATGTTATCTTTCGGAAATTTACAAACTTTTCTGCTATTTGTAGCTCGAGCTATGATGCCTTCCTCCCATCGACTCACGTAATCCACGGCACGTAGGATGTATTCGTAGAGTTGATTGTTATGGAATGGGCCCGTGATCGAACATATTAAATATCTGAATGAATTTGAGTGGCATGATATGTTTATTACCTAGGTTTTTGCCCATTTTCTTATGGTCAGTACATGCTTTCACATATTCATTCACATTTTTAAACAGTGTCGACCACCAGAGGGCACACTGTAGTATCTTTGCTGCCATTCTACTTCCAGAATGGTGTCCACCAGATTCGAGCTTATGTTAGTACTTGTGGACACTTGTATACTCCTGAGGAATACACTGACTCCAAATGCAATCCGCTCCTTCCCTTACAGAATATTTATTTTTCCATTGGTTAAAATGGATATCGAACAAGAACATGTCCTTCTTGAATTTCGATAAATCTTGTGGGACTACCCCAGGACGAGGTAGTTCACAATATCTACATACTAAGGGAGAGATCTAATGTTGAGGTTGGATTTGTCAGGTAAGGTATCTTTGAATATTGCGCTGCTCATTTGAGTATATTGGCTTTCAATTCTAGATAGATGATCTGCTATCACATTATGGACTCCGGGCTTATCTCTAATTTTCATGTCAAATTTCAGGATGAGAAGGATCCATATGAGAAGAAATGATTTAGCATCCTTCTTCTGTTGTAAGTATCAGATGGCAGTGTGGTCAGTGAAAATAATAACCTTTGATCCACAAGGGTAGGATCTGAACTTCTATAAAGCAAACACTACTGCTATCAGCTATTTCTCTTTAACTGTATAGTTTATTGGTTCTTCATCTAATGTTTTACTACTGTAGTGAATGGCATATGGCACTTTATCTCTTCATTGCCCTAGAATAGCTCCAACTGCAAAATTAGATGCATCCATCACGATCTCAAAAGGAAGAGACTAATCCAGTGGATGTTGGACTGGAGCCTGAGTGACGAGCTCTTTCAACTGATGAAATGATTGGAGAACCTGCAGATCAACAATGAACTCAGTCTCCTTGCTAATAAGCTCGATTAGAGGTCAGTCAAGCTTGCTAAAGTCCTTGATGAATCAACGATAGAATATGACTAATGAATCCAGATACATCATGTTAAAATTCATTTATTATTCTCCTTGCTTAAACAATTCAATGAAAATCACAAATAAATCACTAATATTAACTTGTATAATATTGTGAATACTATGTGTATAATTAACCTATATTTTGACCCTATTTACTGTATTTAATAAATAACATGTTTTCCTTTATTGTCTATTTTATTAAAAACCACTAATATTAGATTAATTATTGTTTATATTTATTTTGGTTTTTAAAAGAAATTAAAAATACAACAAGATATCAAAACCACAAAAAAGAATTTTTACCTATTAAAAATACTATGAAAAATATACCTTTGTACTAATGACCTCCTTGTACTTTTTGTCAAAAATGAAACTTGTAGATCTGATCGAGATCTAAGACTTTCATTTTTTGACTTTTTCTTAACTTTGCCTCCTACTAATTCTTTTTTATTTTCTTTAATTTCTTATTTTTCGAATTTTTCTAAGCAACCACGTGGTACCCTCTAGACCACCCACGTGGCCGCCTCCTTTTCTGCCACCTGGTCGCTCCATTGGCCATTGGTTACCCTTTTCCCACCTCCATCTGACCGTCCACTACCTCTCTTCTCTCAGCCAGCTTATGAGATCTCTTGATCTCATCAGAATCGCCCTTCCCTGCCAATCCCTCAACCGTTGGATGGCTCTGCCATTTAATAGCTCTGCAACCTCCATGTCATCCATCCAATGTTCACCGTCGGATGAAATCCTCAGAACCTATCCAAGCCACCCGTTTCCGCCACTTCTCTTACCATTGGAACAGATCCTAAGGATCTGATCTGGATTATCCACCCGCGCTTTAATCAGAGCCCTTGGATCTCTAGATCCAATGTCTCTCGCTCATCTTCCACCTCCCAAAAGCCTCGCCCCTTAATGTTACATCTCGCAACAGCCCCTCCCCTTGCCATTTTAACTCCGCCATCACTACACCTCTCCATGACCTAACGGCAACCGCAGATAGCCCTATCTTTGCCCATGGGCGCTCACCTCAATATTCACCCCTCCATTACTCGATCTCCCTCGGACAACCGTTGCAAAACACCCCAGTAACGTCCATTACTTCACCTATAAGACGCTGCCCTCCTCCACTGTCACCTTCATTCACCAGTCAAGGAGCTGGAGCCCAATTTCCTCTGCCCTCCAGTGACAGCGGAGGGCGATCGTCAAGGCGATAATGACTCTAATTCCCTTGGTGTGATCCTTGGTTACTCCGACCAAGTAATGGTAGCTCTGCCTACCATCGGAACTCCCAACATTAGCTGCGGTAGTCTGAGCAAAGACAAGAGGTTCCAATGGAACCACATTCCAAGCTATTCATCTACCAATTCACCATCTGTGACCATGTAATCTCTCCTCCATCACTTTTTCTTTGAATTTTGTCTCAATTACTCTAACATACACACCTCAAGACACCTCCATTTGATCATCTCTACACCTCCACTAGACAACCCACACCCTCATCAACACAACCACTCATCATCCCCCTTCTCCAGAACCTCCTTCTCATTTGCACCCCTTTTTCTCCAGCTCGTCGGAGAGGAAAGCCTCCATCCCTAGTTAGTTCACCATTGTTGGACCGTCGTTTACATGACAAATACCCAATATGCTTCGATTATGAGCTAACATTGCAAGAATTGCTAATGGTCGGAGCCCCTCATCACACTCCAATCTCTCGCTCTTCCTCCCATGACCCTTCATCGATTGAGCGTCTCTATAGGTTCCGCACCTCCATCTCCTTACGGGCTTCATTGCGGAGCCTACAGGAAGCTCTTAAGTTCATCATCAGATGACGAGAAGCATGGAGAAGGAGAGGGGCCCTCACCGGAGCTCCAAAAACATTGCCTCTCCTACAATGGAGGAAGATGCACATGCACCGTTGGATGACGCATTACGGCAGCCATCCAACGGCCCGAGTAATGCCACGTCGCCCACTTCGGACCTGCAGGATCATACGATTGAGCCACTTGCCTAAAGCACCATACGTGGGCACACCATCCATCGAGCCTCGCTGCCTTCTGAGCCTTGTCCCTCAAGTGTTATGCGCATGAGGGGGTTGGGTAATTTGCAGAGATACCCCTGGACTTCTCCAAAATTACATCAAGGTCCTGTGTGTGTGCCTCACGTGCATGCTTGGGAATTTAGCACAAGGGCCTGATGAATCCTCGCTTCATCATCTTTATTCTATCATTTTGGCCTTAAAAACCCAAGTAAATGCATGTAAATAGGCTTAATTCATGCATTTTATCATTCATGCATTTGTGTGTAAATACTGCATAAAATACTATTTTTAATGCCAAAATTATAGAATAAAGAAAAGAAAAGAAAATAAATAAAATATTGCAAATATTTTATAACCCGCAACCCCGAGACCTAGACATCTGGATGACTAGATCGATAAGGAATAAAGTAGAGGGAGATAAGGGACAAATACCAATAAAATTCCCTTTTATTTAATTCATTTTCCTTTCATTTTTGGGACCTATTTTTAGTTCCACTTTTCATACTTGAAATAAAGATACTTTGTATATTAACGTTGTAGACAGTTTAATCTAGAAAAATACGAAATTGATTTCACACAAAAATAATATAAAGTGTACAAAATACAACCTAAATAAGATTCCAAAATCCCAACTTCGCAGACCCATATCTCTCAAAGAAAAACTCAAAATGTAGCAAATAATCTTTTATTGTATAGAATTCTTAATAAACTATTTAATGGAGGTGGTTTTATATTTTTTGGAGTTACGGTTTGAAAGTTAGGTTATGGACCCCTATTGTATACTTATACCAATTAAAATGTTCATTTTATTTATTATTTGTTATTTTTTAAGTTTATATTTTTATAATTTTGTAAATATTATTTATAATATCTGTATATATTAAAAAAGTAATAAAATGTTCAAAAAACATAAAAATAAAATACTTGTAAAAAAAACATATGTAAAATACCTTTATATTTACATATATAGATAAAACATTTATTTATTTAATTATCTAAAATACATCATAAAAATAAAATAAAAATATATTTAAGTGTATAAAATTAAGTTTAAATATATAAAATAATAGACCAAATTAATAAAATTAAAACTACAAAATAAAAATAAAATACTAAAATATATAGACAAATATACCTATAAATAGCCCTTAAAAGGTAATTTGTAATTACAAACCTCAAAAAAATAAATAAAAATCATAATAAAATGATTCAAAAAGTGATAAACATTTTTATTTTAAAACCTAAAATTAATAAAATCATTTATTATGTTTAAATTAATTTACAAATCTTTTATTTAAATTTTATCTTTTCGTAGATGGTGTGGCCCAATCAGGCCAGGCCATCTGTTGACTGGGGGTCAACTCCGTGACCCCAGGTCTGTGACCGCTGGATAAGAGTTTTTACCCCCATTTCTCCCAATTTTGGGGCTCACACCTTACATCCGTTGGTATCAACTTCTTACTGGATTTTTCTCCATATACATCCGGGATTCACGCTGGTGGCTTGGGTCTTCTAAGATCTGCCTCGTTCACCATGGATCTTTCATCGAAGGTCACGTTGTCATCTCTTGTACAAAAGCACCCAGTCTTCCATTCTAAATTTGAGCCCTTTTTAAACCATCTCTTCCTTTTCTGATGCGTGGAGCGTCCAGAGGATTGTGACAGGATCCTCACCATCCCTTTAGGATGGCATAGAATCGGTTCTAGGGCGTCTCCACCCCATCTCCCGCGAGCTCCGCGGTGAGGTACTATCCCGGGTGTTATCGACCTTTGAGGTCCGTTTTCTTCACTCTTTCTTGTATTTCTATGTTCATCGTAGCCTTAGGATCCATCTAGCAATTTTTTCTTTTCTTATTAGCCGTTAAATCACTCTCGACCACCCCTCACTGGAACTCTGCTCCAATTACCTTCCATTTTACCACTCTCCTCATTTCAGCCCATTTCTCCCGTCGGAGGGTCACGATAGTTTTCCTGCGACCGTCTTAACATCTCTTTTTGCTGGTTCTGGACTTTCTCGCGTGCCTGGAGTGGTTTTGCGCATCCGCCCGTATCACCTGGAGCTTGTTTGCTCTTCTTCCTCCGCGGGTGCACTCCGGCCATCTTCGGAACCTATCGATAACCCAACCGATAGAGAGAACCGCCAGTGAGCTCTTGGACTATACAGAAGCAATGGAACACGGCGGGGGAAGGCATTCGCGGCGATTCCAACTCACTGGGTTTGTGTTCCTCGTGTATTCTTGAAGATCATCGTTGAGTCATTGGATATTCTCTTATTCTTCCAGACGCTTCATCTACCATTAGATCTCCCCACCCAGCCCCTTGATCTCCAGCCAATGATCTAATTCAGCCCATCAGAAGCGAATCGTCATCACACGTCCCTATTCTACCACGTAGACAAGTGAATGGTTGCCCGTCGTCCGATCCCATAGTACCTTGGGTATTTTGCAGTCACACCCTTGCGCATTTTGTATTTAATTATTATGACTCATTCTTTCCTCGGCCGTTATAAAGTTTTTGTACTATTTGCATATAGCCCCCTGACCTTCCCATAATTCGACATTAGCCCTTCGCCATGTCACCTCACGTGACTGGCGCACGTAAGGTGGTATTTTTGTTGTCTGTCCCTTGGATTTTCGTTATATGTGTTAAGTCCTGAATCATTTTTATAACATTATATGTTTTGGACATTTTGCAACTTAGCCCCCAGGATTATTGGAAATTACAATTTAGTCTCTGCTAGGTGCACATGTTTAGGCACGTGATTTTGGAGATTTTACAGGGACACCCCTTGGGCTTTGGTCATTTCATAGCGGTCATGTATCTTTTTGAGCATGTTTTATATTTCTATAGAAATTGCCAGTTGGCCCCTATACATTCTTATATATACAAAAATACCCTTCCAATAGTGCATTTACTTTTTGCTTCTAATATTTATTTTATGCATTTAAAAAACTCTAAAAAATCTCAAAAAATAGGCATTTTTTCTTGTTGCATTGTACTTTAACGCCATAATTTTAGTTCACATTTTTGAAGCATTTTATTAATTTAAAAAAATAAAAAACATGCATTTTTGTCCATGTTTTGCACTAAAAAATACATCAAATTATAAAACCATATTGAAAAATTACCAAAAAATATATTTTGTGTATTTTCGTGTTTTTAACCTTCAGACTAAAACTTACTAAAAAAGCAAAAGAAAAATCAAAAAATTAGAAAAACACTATAAATCTCTTTAAAAAATATATATAATCCTGAAAAAATCAAATATTTTTTTCTATTTCTTAATTTTCTCTATTTTAATATCTTTATTATAAAATTACTTTGGTGAATTTTTGACCCTGTTTGATATTTTTCATCCCCATTTTAATCTCGGATATTTATTTTATACCATGTTTTGAGTTTTTTTTATTTTAAAAAATATCTAAAAATTAGCAAAATATCTTAAAAATCATAAAAACAGTAAAAAATTATATAAAACCGAAAAATATTTATTTCGTGTATTTTTTATTCTTTTTAGCTATATAAATATAATCACTCTATTATCTATTTTGTATGTAAATATTCTATATAATTATATATTTATTTTTAAAAGAAAAAGAGAATATAAAAATATAAGATATAAAAAGAAAATACAAAATCAGAAAATTACAAATCAAAATATAAAAATATAAAATTAAAATAAAATTAAAAATTAAAAACCCATAAAAAATAACACTTTTATAGACAAATACATCGCATTCATTTGTGTGAGCATTATTTCCCTGATCTACCTGCTTGTTCCCTATATTTGACACTCTACACGTACTTGCACTTATACATATCATTGTTGTAAAGTTATAATAAATTTTAACTCCGCAATTGCTTTTCATTATTCGATCATTGTTGTGGGTTAATTGTTGTTTGAAGTCAGGTTTGGTCTGAGTTCAACTAAACGGCTGTTGATTCGTCTTGTGAATTAATACGACCTGTGCAAAATCGTCTTCAATAAATGGCATCGTTGCTAGGAAGCAACATCGCTTAGATGGACTTTTTGAATGATTGTGATATTTGTCTATATTTTTGCCTTATTCATTTCCCTAACTTATCTGATTTTTATTGCGAAGTGTCTAATGCCCCTCTCTTGTTTGACTTTTTGGGAGGAACGCATATCAAGGGAGTGCTCTCTTTTAGGAGCACCTGTGCACCCACGTGAGGCGACTGGACCTAGCACTAAGGCAGACTTGGAGAGGATTTTGAAGACAATTTCCTTGTATTTATTTGTAGCATTTATTTTTGTAATATTAAGTGAGAGAGAGACCATATTTACTATAATAATACAAGTACTATGAACTCTAGACATTCAGGCCGAATTTCGAAGTGTTTCTTAGCTTGGGGGCTCATCGCGGTATTGTTGGATTTCTTTGCATTTTTTTATTTGTTTCCCAGTTTTGTTTTCTTTCTTTTGTGTGGTTGAGCCCTTAGATTTAGGATCCACTTGACGATAGTATTAGGTCCAAACACATGAATTACCATTGCATGCTCCTATAGTTCGTTTAAACTTAGTCAAACTTAGCAGTTTCTCATCCTAGGGCGATTTCATCGGCTTGCATTGCATATAGATAGGTTTCAATTCCGCTGAGCATCTTTGCATGTAGAGTGCTGGAGGCATGGTGAGCATTTAAGCTTTAGCATTCATCATCATCATTTGCCTCTTCAATTGCTTTTTCGCCTCTCCCTCTAATTTTGATCACCTAAGTGCTTAAAGGAATCAATTCCTCGTTAGTCTCATGCATTTTGTTACCTAAAAAACCAACAAAAAAGTGATAATCAAATAAAATTGGGACTGCTAAATTTTCTTCACCCTAAAATAAACTAAAAAGAAAAAAATCTTGTCTTGGGGCGAGTAATCCCCTCGTTGTCATGCACGCACTAAGGATTAGTGCCAAAATCCCATTCAACCCCTAAGTGTTTGTGCAACTTTTGGACTTCTCACCAAACTCTCAAATAGAGAATATAAAGATCAACTTTTCAGACTCTACCGAGTTGAGTAGGTGAATTGAGGGATTGTCTTGTCTTCATTTTTGTTTGTGATTGTTTTGTGTGCATTCTAGATCGTCCCTGTGCATTTGCACCTTTCTTCACACTTCTCTTGACTTGACCATAGTTCTCCCCCGATCATTTCCTTTTGTTTCGAGATGGCCGACTGGAGCGTTTTCTATATAGAATTTGTGTATCCCTTGTTCACTCCAGCCAGTCCGCCTCTCTTTTATCATGAGGATCCTCGTCCTATTTTTTCTGATTTTTGTACATATCCGCCTCAGCCACAGTATCAACCCTCGGCCTTCTACCCACGCCCACTACCACCTCCATATTTTCCTCCTTCACATCCACCCAAGACTGAGATGTTGGATTCACCTTTCATGGAGTCCACTCTTGAGCACGTGACTGAGATGATGGATCTTATGAGAGGAAGGATTGACAACCTCACTAGTATAAATAAGAACGACCACGATATTCCACCATTTGATGATATTGGTTCATTCAAGGATTTCCATGAGCTTGCAATCGCCAAAAATACAAAAAAATGAGAAAATTTTAAAACACAAAGAGAATTCGGGAGACTTTTGCACTCATATCCTGTCCCACATTTGACCCCGAGGATGCCGCTGTACTGACTTCTTTTGCCATTCCTAGTGTATACGATGATTCCGATCTCTTTCCTTGTATGGAGGAGATCCAAAAATTCAAAAAAATGTTGATTGAACCTGAAGTGGAGGTCGTTATTCATGAGATCATTGATGCCCCACTTCGTCAGGCCATGACCCAATTATCTGCTCCGCATCATAAGAAGAGAAAGCAGAGGAGCAGATCTGAGCGTTACATTCTGACCATGGCCACTGCCCATGCCATTGCCTATAGTCCATCTTCTGGTAAAAGGAACATTGTCGCACCTCTTGTGAGCTGCACAATCTCTGACCATTTATGTGATCCCACTCTCCTGGACGACGGTGCTTTGATTAGCATATTACCCTACTTGCTGGTACAATCTCTTCACTTACGGTCTCCACAGAAAATCAGGATGATCGTTTAGTTTGTTGATGGATCTATTAAGAGGTTGACGGGTATCCTTGAAAACGTCGTCATTTCAATTCAGGGCATGAGTTATAATGTCGATTTTGTCGTATTGCCCATGGAGACCTCCACTGGGGAGCATTCTCCAATCATCCTGGGATGACCATTCCTTGCCTCTACAAGGGAGGTTATTGATTATGGATCCGGAGAGATTCACTTCCATCTTGTTGATGAAAGTGCAGTGATCATCACTGCATCCACTACCGACCAGAGACATTCACCTGATGCACCTTCACCAATCTTAGCTGACCTCGAGGACCATGAACTAGATGAGACCATCATAGACTTTTAATATATCTTGGATTCGACTGAGACCCGAGAATTCCTCCCCATGGAGGAAGACCCAAAAAGCATGGACCTCGGAGTTCCTCTTCTGGTGTTTGGCGATGTGATGATGACATCCGCAGGATTTACATGATTGCTACCCTAGAGTGGAGGGTAGATTCAAATACTAGAAACGACAAACATGACTTGACTTCTTTCACTAATAAGTTCGCTCCTGTTCACTTGGATTCAGATTAGACTTAAAAGGCCAGATTTGATCTTGTTTCTTTTATTCAGAAATTTGGGCCTTTTGATGAAAAAGACGATGTTGTTGAGATTCTTGAGGACGAACATGATTCAACTACTTCCACTGATGAGTTCGTTCCATTTAGTTTTGACCTAGATGATACCTCACAAAATGACTCTGACTACACTTCTTCCGATGCTAATAAGTTCATCCCTTCTCACGATGACATTAGTGAGATGAACATGGCTGGACCTAGCATCACTACTTCCACTCACCCATCTGTGCCTTTGCACCATAGGACCACAGAGGACCTACATCCTATCGACCCTGATCGGTTTGTGTCATATGAGGACAGCGATGCCAACCTGCACCATGCCATATCCATTCCTCAGCTGTCTCGCAAGAAGGTTCTCTTTCGACCTTCTTGATCTTTGTACATAAACTCTGTTGTTAATCCACTCTCGTTTATCTTTGTCCATCTTCCGTATTACTCACTCCACCCATTCTATTGTTTGCTTTACTTAGGACATACTTTGTCCTAAGTATAGGGGGTGGATGAGTCGAGTGTTCACTCGTCGTTCCATTTCATTACTCATGTTGTTGCCTATACTTAGGCGTCTTTTACCATATGTATAGGGGGAGTTGTGTGTACATTCTCTCTGATATCTTCTTCCATCTTCGGATATCTTTTCTTCTTTTCCTTTTCTATTTTCTTTTTCTAACGAAAAGGTGTCGCCCCTTGTTGTTAGTCTTCTATACATAGGACATACTTATCCTAAGTATAGGGGGTGTGCACCCCGAGTTCTTCCATTCTTTGATCCTATCCATTGTCTCCTCTTCTTGTCTATACTTAAGGATATCTTACCTTAAGTATGGGGGGAGACAGTCTGAGTACGATATGTTCATTCCCACCCTTAACCCTCCCTACTTTGTGTATAGTTTGTTATACTTAGGATTATTTGATCCTAAGTATGGGGGGACGATTAACTTCTCATTCGCTCTTTCATTATTTATTCTTTAGATTTTCCTATACTCACTACGCGTTTTGTCTTCTCTTTTTCTCTCTGATCTATGAGGACATGGCTCAAGCTAAGTATAGGGTGTTGTATATACAACGTATATACTTTAGCCATAACTCGTACATTCGTATTTTTATTAATAATATGGCTAAAACTCATTAAAATCACTTAATGAAAAGATGTTATTATTCCTCAAATTCTGATTGTATTTAATGATTAATAAATTAATGATTTTTTTTTTGCAAAATGTTTGAAAAATAGTTTGAAACTCCTTTTGAAAAATCTTTAGAAACCATATTGTAAAACATTTTGTTCAATATTTTCAACCTTTTTAAAAATTGTTTTGTTTTAAAAATATTTATTTTGTGTGAAATAAAATATTAGAAAAACAATTTGGAAATGGTTTGAAAATGATTACAAAAATATTTTGAAAAATCTATCTATACTGTATGAAAAACCTTTGCAAAAATGATTTTCAAATGTGTGTACATGTTTGTGAAAGTATTTTGGACTATAGTTTTCAAAAATTGATTGAAAACTATTTTCAAATAAAGTTTGAGGAATATACGCATCACACTAAAATTCTATATATATATTTATAAAACTGACCACTTACCCTTGTAAATTCTTAAAATCTACTTGTAATATATGATGCATCCCTGTGTAAATATTTTGACCTAGTTTTTTATCCAAAATCTTTTGTTTTCGAAATTTCCAAAAACATATGCAAAACTAAAATTCAAAAATATTTGCAAAATTAAAATACAAAAAAGTGCATATGCATCGTCTTTTCAAAAATACATAAAAAAGTTCAAAATATTTGAAAATTGCAACACAAAAATATTTTCTGCATATCATTTGCATAACATTCGCATTTTTCGGATTGAGTTTGATAATTGAACAAGTCTAAGTAAAATCTGAAGATTAGAGCTTGGTTGGACCTCAAAATCTACCAAAATAACAGGAACCTTATAGGAACTGGAATTGAGGTACTTGAAGTCTAGTTGAATTAATTCTTTGTGGATCACGAGACTTGGTTCAATGGATTCTTGACTGCCTAGGTAGAGTATTTCGGAGCACACACACGACTCTTGTTGATAATGGCCTAACTTTGACACCTGCACCTTTCACTTGGCTCAACTAAATTGGAGTGGTGAGGGGATTGGGTTTGTCGGTATGAGACGGACACAAGTGGAAACATTTGTCCTCCTATAGGGAGGGGAGTTCACCCCAACCTGTCCACTGATGAGGAATTCTAAATACCGGCGAGTGTGGGTTGTTATAAGGCTTCAAAAGTGGGATAGTCTACTGGCTCAAGACGAAAGACTCCTTATGTATATGCTACTGTAAATAGTATTTTGAAAAAAAAGAGAGAAAAAAATAAAAAAAAACACCGAAAAAAGTGGACATGCATGTATAAAAATAAAATGCCTCCCGGAGTGTATATATGTTGTATAGTCAATAAGCAACCTTGAGCAACAAAGTCAAACAATGTGAGTGATGAATCTCGGATTCATCACTTTAAGTCTCATTAATTAAGCTCAAGTCCCTAAAAATCAAATGCATTTTTGCATTTATTTCGCATAATTAGCATTCAGGCATGATTTCATAAGAATCGCATTTTAGCGTTAATTTCTGCATATTTTAAGAAGCCAAAAATCCAAGCCCAAATTGACCTGTAAATAGCCTAACTTCCCCTATTTTTAACTCCTCCATGCTGACACGCATGCCACAAAACCACCCCCACTGTGTACAAATCACTAACAAGAATAAATAAAAATTACAAAAAAAAAATTGACCCAGGTAAGTGGACCAAAAACCCAAACCCTAGTTACAGGATTTTCGGACTAAAAGCCCCATATCTTCTCCATCCATTGTCTGATTTGATCCTACTCACTTTTGAACTAATACACATTCAATTATCTTCAAAACAAGACCAAGTTCAAGTGAATCGGAGCTCGTATGTGAAAGTTGGGTTTTGGGCCTCTTTTGCACATTGTATATTTTCGCGGTTTTCTGACCTATATTTTATGTATATATTTTATTTATTAATAAAAATCCAAAAAAAAATAGATTTAGATGTCTTTTATTTATCTTTGATTTTTCCATATTTTTCCAGATTTTTATCTTGTTTAAAAATGACAAAAAAATTACAAAACCCAGAAATCAAGGTATTCTATGTACATGGGATACACCAAAAATTCACTTTTTACATTTGACCGAAATTGACTTTGATGTCTTCATGAAAATAGTAGATCTCGTCGAGATGAGCAATTTTTGTGAAGGAACTTCTTTGATCCGAGGTCATTTGCTATTTGTTTTCGATTTTACAATAGATTTTATTGTCGATTTTTCTGGTGCTGACACATGGCAGCCCCAGAGGCCGCCACGTGTCATCATTTTTTGGCCCCTTTTACATTCGTTTAAAAAAAACCGCACGCACGTGCGTCGCATGTGCCACCTAGGCACGTGCTCCGCACGTGCTCCGTCTGTCTTCTTTTGACCGCCACGTGTCGCCCCCAGGACCGTTCGATCTCGGCCGATCGAACGGCCTGGGACCCGTCGTCCTCTTCCCGACGACCACCGATTCCTTCGCCCTTCACCCCGCAACAGACCGCCGCCTTTGACCGCGCCACCTCCCTCGATGCCCAACGGTCGCCGCCCGCTATCTTCGCAACCGCCCTTGCCCGCAACCGCCGCACCCCCCTTCTCCGATATCTCCACACCGGTCGTCGGCCCCCTCTCTCTATAAAAGAACCCCGGCCGCCCCCAGTCTAACCCATTCATCGTTCTCCCATCTGGTGGTGACAAGCCAACGCCGGCGAGATCCGAGGCTGAGCCCCTCATCGCAGCACCGCTCCCGAAGTCGCTGCTCCGCTCCGTCCACTCGCCGTCGAGCCACCCGTCCAGGTACTCTCTCTCCCCATCTCTCTCTCTTTCTCTCTCTCTCTCTCTCTCTCTCTCTCTCTCTTTCTCTCTCTCTCCCTTGCTCTCTATCTCTCTCCGCCGCCTTGACCTCCGCCGCAAGCAATCAACGCCCTCGCCTCAAGCTCTTCGTTTCGCCGGCTTCGCCGTCGACTATGCCTCGCCGCCGTCATGCCTAGCTCCAGTCCTCCGTCGAACCGACGACCACCGACACGCTATCGCCGACCTCCATCTCCAACCTCTCCGCCAGCTACTCCATCAACGTTCATCGTCATCTTCTTCGGCCTCATCCGAGCCACCAGCCATCTCCTCCGACGCGGTACGCCTCCGCCTCGTCATCCGCCTGCATCGATCATTTTCACCGACTTCATCGCCAACGACGCCCTGCGCTCCGCCGTCAAGCTTCGTCTTCACCGACCACCTGCGCTCCACGACAACACCGCCTCCGCCTTTGGCTTCGACACGCCTCCGCGCCTCCTCTCCAGTACGCCGCATACGACGTCACTCTCCATGCCGTGTGTCGGCTAGAGGGAGGCCGACGCCCCTCTCTCCTGCAAGCGCCCCCCTCCGACTTGAACTGCTCCACCTCGACACCGCACCATCAGCAGCTCTCCACCGTCCACCAGAGGGTGCACTTCCGACCCTCCTCTGCCTCATCGACGCCGGTCGACCATCCAAAAGGCGTCGCCGCCCTCGCTGCATCCTCCGCCTTGCCGCTGGGCACGTGACCCGAGGCCCCCGCCTCACGTGCGTGGCAAGTGACGTAGGGGGAACGTCTTCAGCAGCAAGTAACCCCAGGGGTCACGTGCCGTGCACGTGCCCTCTGGGCATATTGCAGTCACCTCCCCGGAGCTTCTTCATATTGCACGTCAGTCCACCAGGCTAAGGGCACGTGCGCAGCACGTGACTTCTTGGAATTTTGCAGAAAATCTCCCTGCATTATTGGTAATTTCATACAAATCCCCCCACTGCATCTGTATTTATTTTATTTATAATCATTTGCATCTGTACCCCTGTGTTCCCGCCTTAGTTTGGACTTTTTCTCTACATTATTTAATTAATCCAAAAATAGCATGATGTTCATTGACTAATTCTCTACATTTTGACATATGGTGGGTATTTTTCTGATTGATGGTTAATTAATAAATAATTGTTTTGTGGAAATTAGCATATTTTGCTCATTTTTTGCTTGGAAATTCATAGTTGATTAATCATTGCTCTAAAAATCCCTGAAAAATCACATATTGTAGAGTTTATTTTGATTAACATTGTGCCCAAAAATCTTTGCATTTGCATGCATAGTTTGCTCGATAAAAATCATCTTACATATTTTCGTATTTAATTTTTAATAGATATTAAACCCCACATTTTTGAGGTTTAGGATTTTTCTGAGATCCGTCACCTAGTGATAGATCTTAGATAATTTTATTTCTTGAAAATAAGTAGGTTTAATATTTATTATAATTAAATATTGAAAATCATTCTGTTTTCATTTAAAAATCCATTAAAAATTCATATTGCATCCAAAAATTTCAAAAAATATTTAATGCATTTATTTCATCATATTTTACATCTCGGCCAAGTTTCATATTTTTCGGACATCATTTGAATGTAATTCACATTTTAGTCCATAAAGTAGGCCGGATTTGCATATTGCACCCTCTATTGCATTGAAAAATTCCAAAAAAAGACCGCCTTGAAAACCGAGCTCAAAATTGTATAGACACAACTCTAGGTTGTTCCTTTGCCTCCTTGTGATCGACCTTGGGACTTGCCCAAGTAAAATAAACATAAAAACCACTTGATTAAATTTGATTAAAAATTGTGGTTATTTCTTGATTGTTTCCGATCGCCGCCTACAACGAAGACTTTAATTGTTTTCACACTCGAACATTAAAAACACATCCTTAACCCGGCTTTTTCGGACTCGTCAGATGGCGCCGTTGCTAGGGAGGCTAACGGCTTAGATTTTTGTTTTTAAATTTTTTGTTCGGTTTTCCGAATTCGGGTAGTCTGACCCCCGAATTTTTCATTGTAAATCGCATAATTTTTTATTTCAGCATTTATTTTCTTATTTTATTATTTTTTGAGTCACTCTCTTACATTCTCTCTCTTATTTTTCTTGTGAGGTACCTGGCACACGTGGAGCGGTTTTTCAAGAGACCGACGCATCTTCACTGACATCCGAAGAAGCCGCAATTAATTTAAGATCGAGTCGAGTCGTGAGAGAGCGTAGAGTCTAGATTTTAAATTTCTGCAAATTTTAATTTCTGCTCATTTATAGCGGTGTCCGTTTGGACTCTCGCGTGTGTAAAAAAGGCCTTGAACTCTATTTGTGGTGTGTCGTGGCCTGTTTCACTCTCCGACGAGGGTGGGGCTTGACTTGAGTGGCGATTAGGATAGATCTGCAGATACGGCTCTCAGAGCATTTTTTATTTTTTGATTGTGCTCGTAGGATCTTAAGCCACACTGCACTTTGACTGAGACGCACATTAGATCGTTCAACTTAGCCAAATTTAACTCAATTCTTCCCGCTAATAGAACTTTCTGCTTAGGTGCGGTTTTCATCGGCTTGCACGCATTTAGTATAAATTTTTCAATTCTGTATTGCATCCCACATGGAGATTGCGAAGAGGCACTGTAAGTCTTCTAACTGAGCATTCATCATAGTTTCCCGCGTGCATCGGCTTTTCCCGAATTCCTCCCTCTTATTTTATCACATAAATCTAAAGGAAATTGGGACTGGACGGTAGACGTGTATTTGTGTTTATCTAAATTCTCCAGTGATCGCCTCATTAAAATTGGGACTGCTAAATATAGCCGATCTTAAAAACCCATAAAATCAAGAATTTCTGCGGGAGAGCAACCCCGTCATTGTTTGATTTTATCTTGCAGCGAGGAGAGAGATGCACACTAGGATTGAGCCCAGCTCCAAAACCTAACAGCTCGTTTAAACGGCTTGCAAGACTTGAATTCTCACCAATTAAAACTGACAAGATAATTGGCCGGACTCTTACGGCCTTCATTGAGTGAGTTGGTGAAAGAAATCTTTGTATTGTGTTTGGTTTGTGCGTAGAAAGTAAGTCATCAGCGAATACTGCACATTTGTGCCTACATCATAAACCGCAAACCTCTTGTTGACCTCGAGAATGGAAGATTGTGGTAATTCTTATTAGGACTCTACAAACCCTTCTTCCTCTACCACAAACTCTCCAGTCTCAAAAGCCCAGAGAGACTCTTACTCTGGACCTGCTTGGCCTCCGGGAAACCCTTCCCAAGAACCCTATTCCTACGATTCCTTCTTCTTCCTAGAAGGAGGACATACTCACATTGTCTCTTTCTCACCAGAAAAGATTAAGGATAACTGCTACATCAATTCTTTCCAATCTATTAACTCAAACCCATTATATTCTGAAGGTGAAGAAAAGGAGATGCCACCCAAGATGTCTTCCAAGAAAGACCCTGAAGATGAACATAATGAAGATCCAATGAAGATGATTCTCGCAAGACTGGCTGCATCTGAGCAGCAATAGCAGTTACTGAGGGAGAAGCTCGAACAAATGAATGCTGGGGGAGAAGTGCCAATGGAAGCCGCATAAAACCCTGGACAGTACAGAGTGTGGAACTATTTGCAGCCACCACAGCCAGAGATCCACTATGAACTAAAGCCACATTTTGTCAGTCAATTACCTCAATTCCTTGGTAATACGACTGAGGAGCCATATGAATTCTTGAGGGACCTGGAGCTGATATGTTCTAATCTGAGGCACCCACAAGTCAGTCAAGACTACATTCGTCTCACTGCACTACCTTTCGCCTTGAAAGGGAAAGCAGACTACTGGGTGAAAAACTTGGGGGTGACTGTGACGACTTATGAGAGGTTCAAGAACCTCTTTCTGAAGAAATTCTACCCCTTGAGCCGGACCAATCAAATGAGGACCCGCATCACCAGTTTCTCTAGGATGCCCAATGAACCACTCTGTGAGGCATGGGATAGGTTTAAGGACCTGCTACAAAAATGTCCCTGCCATGATCTGGACAACAACATCCTAGTCCAATCACTCTACTCTAGCCTCAACCACGAGACTCAAGGGTTAGTTAGTGCTGCCTGCAGAGGGAATTACACATCACATGGAGCTGAGACCGTCTGGAAAATACTGGAGCACATGGCAGAAACAAGCCGGTCTCAAATTGCCAGTAGAGCATACAGTGATTCCCTGAACACCCTTCAAGCCAAAGGCGGGAAGCAGACGGTTGCAGAAATAGCTGAGGACTTGATTCCAAGCATGCACTTTATTGCTGATAAATTGACAATAGTAGACAAGAGAATGAACGATATCGATAGTAGGATTTCCCAATTCCCAAAGCAGATGGAGGAGCTCACCGAGAAGATGTCTAAGATAGGGATGCCTAGTGCACCTACTGTCCCGATATATCATGTACATCATGTCCAGGAGCAACCAGGAGCAGAGCAACAGCAACCATGGGCTCACGATCAATCCCACGCCCAATTTTCCCAACAGCCGCCCCCACCGACTGAGACAGTCCAGGAAGCCCCTCCTCTGACATTTGAAGTAAACGGCATCTGGTACACCCAGGACACTACTCGACAGGGTAATATGGGGGACCGTCAGACTTATCAGCGTCCACCCACCTTCTATAATGCCGCATTTCCTCCACAGCACACTACATCTTTCCAGCAGCCGAAGCAGCAACAACCCTACAATCGCCACAACCAACCTCAGCAATACCGTCAGCAATCTCAAGCCCCCAGACAGTCAGCTCAGTCATCCACACCTCCAAAAGAACAGATCGACATCCAGAGACAAATGCTTGAAGAGTTTCGCCACTTCCGAAATGAGCTACAAGATCTACGGGTTGATGTCAACCGCTTGTCCCGTTGGAAGGATGAGCAGACAGCTCCAGCCACAACCATTCCCGCCCAAGTTCAAGCTAACCCCAATAGCTTGAACAAATTCCACTCATCTCAACACAATAACCAGGTATACTATTCAGACTTTTCCACATCTGAACATGAGATCCTTTCGTTTGACAAAATCAATGCTATGTCACTCAGGAGCGGAAGGACCGTGGTCGTACCTGACCGGGCAAGGGAATCGGACCATGAAGACTCGGAAGATCAACCGGAGGATGTTTCCGAGGAGGAAGATGAAGGACGCCCGAAGATCCCAGCAGTAGATAAAGGGAAAGCATCTATGGAGTCTGCGGAGGACCTTGAACCTCTAGTTGCTGCAAAAATACCTTTGTCACCTTTTCAGCAACCTGATTTTGATTATTATGATTGTAATAAAAACTCCAAGTCGAATAAAGATGCTCTTATTTATGATTCTGTCCCTCTATCTCCTGTCTCAAATGCTTCCATTCCTTTCCCCCATGCCCTAAAGAAAGGAAAACAAAAGAAAAACATCAAAGATGACCCAGTCATGGAAAAATTCTGCCAACAAAACATCACAGTCAAAGTACCCTTTGATCAGTACGTGGCCGGTAATCCAACCTTTCAGAAATACTTGAAGGCAAAATGCACTTCCACCAGGACTCGTACAAAGAGAACAAGTCAATTTATGGAGACTCATATCTTGACAGTTGCCACCACCAAATGCATCAAAAACCGGCATCTGCCAAGAAAGAAAAGGGATCTGGGCGCCCATTATGTGGAGAGTCGCATTGGCGTCATAGCATTCACACGCACACTTCTCGACAATGGATCTTCCATAAATCTTCTACCCTTAGCCTTATATTATCGATTGGAATTGGGCCCTCTAAAGAAATCATCATCTTTACTCCAATTTGCTGATAAATCCACTAAAAGACCTAAGGGAGAAGTGAAGAATGTCATCATCATTATCGAGGGTACAGAATACAAAGTGGACTTCACTATCCTGGATATGGAGACCCCGAACCATTGGAAGGAATCGTAAATCATTCTCGGAAGACCTTTCTTAAGAACCGCTAAGGCTGTATTCGACTATGGAACTGACATGATGAAATTCCGTTCTCCAAGCGGAGAAGTGGACTTAGAGATGAAACAAACAAAGTGGCAAAGGCCAGACTCCGAATCCACAACTGAAGATGCCGAAACATCAGAATGCAATCTCCTCAGAACCACTGGCCATGTGACCAACTGCCAGACATACAGATAGAAGGCACATCCTCGGAAGAAGAAATAATACACAATGCAGTCTCTGAGATTTCTAGACCCCCAGATTATTACACCCTTGATGACACAGAAATCCTCTCGGATTTGTCAGTCCCATCACCTTTGGGACAGTCCAGAAATATCAATGATGAGTCGGACGCGGCTCTGGCGGAATTACCATTCTACTCTAGCGATCCGACTCACTCTTCTTCGGAATTAGTAGCCAACATCTCACACAGTGATTCACCGCCAACCGATACTGAGCCAGAAGCAAAAGTCATTCAGCCAGACTTGATCGACGATTCAGAATTACCAGAGCTGAAACCACTACCTCCCACGCTGAAGTATGCATTCCTCAATGGACCCAAAGAAAAATTCCCTGTGATCATTAGCTCATCATTAACCGTGGACCAAGAATCCAGACTACTCGAAGTCCTTGAGCGAAATCGAAAAGCCATAGGTTGGACTGTGTCGGATCTCGTAGGAATAAACCCCGCTCTCTGCTCGCACCAAATTTATGTTGAGGATAATGCAAGGCCTTCCCGTGAATTTCAGAGAAGATTAAACCCCAATCTTCGAAAAGTAGTGAAGAAAGAAATAGAGAAATGGTGCAAAGCAGGATTTATTTACCCCATTTCTGACTCCAAGTGGGTAGCCCCCCTTCATGTCGTCCCGAAGAAGTCGAGAATCCAGATGGTTACCAACGAGGAGGGGGTAGAGATCGCGACCCGAGTACCCACGTCGTGGCGCGTCTGTGTCGATTACAGGCGTCTGAATGCTGCGACCAAGAAAGACTACTTTCCACTGCCATTCATTGATCAAATATTGAAGAGACTTGCAGGGAAAGCATTCTTCTGTTTTCTTGATGGGTACTCCGGCTACAATCAAGTAGCTATCGCTCCCGAGGACCAGGAAAAGACCACATTCACATGTCCCTTCGGTACTTACGCATTCAAGCGCATGCCATTCGGGCTTTGCAATGCCCCAGGCACATTTCAGCGGTGCATGATTGTCGTATTTGCCGAAATGGTTGGTGATTTCCTGGAAGTCTTCATGGATGACTTCTCAGTTCATGGTGATTCATTTGATACATGCTTAGCACACTTGGACTGAGTCCTTCAGAGATGCAGGGAGGTTAATTTGGTACTCTCCTGGGAGAAGAGTCACTTTATGGTGACTGAGGGTATCGTGTTGGGGCACGTCATCTCCAAAAAGGGAATGGAGGTGGACCCTGCCAAGGTGGATGTGATCAAGAAACTTGAGCCACCAACCAACGTCAAGTCAGTGAGGTCGTTCTTAGGGCATGTTGGATTTTATCGACGGTTCATTCCAGATTTTTCAAAGATCGCCCGCCCACTAACTGAGCTCTTAGGAAAAGACACCGAGTTTATTGTTAATCACAGATGTCTAGAGGCCTTCGAGCTCCTGAAAAAGAAAATATGTGAATCGTTGATGAATACCCATTCATCACTCTTTATTCTTATATTTTAGCTACAAAAAAACCTATGCAAATGCATATAGATACTTGTAAATAGGAATAATTAGCAAAAGCATGCATCTTGTAAAAATCTATAATTAGCATGTTTTTGTGCAAAAATAAAAGAATAAAGATGAAAAAGAAAAAGAGGGAAATATTTAGAATAAATATTGAGCAACCTAGCCCAAGGGAGGGCTCAGCATGGGCCTGACCGCATGAAAGCCAAAGTAGAGGGAGATAGGGGCTCATGTGTAAATATTTATGTAAATAAATAAAATTGTATTTTCCTCACCCAAAAATATGTTTGTAAATATTTGTACATATTTATAAAGTATAAAAACAAAACAAAAAGCTAAAAACCAAAAAGACCAAAAATATCCTTTCACCATGTACATAGACCATGCCTCCTTATTTATTTAACCTTATAAATAAATAAAATTATTTTCTAAACTTTTTGTAAATATTCTATGTTATATATTGTAAATAAAATAAATAAAAAGAATCAAAACAAAAATCAAATAAAAATAACAAAATTAAAATTATAAAAATATATTGTACAAATACCTATATATAGCCCTATTATGTAAATAGCTTATTTTTATTTTGAAAAATTAATTAAAAATCACCAAAAAATAGAGAAAAATAAAATAAATATTTTTCATGTTTTAAGTTTTTAGAAATTCGGTCATTTTCTAACTCAAAAAAAATAAATCAAAATTAATAAGCTTGGCGGGCTCTGATTGGTCCACGGGGGATTGTTGACCCCAGTCAACTCTCCCCCCAGGACCACCAGAGCCGGGTCTGACTTGCCCGACCCGTTTCTCCAATTTCTACCCGTCAGATCCGACTGCCTCACACCCAAACCCCGGCTCCGTTTGACACCTCCCACATCCGACACCCTCGCCGGGCATCTACCTCGGGGTCCGCGCGCCTCCATGACCCTACCCGAGCTCCTCTTTTCGGACCCCCAGCCATTTAAATACCCAGCTCCGCCGCATTCTTTGATCATCTTTGGTTCCCCATTCTCTGTCCCGTGACCTCCACAGCAGCCCCTGAGGTGACAGCTCTCGGTTGCCCGTGTTGCAGCGAGGAGAGGGGCTGGTTTCCACTGATCCGGCGACTTAGCGCCGCCGTGCTCCGCCCAGAGCAGGAGCTCGAGCCTCAGGCCGAGACACCCCTTGAGGCCACGACCAGGAGCTACCTCAGCTCCAGCATAGTCTCACCATCTGCCTAGGTAACCCCTTAGCTTCTCTATTTAGCTTAATTTCTAGTTTGCCCCAAATCGTACCGCCGCCGTGTTCCGTCGATTCCGGCCATCTCGCGCATCCTTGCGATCATCGGAACCCGTCATCACCTCCGCCTTTCCTCCACGCACCTTCTCCGCCCCTCCGTTCAACCCAGCTCGCACAGGAGCTGGGATTCGAATCCCATCGCCGTCGCTTCGCCGGGATTCATCCGCTCCGACGCACAGACCACCTTCACGCCGCCTAACCGGGTCGAGGCATTTTGCCCTCGACCCGCGAAGCTTCTAAGCTACTTTGCAGGTCCAGAGGAGGCCATCTGAGGATTCCCTACATCCAGGCCAGGAGCTCTCCTCCGCCGACCTCGCCGAAGCCCCACCAGGGCTCGGCTGGGCCATCGGAGACCACCAACAGCTGCGGAGCTTCATCGCGCATCTTCTACGATCTCTGGAAGCAGCAGACGAGGACCACAGCACTCGCACGAGGCCGGCGAAACTCGCCGGCCACCTGTTCTTCGAGGATCCTCGCCAGCCGTCCGATCAGCCTCGACCTCCAGTTGCCATCTCGTCCGTCCATTCCAGGAGGAGCAGCCACCGTCCGATCCTTGGAGAGGAGATCTGGAGCGCCCACCAGCGTACCCGTCAGATCATCCACGTGGAGCGCATCCGACGGCCCGCGTAATAAAGGGTAAATTACCCTTAGGCCCAGCTCTTGTTTTTATTTCATTTTAGTCCTGTAATTACTTTCATCAGTTGTTTAGGTTTAGGGTATTTTGCACATTGGACCTCATACTTTAGTTATTTGCACTTATGCCCCTGTCTGTGGGAGCCACGTGCTTCGTCACGTGTATGTTTGGTGTATTTGCAACATTAGCCCTGTAGTTCTAGATGCTCGTAAATGAATGAAATGTTTTCAGTAATTGCATATACGCCCCTGTGAGTGTTTTAATTGCACATGTGCGTCTTTTAGTGGGTTATTTGCAACACAGACCCCTGGACTTTTGGTACGAGTTACCAAAAGGTCCTCGGGACTTGTTTTTCTTACCAAAAGGTCCCCGAGTGCCCCAGGCACGCGCCGCGCGCGTGCGTTGCTGGGTTAATTGCACCTGGACCCCCAGAACTTCGGGCATTTGCACTTTAGTCCCTGTGCACAGTGCCCTCTTTTGATTTTTGAATAAAATATCAAATCACCTCCAAATTCGATGAAAATTTGACACATGGCTCCTGCCATGTTGTAGGATTTTTGAGAATTTTTTAGGACAATTTTGAGTTTATTTGTTATTTTTAAAAATTCAAAAACCTTTATTTCAACCACTGTCTAGTTTTAAAAATCCCAAAAAAATATAAAAACCCCCTCCAAAATTCCATAAAAATTAGGTACTGTTTCTTTTGTGCTCTTTTAATTTCTAGCCAATTTTGGCTATTTTTCACTGAGTAAAAACCCTAAAAATTCAAAAACACCTAAAAACTCATAAAAATTATAATAAATAATTTAAAAACCCAAAAACAATTATTTTGGTACTCAAATTTTCCTTGTTTTGTCTAGTATACAGGAAAAATACCTCCAGGCCCTCTTGAGATCCTTAGATATTTTATTTAGGGATTTTGGTCCTGGATGGACAGTACCTTGCTTTTCTATCACTGTTTGATTTCTAGAAAATAAAATATACATCAGAAAATTATCAAAAATTAACCAAAAACACTAAAAAACCTAAAAAACATAAAAACATTTTTGTTTGAATTTTTGCTTGGTTTTTGACACATTAAATAATTAGCCAAAGTGTGATTGATTTTGTGTTTCTTTTATTTTCTTCACATTTAAAAATATAAAAAAAATATAAAAATCATTAAAAACCACTAAAAATACTTGTCTTTTATTTTATTTTATTTTTACTACTTCGTAGGCCTTTGGCCAACCCGTGCTCCTTGAGTTCGACCCTGGGTGCTATACCAGGTTAATCTCATAGCTGGACCGCTATTTGAGTGTTTGATTGATTCTATTTCTATTAGTGGTTCGATTTTTCTTGATATACTTAGTCTGAGTGATTGAGGTCGCAACGACCATTTCTGTACCTTTACCTTAGTCACTTAGACGGTCATCAGAATGGCGCCGTTGCCGGGGAGCACGGCTTAGTAGTTCTTTTCGTTTTATTTTCGTTTTTGTTTTCGCGGCTTTTCGCGGCTCTTCGGAGCTCGCGGCTTTTCGCGGCTTTTGTATCTATTTCCTTTTCTTTTATTTTTATTTTTGTTTTATTTTGTGTGTTTATTTCATTCTCCATTTTTGCATATATACCCTCACTTTTATTTTCCTTTCTTTTCTTTATTATTTGATTATTTTTGCCGGTCTGACCACTCTTCTCTTTGTCTTGCGAGGGCCCGAGGACCGCGGAGGCGACTTTCGAGGAGCCGGTGCAGCCGAGGAACTTGGAGGCGGCTTCTTTCTCTACGAAGCCGCAGGAGAGAGCGAGAGGAAGAGAGTTGAGTAGGTGAGGATAGATTAGGTTTTTATTTCATTTATTATTATTATTGTAATAATACAGGGACAAGACTTGGACCTTTGTGACTTGTGACCGTAGCAGGTCTGTTTCACCGAGCAACGGTGTGCTCGGGGGACCCTTTAGGACCTTCGTGGTTTTTCGCGGCTTTCTTCGCGGTTTTATTTTTCCTTTATTTCTGTCTTTTCCGTTTTTTCGTGGTTTTTGCTCGAGCCCCTAGATTTAGGATTTTCTGGTGAATGTGCCGTAACTAGTAGGATCCACACACCTAATTGCATATCTGTTCCCATAGATCGATAATTGGACCTACTTAAAATCAATAATAAAAATAACCGATTCATTTGCCTCCGTAGCCTACGTGCCGCAGCCCATCTTGTAAAGCGCTTACTCCTACCCCCGATTTGTCGGACAGAGGAGGGACAGGCCAAGACCGGACTCTTTGGCTTGGAGGTCGGTGACCGGTTAGACGGTTCTTCGCTAGAACTTGCTCATTTAGGACTCGGCTTTACCGCTGCATCATTTAGGTTAGTTTTAATTCTGTCTTTACTTTTATGCGCGGATCATATTGCATGTAGAGAGCTGGAGGCAGGTACGCATTTCTGACTTTGCATGCATCATTGATTTATCGTGCATCGGCTTTTTCGTCTTCTCCCCCCTGTTTTGGACTTAATAACCAGGAGAACCGAAAAATTCGTTAGGCCTTTTGTTTGCTTTGAAAAATATTAAAAAAAAGTGAAACCATAAAATTGGGACTGCTAAAATTATTGATCTTAAAATCCGCTCACCCTAAAAATTTTGTCTTGGGGAGAGCAACCCCCTCATTGATTGGTTTGGATGCGCGAGAGAGTGACCCGCACACTAGGTAGAGCCCCCCGTTGCTAGTCCCGACTGACTACCGACTCTTCCGTGCGGGCCAGTCGGTTGGGTTAGCATCGGATATCCCAACAGGTCACGTAAGCGCTCTGATATTTTGTGTGTTCACCAAAATAAAATTGACAAGATAACTTGACCGAACTTTCACGGTCTTCAGCTCGCGTTGCGTTGGTGAACCGGGGGTTTGTTTTTAGATCATAATTTTTCCAGATCTCATCCGCCCTACTCGCTAGATCAAGATGATGGGTAGACGGTCTCTTAGGCAACCTCTGGTTGCACCACTTTCGGGCGTGTCTACCTCATCATCTAGGTTGGCTCGCGAGAGCTCAGACCCGCTCTCCGAGCCCGAGTACGACTCCACCCTGTTCCCCCTCGACCCCCTTTCCTGATCTACCTGAGAGACACGAGCCCGAGGAGAGATTGATACATTTGACAGCACCTGAGTTGGGCTCGTTTGATTTTGCAGACGTCGACATGGCCGGAGCCGGCAGTTCAGACGATCACTCCCGTCAGCCAGAGCATGTAGTACTAGACCAGGGAGCGATCAACTCCACCCTGATCGCGTCACTCGATACAGTCCAGCAGCAGCTCCGCGATCAGGGGGCATTTATGATAGAGATGAGGCAAGAGTTGGAGAGGCTCAGAGCAGAGAGAGACCAGCAGAGCGAGCCCGAGGAGCCCGATGATGCACAGGCACGAGCCGCAGCAGCAGCAGCACCGCCGCGGCCGCCGCCGCAGCGGCAGCAGCCGCAGGAGGAGGAGGACCACCTAGACCGATGCGAGAGTTGCACAACCCCGGATCTACACTGATGCACCATTGGGTGGTGGTACCTGCTATCGTGGGGGACTTCAAGTTCCCCCCGAACACCCTGCAGATGCTTCCTCGATTCCACGGACTTGCCACTGAGGAGCCCCACCTTCACCTCCAGGAGTTTCTGATGATTTGCAGCACTGTCCACGATCGGCATGTGGACCAGGACACGATCCGGATGATAGCCTTCTCGTTTTCACTGGCAGATAGAGCAACACCTGGCTGAAGCACCTTGGGAGGTTTGTTTACACCTGGGAGCAGCTCCGCACCGAGTACTTGAACAAGTACTATCCACTCGGGCGGACGAACGCAGCGAGGGCCCTGATCAGCAACTTCTCCATGTTCCCCAACGAGCAGTTTCACGAGGCATAAGAGAGGTTCTGAGAGCTTCTGGACAGATGCCCGCACCACGACATCACGAAGCCGAACCTTGTGCAGAGCTTCTTTAGCGGGTTGTCACCAGAGCTACAGGGCCTGGTGAATGCTTCTTGCGGCGGGTCCTACTTTGCCAAGGACCACGACCAGGTCTGGGCCATCTTCGAGGAGATGGCTGAGAACTATATGGTGATGTCTCAGACCAGGTTGTACACTCAGAAGACCCAGCCCCATCAGCCAGGACCCATGCAGTACCAGAGGATAGCACGGGTAGATGCAGGTCCATCCAGTTCGTCCGCAGCCGCAGCAGCACAGGCAGAGTCATCAGCTGCGGACATGGGCATTATCAGCGAGAAGCTGGACCGTATGGAGCTGATAGAGAAGAAGCAGTGCCAGGGTATCACGCAGATGGAGCAGATGGCACAGGTTCTGAGCGACATGAAGACACAGCTCATGTGTCTCCAGGAGGCACAGACGGCTTCTCAGCCCCGTCTTCAGCCGCGAGGCGACGCCGGCAGCAGCAGTAGCTCGTCCCAGCGCTCCAGCACCCACGTGCAGCCTAGACAGGTTCACCTTGTACAGGCAGAGCCGTACCAGCAGCCGCAGCCCACCTACCAGTCCCCACCATCTCCAGAGATGCAGATGGTGGTCTACCAGCCGGACCAGCCTCTGGCAGTACTCCCGCCAGCCCCCTACGATGCCGAGCCGTTGATGGATGTCAACGGGATTTGGTATGACCGCCCCCAGCCTGGGATCCGACGAGACCATCCCGGATTCAAGTGGGGGAGTGGTGGTACCCAGCCCCAGCAGCAGCCGTCAGGACAGGGAGGGCAGTACTCCCAACAGAGAGACCAGCACCAGCCGCAGCAGCAGCCCCCAGTATATCAGCAGCACCAGTCATCCTTCGGTCCGCGTCCCTATCAGCAGCAGGGACAGTCGTGGAGACGTGAGCAGCAGGCTCACCCGGGATACCAGCAGCAGCACCCTCCATCATACCCCTCTTACCAGCACCAGCCACACCAGTTCCAGTAGCCTCACCCACAGAGAGGCCACCCGTCGGGCTCCCACGAGAGCCCCGTTTTGGATGACATCGCCCGCCTCCTCACGGACCAGCAGGCCACATTCAGACGGGAGATGGACGAGTTCCGCCAGGAGATGCGGGACCTGGTGAGAGGGAAGGCCGCCATACCAGCCCAGATAGAGCCGAATCCGAACAACCTCAAGAGGAAATCTGAGCAGGTAGTACATACTGAGTTAGCCACTCCTAGTGACCCATTTGATGATACATCTTCGGATCTATTTGATGCTGATTTTGTCACACTTAGGAGCCGTAGGACCCCAGCAGGCGGCGGCGCCTCATCTGAGCTTCACCACGAGGACATCCCAGAGGCGCCACAGGAGGAGGAGAGCGGTACTGAGGCCGTTCCAGACGATGACGGTGGCACTGAGGCCACCAAGGATGCTGATCCCACCGGCGGTACTGAGGTCGCCGCTTCACCAGATCTAGGAGGTGGTACTGATGCCACCCGTTCAGACGAGCTAGCCCACGGTACTGATGCCGCACGACGTCTACCAGCAGCAGCAGCAGAGCCAACCCGTGGTGGTACTGAGGCCACCGGTGTTTGTACAGATAGAGCTGATGTTTTTCCTCGTATTCCTGTATCTCAGAACTCTGTTGTGAATAAAGGAAAAGGTTTACTTTCTTCTGGTCCCACTGTGGTGCATGATGTATGTGTGGATCCGGTCCTTGAACCGCTTAGACCTTTTCCTAGTCCTTCATCTGAGAAGGACCCAGTGATCCCCTTCCCTAGAGCCCTTCAAATGGGGAAGGGGAAGAAAAATGATCCAAAAAAGAGAGAGTTTGAGGAGTTCAGCCAGAGCATGATCGATCGATTCCATATCCAGCTGACCCTCCAGGAGGCTTTGCAGCACATCCCCCTTCTCCAGCGATCTTTGAGAGAGAGGACTACAGTCAGGAGGAGGAGGAGGAACCACACTTCCGAGATACATGTGCTGACCAAAGCCACGTGCTTCGCGATCCAGAACCGCCTGCCAGCCAAGAGGCCAGATTCAGGGGCCCCGTATGTCAGATGCCAGATTAGTGAGCAGAGGTTTGACCGTACTCTTCTAGATAGCGGATCGTCGATCAACCTTCTTCCGGCAGCCCTTCTCGACCGCTTCGAGTTGGGCACTCTTCGACAGAGCAGGACAGTCCTTCAGTTCGCTGATCGATCTGTCAAGAGGCCGAAGGGGTTATTACGAGACGTTATCGTCACGATTCAGGGCCTGAAATTCCCCGTGGACTTCGTAGTGTTGGTCATGGAGATCCCTGAGTCAGTGGCCGATACCCCCATCATCCTTGGTCGTCCGTTCTTGGCCAAAGCCAAGGCGGTGACTGATCATGATAGCGGGAAGGTGTACTTTCGCGTCGAGGGCGAGAGTATACAAATAGAGACGGTCGAGGACTACAGAGCTAGATACAGAGCCCGCTCAGATGCGAGTACAGATTCAGAGCAGCTGACAGACGCAGAGCCAGACATCCACCAGGACTGTGATTTTGTGATCACAGATGATGAGGCAGCTTGGGCAGATCTTGAGACACAGACCACCCTCTCACTTTCAGATACAGCTGATGCAGAGACGATAGCAGAGGAGAGTCTGGAGAGCACAGACCTGGTTCAGGATACCATTGAGGCAGCAGAGCCGGTCCTTGATCGCAGCACGATGATTAGTGATGGTGGTGCTGAGGCCACCTTGCTTTCCGGTGGTACTGATGCCACCGCGGATGATACAGATCCCTCGGATTCAGAGTCTGATTGGGCCGATTGTGATGATCAGATGCCAGACCTGAGTTCACCTGAGCCTATAGAGGAGGAGGTAGATGCAGAGCAGACCAGAGACAGTGCAGTTGAGCAGCCTTCTCCCGATCCAGTTTGCGAGAGTACGCTTTCATTTTCCCAGGCAGATTTGGCCGACCTTGCAGCTTTCACTCAGTTTCTTCCGCAGCCAGATTTGCCAGCACCCAGCATTCCAGAGCTGAAGCCGCTCCCTACTTCGCTGAAGTATCGATTCCTTGCGGGTGAGCCAGAGATGTACCCAGTCATCATCTCCGCCGAGTTGACTGGAGAGCAGGAATCCCGTTTGACGGGGGTTCTTGAAAAGAACCGCAAGGCGATCGGATGGAGCGTAGCAGATCTCCATGGGATTAGTCCATCAGTGTGCTCCCACCATATCTATCTCGAGGATGGGGCAAAGCCATCGCGTGAGTTCCAGCGACGTCTTAACCCCAACCTGAGAGAGGTTGTGATGAAGGAAATATCGAAATGGTGGGGTGCAGGTTTTATTTATCCCATTTCCGACTCCAAGTGGGTCAGCCCCTTGCATGTGGTGCCCAAGAAGACGGGCATCACGACTGTGATCAGTGAGTCGGGAGAGGAGATCGCTACACGAGTACCCACCTCTTGGAGGGTTTGTGTTGACTACAGGAGACTCAACCAAGCCACCAAGAAGGACCATTTCCCCCTGCCTTTTATTGACCAGATCATTGAGAGACTGGCAGGGAAGAGCCATTATTGCTTCCTGGATGGGTACTCGGGCTACAACCAAGTGGCCATCGCTCCTGAGGATCAGGAGAAGACCACCTTTACCTGTCCCTTCGGCACATATGCTTTTCAACGCATGCCATTTGGGATATGCAACGCCCCTGCGACTTTTCAGAGGTGCATGCTGTCGATCTTCTCGGACATGGTGGGGGAGTGTTTGGAGGTCTTCATGGATGATTTCTCGATCTACGGCGACGGATTCGACTCCTGTCTTGACTGCCTAGACCGAGTACTCCAGCGATGTATTGAGTATCATTTGGTGCTATCTTGGGAGAAGAGTCACTTCATGGTGACTCAAGGGACGGTGCTTGGCCACATCATCTCCAACAGGGGCATGGAGGTTGATCCGGCCAAGGTTGATGTCATTAGGAAACTCACACCGCCGTCCAATCTGAGGCAGCTACGGTCATTTCTGGGGCACGTTGGATTTTATAGGAGATTTATTCATGATTTCAGCAGGATTGCCCGACCGTTGACTGACCTCTTGACGAAAGACACCGAGTTCCTTGTCGATGACAAGTGTCTTTCGTCGTTTGCTACTCTCCAACAGTGCGTTATTGAGGCTCCTGTCCTCCAGCCGCCTGATTGGTCTCTCCCATTCGAGATCATGACGGACGCCTCCGATTTTGCCGTAGGGGCAGTGCTGGGACAGAGGAGGGATGGAGTTCCATTTGCCATACACTACGCTAGCCGCACATTGGATTCCGCCCAGCGGAATTATACAGTCACAGAGAAGGAGATGCTAGCAGTAGTGTTTGCCCTGGATAAGTTCAGATCATATATCATTGGATCTAGAGTGACTTTGTTTACAGATCACACCGCCATCAGGTACCTCATGGCAAAGAAGGATGCCAAGGCCAGACTGACTAGATGGATCCTTCTACTCCAGGAGTTTGATATTGAGATCAAGGATAAGCCTGGAGTCAAGAATGTGGTGGCGGATCATCTCTCCCGACTAGAGCAGCATGAGGATTCTGAGCCGATTGACCCTATTAGAGATACCTTCCCAGATGAGGCAATCCTTGCTATCACCTCACTCCCATGGTACGCCGATATTGTGAACTTTCTCGTTGTTGGGAAAGTCCCACAAGATTGGCCCAGGCAGAGACTTGAGACCTTCCTTGCGAAGGCCAAGTCCTACCACTGGGAGGATCCCATCCTTTACCACGAAGGAGGGGATAGCGTCTGGCGTCGGTGTATTCCTCAGGAGGAACACCATAGCGTCCTCACTTACTGCCACAAGCTTGAGGCAGGAGGACATCATTCTGGGAGGAGAACGACACAGAAGGTGCTCCAATCCGGCTTGTGGTGGCCTACCCTCTTCAAGGACTCAGATGAGTTCATGAAGAGGTGTACTGACTGTCAGAGGATGGGCACTTGTGGACAGCATGATATGATGCCGATGCAGCCCATTCACTTCTGTGAGGTTTTTGACGCATGGGGCATCGATTTCATGGGTCCATTCCCTAAGAGTCAGGGATTTGAGTACATTCTGTTGGCCGTAGACTATGTGAGTCGTTGGGTGGAGGCTATCCCTGCCCGAGCCGCTGATGCGAGGACAGTTTGCAGATTTTTGAGGAAGCATATCATCACGCGGTTCGGGGTTCCACGAGTTCTGATTTCTGATGGGGGATCTCACTTCATCAACGACCAGGTGAAGGCACTTGCTAGCGAGTTCGGCATCGACCATCGTGTTGCTACACCTTACCATCCACAGACGAATGGTCTAGCCGAAGTGTCGAATAGGGAGATCAAGACTATTCTATAGAAAGTCGTCCGCCCTGACCGAAAGGATTGGTCACAGCTTTTGGACTCGGTCTTGTGGGCATATAGGACGTCTTTCAAGACACCTTTGGGCACATCTCCCTTTCACCTCGTGTACGGCAAGCCATGCCATCTACCTGTTGAGCTGAGGCACAAGTCACTTTGGGCAGTTACAGACATTATCATGGATCCAGATGGTATGGGAGACCAGAGAAGGGCAGAGCTGGCTGCCCTGGAGGAGCTTAGAGATGCAGCTTTCTCAAGCAACCTACATTATAAGGAGAAAGTCAAGAAGTGGCATGATTCTCATATCAGCCACAAACATTTTGAGATTGGACAGAGAGTATGGCTGTTTGATGCGAGGCTTAGACTATTTCCAGGGAAGCTACAGAGCAAATGGAAGGGACCTTATCTGGTGAGAAAGGTACACGACAACGGTAGCATCGACATATCCGAGTTGTCTTCTGAGAGTACCTTCCGAGTGAACAGCCAGCAGCTCAAGCCATTTCTAGATCATGAGCCGCGAGTCGTTGATCTTGCCCCTATTCATTTTGCGTGAGATGTGGTCTTTGACTCACATCTAATGCATCTCATGCCTGAGTTTCACTGATCTTCCGCTGTATATAGATCCAGATGTCCATATCATCACATTCCTTAGTCCCACATCCCCTTCTTCATCTTGTGATTATGCTATACTTAGGGTGCACTTTACCCTAAGTATAGGGGGGATGTGAGACCTTGCGGGTATTTCTTTTGCTTCTGTCTACCCCTATTTTGCTGCCTATACTTAGGGATATCTCACCCTAAGTATAGGGGGGGTAGACCCTGTACATTCTCCATTCAGTTTTCCCTTAGTATACAGCCTGCTATACTTAGGACTACTTGATCCTAAGTATAGGGGGGAGACCTGAGTCCCTCTTGACTTTTCATTTCCCTTTTGTATAGCCTTTTCTTTTCACTTCCTTATACCTAGCACGAGTTATGTCTTCTTCATCGCTCTTGACTCTGAGGACATCGTTCGAGCTAAGTATAGGGGGGTTTGTATATATTTCATATATACCTTAGCCATAACTCGTACTTTGTGTGAGTGTGTTAATAAATAAAAATGGCTAAAAATCACAAAAATTAAAATTTTTCATGAACATAATCTTTTTTTATTTGCACATACATAGCTAGTGTACAAATTATTTTCGTAAAAATGATTTCAAAAATCTTTTGTGTAAATCTTGTGTAAATATTTTCGTATCAAAATTATCTATATAGTACAAAATTTTTCCAAAATGTTTTGAAAATCAAAAGTTTGCAAAAATCTTGTGTAAATGTGTGTAAATACCTTTTTGCAAAACTTGCACTTCATGCATCATCCATTCATGATTTCAAAACATTTTTCAAAAATTTTGCATGATTGTAAAATATTGTGTAAATAAGCATCTGTTTGTACATATGTATATAGTTTTTCTGGATGATAGTTGACATTTAAACCAGCCTGGAATCAAATTGAGAAATGGAGCTTGATTAAGATCTTAATCCACCTAATTCTAAGAGGAACCTTATAGGGCTTAGGTTTAAGGCTTTTCAGGTCCATGGTGACTTAATTCTTTGAGTCCACGAGGCTATGATCACATGTCATCTCAATCAGCCTAAGTAGATCACTTAACAACAAAACATGACTCATATAGATTATGGCTTTACTTGGACACTCACACTATGCACCGAGCTCTCTACGGATGAGGTGGTGAGGAGGCAGTCTTCCTTGACTTGGGGTAGCATATGAGGGTAGTACTTCTAGGCGGAACCTCTCTTCTTCTTATAGTGAAGGAAGTGCGTCTCAACTTGGTCTGGTTGCCATGAGGTCTAACGACGGGAGTTGTGGGTTGCAATAAAGCTTCAAAAGAGGGATAGTCTACTGGCTCAAGAGGAAAAACTCCTTGTATATATGCTGCACATGTATATGTTGTATAGATGCACTCGAAAAAAAAATGTGCAAAAAGAAAAGAACTCCAAAAAAGTGGTGGGTCTGAGAGAAAATGATAATCCCACCGGAGTATGTATATAAGTGCAATAAGCAAAGCTTGGTTTTATGATCCACCTGTTGTAGCTTGCAGCAGGGAGACTTGGCTACACTAGTCAAGCTCCCAAGGGTACTTGGCTACACTGGCCTTGACCCATTCTCTTCTTCCCCCTCTTCTTGAGCCGGTTGTACTTGAACTTAGAAGGGAATACCCCGCTCCTCGAGGAAAGAGTGGCCAGATTAAGGTCATAGAGTTACCTTGTTGAGGAGGGTTGTCAAGTTGTCATTTCTGAGGTGGAGAGCTTAGACCTCACTTTCACAGGACAAGAAAAGATTCATGGTCTTCACGGTTAGTGATTGATGACTTGTTCTGATCTGGAGCATTGAGGAGTCTTGGTTATAGATTAGTGGAACTTAGAGGCTGTTAGGTTTTAAGCTTAAGTCTAAATAAGGTTCTGACACATTAATAATCCAAAGATCTGATTGAGCTCCATACCTCAATTTAATAAAGGCAAGTTTAATAATCAACCTTGATCCATGTACATCCTCTTTTTCTTTTTCTTTCTTTCTTTTTCACTTCTTTTTCAAATAAGTGTTTGCTAAGGGACTAGCAAAGTTAAGTATAGGGGGGTGATGAATACCCATTCATCACTCTTTATTCTTATATTTTAGCTACAAAAAAACCTATGCAAATGCGTGTAGATACTTGTAAATAGGAATAATTAGCAAACGCATGCATCTTGTAAAAATCTATAATTAGCATGTTTTTGTGCAAAAATAAAAGAATAAAGATGAAAAAGAAAAAGAGGGAAATATTTAGAATAAATATTGAGCAACCTAGCCCAAGGGAGGGCTCGGCATGGGCCTGACCGCATGAAAGCCAAAGTAGAGGGAGATAGGGGCTCATGTGTAAATATTTATGTAAATAAATAAAATTATATTTTCCTCACCCAAAAATATGTTTGTAAATATTTGTACATATTTATAAAGTATAAAAACAAAACAAAAAGCTAAAAACCAAAAAGACCAAAAATATCCTTTCACCATGTACATAGACCATGCCTCCTTATTTATTTAACCTTATAAATAAATAAAATTATTTTCTAAACTTTTTGTAAATATTCTATGTTATATATTGTAAATAAAATAAATAAAAAGAATCAAAACAAAAATCAAATAAAAATAACAAAATTAAAATTATAAAAATATATTGTAAATATACCTATATATAGCCCTATTATGTAAATACCTTATTTTTATTTTGAAAAATTAATTAAAAATCACCAAAAAATAGAGAAAAATAAAATAAATATTTTTCATGTTTTAAGTTTTTAGAAATTCGGTCATTTTCTAACTCAAAAAAAATAAATCAAAATTAATAAGCTTGGCGGGCTCTGATTGGTCCACGGTGGATTGTTGACCCCCGGTCAACTCTCCCCCCAGGACCACCAGAGCCGGGTCTGACTTGCCCGACCCGTTTCTCCAATTTCTACCCGTCAGATCCGACTGCCTCACACCCAAACCCCGGCTCCGTTTGACACCTCCCACATCCGACACCCTCGCCGGGCATCTACCTCGGGGTCCGCGCGCCTCCATGACCCTACCCGAGCTCCTCTTTTCGGACCCCCAGCCATTTAAATACCCAGCTCCGCCGCATTCTTTGATCATCTTTGGTTCCCCATTCTCTGTCCCGTGACCTCCACAGCAGCCCCTGAGGTGACAGCTCTCGGTTGCCCGTGTCGCAGCGAGGAGAGGGGCTGGTTTCCACTGATCCGGCGACTTAGCGCCGCCGTGCTCCGCCCAGAGCAGGAGCTCGAGCCTCGGGCCGAGACACCCCTTGAGGCCACGACCAGGAGCTACCTAAGCTCCAGCATAGTCTCACCATCCGCCCAGGTAACCCCTTAGCTTCTCTATTTAGCTTAATTTCTAGTTTGCCCCAAATCGTACCGCCGCTGTGTTCCGTCGATTCCGGCCATCTCGCGCATCCTTTCGATCATCGGAACCCGTCATCACCTCCGCCTTTCCTCCACGCACCTTCTCCGCCCCTCCGTTCAACCCAGCTCGCACAGGAGCTGGGATTCGAATCCCATCGCCGTCGCTTCGCTGGGATTCATCCGCTCCGACGCACAGACCACCTTCACGCCACCTAACCGGGTCGAGGCATTTTGCCCTCGACCCGCGAAGCTTCTGAGCTACTTTGCAGGTCCAGAGGAGGCCATCTGAGGCTTCCCTACATCCAGGCCAGGAGCTCTCCTCCGCCGACCTCGCTGGAGCCCCTCCAGGGCTCGGCTGGGCCATCGGAGACCATCAACAGCTGCGGAGCTTCATCGCGCATCTTCTCCGATCTCCGGAAGCAGCAGACGAGGACCACAGCACTCGCACGAGGCCGGCGAAACTCGCCGGCCACTTGTTCTTCGAGGATCCTCGCCAGCCGTCCGATCAGCCTCGACCTCCAGTTGCCATCTCGTCCGTCCATTCCAGGAGGAGCAGCCACCGTCCGATCCTTGGAGAGGAGATCTGGAGCGCCCACCAGCGTACCCGTCAGATCATCCATGTGGAGCGCATCCGACGGCCCGCGTAATAAAGGGTAAATTACCCTTAGGCCCAGCTCTTGTTTTTATTTCGTTTTAGTCCTGTAATTACTTTCGTCAGTTGTTTAGTTTTAGGGTATTTTGCACATTGGACCTCATACTTTAGTTATTTGCACTTATGCCCCTGTCTGTGTGAGCCACGTGCTTCGTCACGTGTATGTTTGGAGTATTTGCAACATTAGCCCTGTAGTTCTGGATGCTCGTAAATGAATGAAATGTTTTCAGTAATTGCATATACGCCCCTGTGAGTGTTTTAATTGCACATGTGCGTCTTTTAGTGGGTTATTTGCAACACAGACCCCTGGACTTTTGGTACGAGTTACCAAAAGGTCCTCGGGACTTGTTTTTCTTACCAAAAGGTCCCTGAGTGCCCCAGGCACGCGCCGCACACGTGCGTTGCTGGGTTAATTGCACATGGACCCCCAGAACTTCGGGCATTTGCACTTCAGTCCCTGTGCACAGTGCCCTCTTTTGATTTTTGAATAAAATATCAAATCACCTCCAAATTCGATGAAAATTTGACACATGGCTCCTGCCATGTTGTAGGATTTTTAAGAATTTTTGAGGACATTTTTGAGTTTATTTGTTATTTTTAAAAATTCAAAAACCTTTATTTCAACCACTGTCTAGTTTTAAAAATCCCAAAAAAATATAAAAGCCCCCTCCAAAATTCCATAAAAATTAGGTACTGTTTCTTTTGTGCTCTTTTAATTTCTAGCCAATTTTGGCTATTTTTCACTGAGTAAAAACCCTAAAAATTCAAAAACACCTAAAAACTCATAAAAATTATAATAAATAATTTAAAAACCCAAAAAAAATAATTTTGGTACTCATATTTTCCTTGTTTTGTCTAGTATACAGGAAAAATACCTCCAGGCCCTCTTGAGATCCTTAGATATTTTATATAGGGATTTTGGTCCTGGCTGGACAGTACCTTGCTTTTCTATCACTGTTTGATTTTTAGAAAATAAAATATACATCAGAAAATTATCAAAAATTAACCAAAAACACTAAAAAACCTAAAAAACATAAAAACATTTTTGTTTGAATTTTTGCTTGGTTTTTGACACATTAAATAATTAGCCAAAGTGTGATTGATTTTGTGTTTCTTTTATTTTCTTCACATTTAAAAATATAAAAAAAATATAAAAATCATTAAAAACCACTAAAAATACTTGTCTTTTATTTTATTTTATTTTTACTACTTCGTAGGCCTTTGGCCAACCGGTGCTCCTTGAGTTCGACCCTGGGTGCTATACCAGGTTAATCTCATAGCTGGACCGCTATTTGAGTGTTTGATTGATTTTATTTCTATTAGTGGTTCGATTTTTCTTTATATACTTAGTCTGAGTGATTGAGGTCGCAACGACCATTTCTGTACCTTTACCTTAGTCACTTAGACGGTCATCAATCGTCGATATTACAAGCTCCCGACTGGTCTCTTCCCTTCGAGATCTTGACTGATGCATCGGATTTTGCTGTCGGAGCGGTACTCGGACAAAGAAGAGATGGAATTCCTTATGCGATTCACTACGCGAGCAAAGTGTTGGATCCTGTACAGAGAAATTATACAGTGACTGAAAAGGAAATGCTCGTGGTTGTTTGGGCCCTGGAAAAATTCAGATCATACATATTGGGCTCCAAGGTGACAATTTTCACAGATCACACAGCAATCAGATATCTCATGGATAAGAAGGATGCCAAGGCACGACTTTTGAGATAGATCTTGTTAATCCAGGAGTTTAATTTGGAGATTAAGGATAAACCTGGAATAAAGAATGTTGTTGCTGATCACCTTTCCTGAATCGAGCAAAACGATCATCCTGATATCGAACCAATCAAGGAGACTTTTCCAGACGAATCGGTTTGCGTCGTTGATTCAACCCCATGGTATTCCGACATAGTGAACTATCTTGTCTCCAAGAAGGTTCCCTATGGTTGGACCAAAAAAATGATTGATCGATTAATGTCAGATTCGAGAAAATACCATTGGGACGATCCTTTCCTTTTCTATAAAGGACCGGATTGTGTCTGGAGAAGATGTATTCCTCAGGAGGAATATCAGAGTGTCCTCACACACTGTCATTCTCTCGAGGCTGGAGGACACCATTCGGGAAAGAGAACCGCGCACAAGGTACTCCAATGTGGATTTTACTGGCGGACCTTATTTCAGGATGTTAACGAAATTGTACGGTCATGCCCGATTTGTCAAAGAATGGGAGGGACTATGGGATATAGAGATGAAATGCCCATGCAACCAATGATTTTCTGTGATGTTTTTGATGCATGGGGGATTGATTTTATGGGTCCTTTTCCCAACAGCAATGGATTTGAGTACATCTTATTAGCGGTTGACTATTTATCAAGATTGGTAGAGGTTATTCCATCCCGAACCGCAGATAGCAAAGTCGTCTGTAAGTTTATCAAAGATAACATCATTGCAAGGTTCGGGATACCAAAAGTTTTGATTTCTGATGGAGGTAGCCACTTTGTGAACAAAGAAATGAGATCTTTGGCTAAGGAGTACAAATTTGAGCATAGAATAACCAACCCATACCATCACAATCTAATGGCATGGCAGAGGTTTCTAATAGAGAGGTGAAGGGCATTCTTCAGAAGTTGGTTCGTCCCGATAGGAAGAATTGGTCGAAACTATTGGACCAAGTTCTATAGGCCTATAGGACAGCCTATAAGACTCCACTCGGTACTTCACCTTTTAGAATAATCTATGGCAAGCCATGTCATCTTCTTGCAGAATTGATTCACAAATCTGAATGGGCGATCAAAAAGTTGAATTGGAGTTGTCACCTTGGGAAACTATGTCGAGACTTAAATCTGAATGAGCTAATTGAAATCCGAAATCGGGCATATGACAACAGTGTGATTTATAAGGACAAGGTCAAGAGATGGCATGATAGACACATTCGAGATAAAACCTTTGTCGCTGGACAGAAAGTGTAGTTGTTTAATGCTCGGTTGAAGATTTTTCATGGGAAACTAAAATCAAAATGGACGGGTCCCTACATTGTCATTGATGTGCATACCAATGGAAGCGTGGATATTGCCGAACTCGAAGATAATGCACAACCTTTCTCAGTAAATGGACAAATGCTGAAGCCATATATTAAATCACCCAAAGAGCAGACAGTTCAAGTGGAGGTCATCTATTTCACGCAGAGCGAGGACATTGAAGATCTATTTGATCATTCCCACCCCCCCTCCCGACCACATCGGTCTCCTTGTACAGCTTCTTCCTTTACTTAGGCCAAGGCCTAAGTATAGGGGGGGACCGATGCCATCTGTATATATCATTCTTCTCCTGACTCCTAATCGCTACATTTCCACCCTTCTTCCATACTTAGGCTGTCCAGAGCCTAAGTATAGGGGGAACCAACATCCACCTGTATATACTCTCTTCATTCACAAATCCAGACCGCTTTATTTTTCTTTTCATTTTTTCACTCCCTTACGCTTAGCCCGAGCTATGTCTTCTTTACGCTTCTTGTGCTCTGAGGACACAACACTCGCTAAGTATAGGGGGGTCTGTTTATATACTTTGTATATATTTTACCCATATCTCGTACTTTCGCGTAAGTCTATATGTATTTACGGGGTGGGTACTAACTTGAAAAAAAACAAACAAACACAAACAAACACAAAAAAAAAGAAAAAAAAAGAGTTTTTCTACTAACACTGACATGCCCAAATTTTTTTTGAACAAAAAAAAAGAAAGAAAGAGAAGGCTTCTTATTCCGTTTTCTGCATAAAAAATTCCCTTGCATAAAAGGAAAAAAAAGAAAAAGAAAAAAACAACAAAAAAATTCAAAAAAAAATGTGTGTCAGCATTTCACACCTGCACTTCATCCAACATGCATTTGCATCCATGAAAAGTCACTGGGTTCTGAACCGAGTTATGAGCCGAAACCGAGATTGGTCCAGACTTGACCTTAATCCACCTAATTTTCAGAGGAACTTCACCGAGAAATAGGATTTTAAGAGCTTCAAGTATATTAGACTTAATTCCTTAAGTTCCACATGACAATGTACAGCGTTTGACTCTTAGTGTTTAACTTGGTCTCTTCATTCTGGGTACAACTCTGGAATAGGGAATTAATTTGTACTCTCGCACTATGCACTTAGCTCAACCCAGATGGGATGTTGAAAGACTGTGTGAGTCTCTTTTCTGGTAGCGTGGAAATCTAAAGACCGGAGTACGGGTTGAAATAAAGCTTCGGAAAAGGGATGGACGGCTAGGCACAATTTTTTCTGAGACCCCAAAAAATGTACGGAACAAAAAGATTCTATATCCGTAGGGGCACAACAAGATCCAAGCAGAACCACCAAAAATTCCAAATACAAAGAAGCATTCTACAAAATAAAAATCCGACCAAAAAGGTCCAAGCTTCAAGAAAACCTACAGATCTTGGTGGAGACTTGGCTACACTAGCCATCTTCACAAGGAGAGGTGACTACACTGGCCACCCTCCATTTCTTTTCTCTTTCTTCTATCTTCTCCCTCATTCGATTGTGAACACAACACGACAGACCTTAGAAGGAAATACCTGACTCCCCGAGGACGAGTTACTGGAGAGGAGAGGAGCATGGTAGTTCGGCATTCTGGATGGGAAGAGCTAAAACCCTTCACACACATGAGTCGGTTATTCAATGTTCATAGGGTATACTTTGGGAAGAGGATTGATCTAAGATGACTTCTGAGCCAAAACTGTGACAATGATGTGTAGAACTTGAGGACTGTTGATTTTAAAATTCTAAGTCTCACAGAAGTTCCGCCACATTATAAATCCAAAGGTCGATCGTTCATGGTCTTGGTATGGAACCCAGTCTCATTTCACTTCGTGGCATTCCTTTTTGATGCTCAGGGACGAGCATGGTTTAAGTATAGGGGGGTGATGAATCTCGGATTCATCACTTTAAGTTTCATTAATTAAGCTCAAGTCCCTAAAAATCAACTGCATTTCTGCATTTATTTCGCATAATTAGCATTCAGGCATGATTTCATAAGAATTGCATTTTACCGTTAATTTCTGCATATTTTAAGAAGCCAAAAATCCAAGCCCAAATTGACCTGTAAGTAGCCTAACTTCCCCTATTTTTAACTCCTCCATGCTAACACCGCATGCCACAAAACCACCCCCACTGTGTACATATCACTAATAAGAATAAATAAAAAATATAAAAAAATAATTGACCCAGGTAAGTGGACCAAAAACCCAAACCCTAGTTACAGGATTTTCGGACTAAAAGCCCCATATCTTCTCCATCCATTGTCCGATTTGATCCTACTCACTTTTGAACTAATGCACATTCAATTATCTTCAAAACAAGACCAAGTTCAAGTGAATCGGAGCTCGTATGTGAAAGTTGGGTTTTGGGCCTCTTTTGCACATTGTATATTTTCGCGGTTTTCTGACCTATATTTTATGTATATATTTTCTTTATTAATAAAAATCCAAAAAAATTAGATTTAGATGTCTTTTATTTATCTTTTATTTTTCCATATTTTTCCAGATTTTTATCTTGTTTAAGAATGACAAAAAAAATACAAAACCCAAAAATCAAGGTATTCTATGTACATGGGATACCCCAAAAATTCACTTTTTACATTTGACCGAATTTTACTTTGATGTCTTCATGAAAGTTGTAGATCTCGTCGAGACGAGCATTTTTCGTGAAGGAACTTTTTCGATCCAAGGTCATTTGCTATTTGTTTTTTATTTTACAAAAGATTTTATTATCGATTTTTGTGGTGCTGACACGTGGCAGCCCCAGAGGCCGCCACGTGTCATGGTTTTTTGCCCCCTTTTACATTCGTTTAAAAAAAAACCGCACGCATGTGCGTCACACGTGCTACCCAGGAACGTGCTCCGCACGTGCTCCGTCTGTCTTCTTTTGACCGCCACGTGTCGCCCCTAGGACCGTTCGATCTCGGCCGATCGAACGACCTGGGACCCGTCGTCCTCTTCCCAACAACCCCCGATTCCTCCGCCCTTCACCCTGCAACCGACCGCCGCCTTTGACCGCGCCGCCTCCCTCGATGCCCAACGGCCGCCGCCCGCTATCATTGCAACCGCCCTTGCCCGCAACCGCCGCGCCCCCCTTCTCTGATATCTCCACACCGGTCGTCGGCCCCCTCTCTCTATAAAAGAACCCCGGCCGCCCCCAGTCCAACCCATCCGTCGTGCTCCCATCAGGTGGTGACAGCCTAACGCCGACGAGATCCGAGGCCGAGCCCCTCGTCGCAGCACCGACCCCGAAGCCGCTGCTCCGCTCCGGCCACTCGCCGTCGAGCCACCCGTCCAGGTACTCTCTTCCTCCATCTCTCTCTCTCTCTTTCTCTCTCTCCCTCTCTCTCTCTCTCTTTCTCTATCTCCCTCGCTCTCTATCTCTCTCTGCCGCCTCGACCTCCACCGCAAGCAATCAACGCCCCTGACTCGAGCTCTTCGTTTCGCCAGCTTCGACGTCGACTACGCCTCACCGCCATCGCGCCTTGCTCCGGTCCTCCGTCGAACCGACGACCACCAACATGCCATCGCCGACCTCAATCTCCAACCTCTCCGCCATCTACTCCATCAACGTTCATCGTCATCTTCTCCGACCTCATCCGAGCCACCAGCCATCTCCTCCGACGCGCTACGCCTCCGCCTCGCCATCCTCCTGCATCGATCATCTTCTCCGACTTCATCACCAACGACGCCCTGCGCTCCGCCATCAAGCTTCGTCTTCACCGACCACCTGCGCTCCACGACAACACCGCCTCCGCCTTCGGCTTCGACACGCCTCTGCGCCTCCTCTCTAGTACGCCGCATACGATGTCACTCTCCAGGCCGTGTGTCGGCTAGAGGGAGGCCGACGCCCCTCTCTCCTGCCAGCGCCCACCTTTGACTTGAACTGCTCCGCCTCGACACCGCACCATCAGAAGCTCTCCACCGTCCACCAGAGGGTGCACTTCCGACCCTCCTCCGCCTCATCGACGTCGGTCGGCCATCCAAAAGGCGTCGTCGCCCTCGCTGCATCCTCCGCCTTGCCGCCAGACACGTGACCCGAGGCCCCCGCCTCACGTGCGTGGCACGTGACGTAGGGGGAACGTCTTCAACAGCAAGTAACCCCAGGGGTCATGTGTCGTGCACGTGCCCTCTGGGCATATTGCAGTCACCTCCCCGGAGCTTCTTCATATTGCACGTCAGTCCACCAGGCCAAGGGCACGTGCGCTGCACGTGACTTCTTGGAATTTTGCAGAAAATCTCCCCGCATTATTGGTAATTTCATACAAATCCCCCACTGCATCTGTATTTATTTTATTTATAATTATTTGCATCTGTACCCCTGTGTTCCCGCCTTAGTTTGGACTTTTTCTCTACATTATTTAATTAATCCAAAAATAGCATGATGTTCATTGACTAATTCTCTACATTTTGACATATGGTGGGTATTTTTCTGATTGGTGGTTAATTAATAAATAATTGTTTTGTGGAAATTGGCATATTTTGCTCATTTCTTGCTTTGAAATTCATAGTTGAATAATCATTGCTCTAAAAATCCCTGAAAAATCACATATTGTAGAGTTTATTGTGATTAACATTGTGCCCAAAAATCTTTGCATTTGCATGCATAGTTTGCTCTATAAAAATCATCTTACATATTTTCGTATTTAATTTTTAATAGATATTAAACCCCACATTTTTGAGATTTAGGATTTTTCTAAGATCCGTCACCTAGTGATAGATCTTAGATAATTTTATTTCTTGAAACTAAGTAGGTTTAATATTTATTATAATTAAATATTGAAAATCTTTCTGTTTGCATTTAAAAATACAAAAAAAATCATATTGCATCCAAAAATTCCAAAAAAAATACAGTGCATTTATTTCATCATATTTTACATCTCGGCCAAGTTTCATATTTTTTGGACATCATTTGAATGTAATTCACATTTTAGTCCATAAAGTAGGCCGGATTTGCATATTGCACCCTCTATTGCATTGAAAAATTCCAAAAAAAAGACCGCCTTGAAAACCGAGCTCAAAATTGGATAGACACAACTCTAGGTTGTTCCTTTGCCTCCTTGTGATCGACCTTGGGACTTGCCCAAATAAAATAAACATAAAAACCACTTGATTAAATTTGATTAAAAATTGTGGTTATTTCTTGACTGTTTCCGATCGCCGCCTACAACGAAGACTTCAATTGTTTTCACACTCGAACATTAAAAACACATCCTTAACCCGGCTTTTTCGGACTCGTCAGTGAGCCTGCAGCTGGATGACTTGACTACACGGGTCTTGCATCCTAGGATAGGTAGCTACAGTGGCTATCGTCCATTCTTCTCTTCGCCCCCTCCTCTTGAGATGGTTATCACTTGAACATAAAAGGGAATACCCCGCTTCTCGAGGAAGGAGTTGTTGGATTGGGGAATCATTGGGTTGTCATCCCAGAGAAGTCAGTCTCTTTGTCATTTCAGTTGGGGAGAGCCACCATCACTTACATTGTATGAGTATATTTCATAGTCGTAAGGGTTTGCATATGAGTTGAAGTATTCTGACCTGGCTATTGAGGAGACTTGAGCACTGTTTTGGGATTCTCGAAGGCTGATGGAATTCAAATCCGATTCTCATTAAGGTTCCGCCCGCACTAAAACTCCAAAGGTCCGACTTAAGCTCCAAACTTTGATTTTGTTAAGACAAGTTTTATAATTATATTTAGTCCAACCTTCTTGTTCTTTTCTTTGTTTTTCTTTTTCTCCACTTATTGCATAAGTGTTTGCTAGGTACTAGAAAAGGCAAATATAAAGGGATGATGAATCTCAATTTCTTCATCTTTATTCTATCATTTTGTCCTTAAAAACCCTAGTAAATGCGTTGAAATAGGATTAATTCATGCATTTTATCATTCATGCATTTGTGTGTAAATATTATATAAAATACGATTTTTAATGCCAAAATTATAGAATAAAGAAAAATAATATAATATTGCAAATATTTTATGATCCGAAACCCCGAGACCTATGCATCTTGATGACTCGGTCGATAAGGAATAAAGTAGGGGAAGATAATTGCTAAAAACCAATAAAATTCCTTTTTATTTAATTTATTTTTCCTCATTTTTGGGACCTATTTTTTAGTTCCACTTTTTATACTTCAAATAAAGAAACTATGTACATGAACATTGTAGATAATTGAATATAAAAAAATACGAAATTGATTTCACACAAAATAATATACATTGTACAAAATACAATCTAAGTAAGATTCCAAAATCCCAACTTCCCAGACCCATATCTCTCAAATAAAAACTCAAAATGTATCAAAATCACCTTTAATTATATATATATATATATATATATATTTTTAATATGCTATTAAATGGAGTGGTTTCATATTTTTTGGAGTTACGGTTTGAAAGTTAGGTTTTGGACCCCTATTGCATACTAATACCGATTAAAATATTCCTTTTTTATTATTCATTATTTATATAAATTTATTTTTTAAAATTTTCTAAATATTATTTATAATATATGTGCATATTAATACAGGGATAAATATACAAGAAAACATAAAAATAAAATTCTTGTAAAAAATACATAGGTAAAATACCTATATCCATACCTATATAGATAATACATCTATATATTTAACTGTCTATAATACATCATAAAAATATATTTAGGTGTATAAAATTAAGTTATAAATATATAAAATAATAAACAAAATTAATAAAATTAAAACTACAAAATAAAAATAAAATACTAAAATATATAGACAAATATACCTATAAATAGCCCTTAAAATGTAATTTGTAATTATAGACCTCGAAAAAATAAATAAAATTCATAATAAAATAATTCAGAAAATAATAAGCAATTGTATTTTTAAATCTAAAATTAATAAAAATAATTTATTATTTTTAATTTAATTTAGAAATCTTCTATTTAATTTTTGTCTTTTTGTGGATGACGTGGCCCAATCAGGCCACGCCATCCGTTGACCAGGGGGTCGACTCCATGACCCCAGGTATGTGACCGCTGGATATGAGTTTTTACCCCATTTCTCCAAATTTTCAGGCTCGCACCTTACATCCGTTGGTGTCGACTTCTTCTTGGATTTTTCTCCTTATACATCTGGGATTCACGCTGGTTGCTTGGATCTGCCAAGATCTGCCTCATTCTCCAGGGATCTTTCATCGAAGGTCACGTGGTCACCTCTTGTAAAAAACCGCAGCCGACCTTCCATTCCATGTTTGAACCCCTTTTGAACCATCTCTTCCTTTCTCGATGCGTGGAGCGGCCAGAGGATTGTGATAGGATCCTCACCATCCCTTTAGGTTGGCGTAGAATTGGTTCTAGGGCGTCTACACCCCATCTCCGGCGAGCTCTGCCGTGAGGTAATGCCTCGGGCGTTACCAACCTTGGAGGTCTGTTTTCTTCACTCTTTCTTGTATTTCTAGGTTCATCGTAGCCTTAGGATCCCTCAAGCAATTTTTTCTTTGCTTATTAGTCGTTAAATCACTCCCGACCAATCCTCGTTAGAGCTCTGCTTCGGTTACCTTACATTATACCATATCGCCCCTTTTCCACCCATTTCACCCACCGGAGGGTCACGACAGTTTGCCCACAAACATCTTATCATTTCTTTTTTCAAGTTCTGGACTTGCTCACACGCTTGGAATGGTTTTGGGCATCCGCCGGTATCACCTGGAGCTTCTTTGCTCTTCTTCCTCCACAGATGCGCTCCGACCATCTTCGTAACCTATCGACAACCCCAGCCGATAGAGGGAACCACCAACAAGCTTCTAGACTATGCAAGAAGTAACGAAACACAACGGGGGAAGGCGTTCGCAGCGATTCCAACTCACCGGGCTCGTGTACCTCGCGTGTTCTTGCAAATCATCGTTGAGCAGTTGGATATTCTCATGTTATTCCAGACGCTTCATCTGTTGTTAGATCTCGCCGCCCAACATCGTTGATCTCCAACCGATGATCTAATATGGCCCGTCGGAAGCGAATCGACATCGCGCGTCCCTATTCTACCATGTAGATAAGTCAAGGGTTGCCCGCCGTCCGATCCCGCAGCGCCTTGGATATTTTGCAGTCACTCCCTTGTGTATTTTGTATTTAGTTATTGGGACTCAATCTTTCCTCGAATATTATAATGTTTTTGTACTATTTGCATATAGCCCCCTGGCCTTCCTGTAATTAGACATTAGCCCTTGGCCACGTCACCTCACGTGACTGGCACACGTGAGGGTGGCATTTTTGCTGCCTGGCCCTTGGCCTTTTCGTTATATGTGTTAAGTCCTGAAACATTTTTATAACGTTATATATTTTGGACATTTTGCATGTTATCCCCTGGGATTATTGAAAATTAAAATTTGTTTCTACCAGCTGCATGTGTTAAGGCACATGATATTGGAGATTTTACGGGGACACCCCTTGGGCTTTAATCATTTCGTATTAGTCTTATATCTTTTTGAGCACATTATATATTTCTGTAGAAATTACGAGTTGGCCCCTGAACTTTCTTATATTTACAAAAATACCCCTACCCAGAGTGCATTTTCTCTATGCTTCTAATATTTATTTTATGCATATATAAAACTCTAAAAAATCTCAAAATATAGGCATAGTTTCTTGTTTCATTTACTTTACTGCATTATTTTCAGTTTATATTTTTGATGCATTTTGTTATTTATAAAAAATAAAAAACATGCATTTTTGTACATGTTTGCACTAAAAAATACATAAAAATTATAAAACCATTTTGAAAAATTACCAAAAAAATATATTTTTTTGTATTTTCGTGTTTTGAACCTTCAGACCAAAAATCAAAAAAATACAAAAGAAAAATAAAAAATACAAAAACACTATAAATCTCTATAAAAATATATAAAATCTAGAAAAAAACTAAAAGTTCTATTTTCTGTTTCTTAATTTTCTCCATTTTAATATCTTTATTTTAAAATTTCTCTAGGGAATTTTTGACCCTTTGATATTGTTAATCCCCATTTTAATCCCAGATATTTATTTTATTCCTAATTTGTGTAATTTTTTATTTTAAAAATCTCTAATAATTAGTAAAATATCTTTAAAAACTAGTAAAAATAATCTAAAACCCAAAAATATTTATTTCATGTATTTTTAATTATCTTTAACTATTTATTTATATAATATATTTTCCTTATTTATTTTGTATATGTATATTCTATATGAGTATATATCTATTATTAAAAAAAGAAAATATTAAAATATAAAATATAAAAAGAAAATACAAAATCAGAAAATTACAAATCAAAATATAAAATATAAAATTAAAAATAAAATAAAAAGTTAAAAACAAACAAAAAATAACACTTTTATAGACAAATACATCACATTCATTTTTATGAGCATTATTGCCCTGATTTACCTGCTTGTTCCCTGTGTTCGACAGTCTATACATACTTGCACCTATATACATCTTTGTTGAAGAGTTATAATAAATTTTAACTCCGCAATTGCTTTTCATTGTTTGGTCATTATTGTGTGTTAATTATTGTTTGAAATCGGGTTTTGTGTGAGGTCAACTCAATGACTGTTGTTTCACCTTGTGAATTAACATGACCTCCGCAAAATCATCTTCAACAGGGCCCCTCTAGTTTTCGCAATGTGCAAATAGGTCCAATATTTATCTTTATTTTCTCATGCATTTTATTACATCTATGCCCCTTGCATTGCTTTTAGCTTATCTTGAGCAACTTAATTCCAAATTGAATGATTTCAGTTTTATTTTGAATCATTAATTAAGCATGCTAATTTTTTGATGATTTATAGTTTCGTTTGCTCTATAAGTATTTGCCATTAACAGATGCTTGACCTTATTATCGATGCTCCATTTTGAAGGATACGGGAAGATCCTCAAGCGCATCACGGAAGCGTGTGAATCACATCAAATGCGATCGGGAGAGACTAGTCACAGTAGTTTCTCTGGGCAGCAGAATTTAAAATTTTTAAATGTGATGAAACCAAATGATCCAAGAACCTTTCTCGGATCGTTTCATCTAAAACCACAATAGGTATAAAGGTTACCTCTTAAAGCGTGGTTGTGATCGAGTCTCTAAACCAAGAGACCTCCTGTCTCAAGTCCGATCCGATGGAGGAGACACTTGCGAGCACGTTGATTAGACGCATCCTTATCGCAATTCATGTTGATGATCCCAACTCGTCACATGAGATCCGACGTCTTCTTCACGAGTGAGGCGCACCGAAGGAGATAGAGATCCACGAGCAAGTACTCCAGCAGCATAACGACGATGCTGCGGTGATGATGACTCTCTGAATTCCATGGTGGACGGGCATAAGAGAGAGAGGGGAGAGGCACATGACGTGTAGAGAGAGAGAGGAGAGAGCATATATTGTTGTTGAAAAAACATGTCTATCGAAGAGCAAGGGGTGCCTCTTCTTATATAGGGTTTTGGGAGTCCATGGATCTCAATCCATGGACAACACACAATGAACGGTTGAGATTGATTTGTGTTTATTTCAATGGCTAAGATGTTGTTGTAAAAATACAACAACAACTGATTTAATTTGAATTAATTCATATTGATAATTCAACATAATTAGTTTCAATTTAAATCACATTTGACTAGAGAAGAGATAATGATAAGACTAAACCAATCCCCAAAAAATAGGAGGACGACTACCATCATCTCTTGAGATCTCACTATCTCGTGAGATCTCATTATCTCATGATATATTTAAGATTTACAACAACAATTGTTGTAAATATTTTTCACAAAAATAAATCACAATTATCTTGTGAAAAACTTCAATATAGCCATTGAAATTATGTGAATCTCATTCAGAACCCAAAACAAAATGTATTTATATTTTCAATTAATCACTCAATGTGAATCCAATTCACATTAATAATTAATCAACAAATATAAATCATAATATGCTCTCTTTAATATATTATAAAACACATTTATAATATATCTGATTAATATCGATAGTGCTATACACATTATTCATATCCATGATAATTAAATCACATTTAATTATCTTGGATCTCTTTTCTCGTGTGCCCAAATAACATGAATCAAATTCACATTATTCATGTCTTTGATAATTAAATCACATTTAAGTATCTTAGATAACTCTCCTTATTATATGGATCAAATTCCTATTATTCATGATAATTAAATCATATTTAATTATCCACTTTCTCAATGCTCGGATACATATTTCAACAGTGAAATTATCCATGAACTCTTCCAAGGATAATGCGCTTTCTCTGCGGATACTTGGAGATAAGGATAGTGCGATTGTATTGTTCCACGTATAGTGACTTGGATATTGAGATCACATCTCAAATCCAGATCTTGCGGACCTCCCATAAACGCTTGATTAAATCAAGACCATAAATCTAATCTTCTCATTACATCTGAATCACATTCAGATTAATGTCCAACATTTGGAATTAGCTTAGATTACTTCTCTATGAGAGGAGTCACTAATATCCAGACATGTTTCATCACTCACACGGACTGGAAGCATCATGGTTATACAATCGTTTATGATCACATCACCCTCAGACATTCCCAATACATGTACATCCTGCATACTGGATGACACATAATAAACCCAAAGTATAAGATCAATTTTACATTGTCTACTTCAGAATTTTATCATCAAGTATCTAATTCGATCATTGGGAGACGGTATTGATCATATGCTTTCCAAAAGCATATATCATACCCAGGTGTTGATCATATACTTTTCCAAAGTATATATCAAACGTACAAATTCAGTCAAGCTTCCAAAGCTTGACGACCGTACACAGAATTTGATTCTTCCCAATATCTCATGAGTGAGCTCATGTCTTCCGGTTCAGTAATGAACATGTATGATCCCTTTGAGAGATCATATTACTCATATGCCCTTATATGCACACCAGTGCGCCAGTGTATAGACCTTGATTAGGTCATCAACCTATTGGTCTGCCAAATGTACATAGTCAGACATATTGTAACACATTTGTCTCCGATCAGAGGATGCATGCCTATATCGTGACAACATACGACATAGGTCTTTGGTTATCTCGATCTCGTTAAGTCAACTCTTTGACCTAACTAATCTGACACCTCCGAATCTCTATTCCCATGCAGAGGACCTACATCAAGAGGTCGGTCAGATATCAGCCAAGTGAGAAAGGATTGCTATCTCCTACTCATGCTGGAGATTATCTCTTAATAATCATTTGACGGTACTTGATGAGTCCTCAATCTTACTCTTTAGATATTTATCCAACTGCCAGCCTTTATGATTCAATACTTGAATCAACAGATGTATGATCATCAAGATGGCCATGGTACATAACCCTAATTGTACTAAGTGACCTATTATGCAAATTAGTTATTCTTAATTTCAGATCTAGGAATGATATTCATGATAACATTTAAGGCATAATGGCTTGTCGTGGGCTCGCATGTCCAACACATTTGTCACTGAAATCGACCCTCATTTCATTAATCAATATTTTGTTCAATTTGTGGCAAATTACACATACATATCTGCATCCATATCATTCATATTGTATCTCATTATTTGCAATTTAAAAAATCAAACAAAATTTGCATGCATCACGTAAACTTGTCTTTGCATTATTTTATCTATGTATCTTTGTGCATATCATATCTACATAAAGGCCTAGGACTAGAAAATACTCACTGACTAATTAATCAATAAAATTTGATAAATAGGCGAAGAGGCTCATCTCCCTGTGTTCGACCTTAGTATACTTGCCAAGTAAATTAATTTCCACATAATCAAAAGTGTGATTTTTGTTGTACTATTTTGACCACATTGAGATTGCCTTTTTATCATAGTATAGATGGTGAAAATGGTTCCGTAAAAACCACGCTTTCGAATGTGTGGAAATTAATTTACTTGGCAAGTATACCAAGGTCGAACAGAATGATACGAGCCTCTTTATCTTTTTATTAATTTATCTTTTAATAAATGAGTGAGTGTTTATTGAAGTTTATTTTTAATCAAATAATGCAAAGACAAGATCACGTGATGCGTGCTATTTTTGTTTAATTTTTTAAATACAGTTAAATGATATACAATATGAATGATATGCATGCAATTATGTATGTGCAAATGTACCCGAAAATCAACAAATTATTGAGAAATTTATTGAGGTTCGATTTCAGCGACAATGGGAGCACCGATATTAAGGTCAAGCATATGTTAATGGCAAATATTTATAGAGCAAAAGACACTATAAATGATCCATCAATTAGCGTATTTAATTAAGGTCAAATTAGTGAATAACATATGTCATTATGTAGAGAATCAAATAAGCATCAAAATTAAACCGAAATCGTGCAATTTGGAATTAAGATGTTCAAGATATGGTAAAATAATGCAAGGGGCAAAGATTTAGAAAGAATGCATGATAAAATAAAGATAAATATTGCCAATAGGTCCCTGGAGGGACTTAATTGCAAATAGCGAAAATCGAAGGGGCCCCTGTTCAAAATTCCTAGGTGCACGCGTGAAGCACACACATGGGACCTCAATGTTATTTTGGAGAAGTACAAGGGTATCTCTGCAAATTACCCAGGCCCCTCACGGCACGTGAGGGACCAGGCTCGGAAGGTGGCGAGGCTCGTTGGATGATGTGGCAACGTTTGGTGCTTTGGGCGAGTGGCTCGGGCATACGATCCAGCAAGTCCGAAGTGGGCAATATGGCATTGCCTGGGTTGTTGGATGGCCGTTGTGAGGTATCATCGAATGGCGCCTGTGCATCTTCCTCGACTGGAGGAGAGGCAGCATTTTTGAAGCTCCGGCGAGGGCTCCTCTCCTCCTCAAGCTTCTCCGCACTGATGATGAACCTAGGAGTCGCATGGAAGCTTCGCGATGAAGCATGTGAGGAGTTGGAGGTGTGACATCTATAGGAACGTGTGTCGATGAAGGGTCGTCGGAGGAAGAGCGGGAGATGGGATTGGGATGCGGGGCTCCGACCATTAACGATTCCTGCAATGTTAGCTCATTACCGAAGCTTGATGTGGTTGATTGTGAGGTGAATGGCAGTTTAACAGAGGTGGAGGGATAGGGGACTGAGACTTTCCTCTCCAGTGAGCTGGAGAAAAGGGATAGTGGATGAAGTGGAGGTTCTCGAGAAGGGGGGTTATGAGTGGTTGTGTTGGCGAAGGTGAGGGTTGTCCGGCGGAGGAGTAGAGATTATTATATAGTGTTAGCAATGTGAGCCCGAGGCGAACCATTCCTACAATAAATGTTATTGTAATTAATGAATTATCAATAAAAGTTATTGATTATGTTTTCACTCCCTTTCTGATACTGAATGAATGAATGCACTATAAGGTCCCTCTTTACAATAAGGGTTATGTACCATGGCCAACTTGATAATCATACAGTTGTTGATTCATTGATTGAATCATAGAGGCTGATGCTTGGATGAATATCTAAGGAGTTAGATAGAGGACTCATCAAGCATCATCAATGATTGACAAGTAGTGATCTCTAGTATGAGTGGGAGATGGCAATCCTATCTCATTAGACTGATATCTGATCGACCTCTTGATGCAGGTCCTCTGCATGGGAATATTGATTCGGAGGTATCAGATTAGTTGAGTCAATGAGTTGACTTAACAAGATCGAGATAACCAAAGACCTATGATGAATATTGTCACATCACAGGCAAACATCCTCTGACCAGAGATAGATGTATTGCTATATGTCTGAGTATGTACATTTGGCAGACCAATAGGTTGATGACCTATCCAAGGTCTATACGCCGGCGAGCTGGTGTGCATATAAGGGCATATGAGTAATATTATCTCTCAAAGGGATCATACAGGTTCACTTATGAACCAAGAGACATGAGCTCACTCATGAGGTATTGGGATTGACCAAATTCTATGCATGGTCATCATGCTTTATAAGCATGATATGAATTTGAAGGTAAGATATAAGCTTTGTGAAAGCATATGATCTGTACCATATCCCAAGGACCAAGATTGAGAAACTTAATGATCATACCATGAAGATGACAGTGCAAACGTGATCTATATCTTCATGATGATCATGAGTCTTCCAATATGCAGGATGTACAAGTATTGGGAAAACCAGAAGGGTGATTTGATCATAAACGATTGAATAACCATGACGCTTCCATTCCGAGGGAGTGATGAAACAGGTCTGGATTTTAGTGACTCCTCTCATTAGAGAAGTGACCTAATCTTAGTCCATATACTGGACATTGATCTGAATGATATTCAGATGCAATGAGAAGATTAGGTTTACGGTCTTGATTTAATCAAGCATCTATGAGAGGTCCATGGGATCTGGATTTGAGATGTGATCTCAATATCCAAGTCACTATACGTGCAACAATACAATCGCCCTGTCCTTATCTCCAAGTATCTGAGGAGAAATAGCATTGTTCTTAAATGGTTTAAGAACAATTCCATAAGATCTAAGCAATGAGAAGTTGATAATTAAATGTGATTTAATTATCATGATGTATGAGGAATTATCCAATATAATTAAATGTGATTTAATTATTATGGATAAGAATAATGTGGATAGTAATATCCAATTATTCATAATATATTATAAATGTGATTTATAATGTATTAGAGAGAGCTAATTGTAATTTATATTTGTAGATTAATATTTAATGTTTATTGGATACACATTGTCTAATTAATTGAAAATGTAAATTACATTTTGTTTTGGGTTGTGAATAAGATTCACAATATTCCAATGTCAAGATTGCAATATTCCCAAAATTAATTAAGAATTATTTTTGTGAATAAAAATCCCAACAAATAGTTGTTGGAAAATAAGTAGAGAGAAAATCAAGGAGATTTGCAATCTCATAGGAATCCATGAGATTGCCCTCTCATTAGGATAGGAGGGGGCGACACCAATTCCCTCGTGGGATTGGTGGCCGTCCACTCTCCTTTTGGATTGCGAAGACAACACGATTCATCCCCGTGCTCGCAAGCAAACTCTCCGAGGATAGGACTTGAGACAGGAGGTCTCTTCTCTTAGAGACTCGATCAACCACGATTTAAGAGGTATTGCATTATACTTGTTGCGGTTATAGATGAAATGATCAGAGAATTGTTCTTGGATCATGTGGTTTCATCGAATAATTTTTAAAATTCCGCTGCACCGAACAACTAGTACGACTAGTCGTTCTTCGTCGTATCCGATACGACGCTCATGCTTCCGTGATGTACTTGAGGATTTCTCCATATCCTTCAAGTGGTATCAGAGCCTTAGGTCGACGGTTTCTAATAATGTTTCGCTAACCGAGGACGACATGGGTTCGTTAAGGTCGCGAAAGTTTTCATCGCATTTGATTTTGCAGATCTGTTTAGTAAATAAATTCGGCACTTCTTAAATTGTTTAAACACGAATTTAATACTTAGATTTTGTTCTCCATTAAATAAGGAAACCATAGGATCTGAGTTTGCGTAAATCAGATTTCGTATGATCGAGATATGGTTGTTTTAATGAACATGTATGCACTGTTGCGGAAACTGTAGATCTGAACGTGATTAATATGTTAGTTACTGTTTAGACATGCCTTGAAATGAGTGAAACATCACTTGGGTTCTGTCCTAAATCAAATTATCAATCCAAGAAAATTTATTTTGTCTAATTTGGATTTAATATGATTGAGATATGTTAATTTTAGTAAGTAGGGGTCACTGCTGAAATTACAGTCCTAATCAAGAACCATGTGATTGTCAATTAATGAAATTAATTGTTAATTTCAAGAAATAATTATGGAAAATATTTGAGAATTATTAGAAGATGATTATTTCCTTAATTGACTTGGCCCCAACCAATTAATTGATTAGACGTGATCTAGATCGTAATTGGAATCACAATCATCAAACTCCTTGCTTGAATAGGATTGGGAATTTGTCTAGCAAATTTCCTTATAATCAAAATTGTTTTGATTACTATATGGTATAATTTCGGTTGAAGAACAGATGATCATCTCAAGTACAAATTAATCAGTTTGGCATTATCCTTTCCCAAGGCGGATATGGTGTCTAGTCATGGATCGCTGGGGTAGCGGGTTGCAACGTATGCGGTCTGTCCCACTCCCGCCGGTACTGGCCATGACAGCAGGTAGGGTCGGGATAATGTCCGAGGGATTAAGTGTATTTTTCTAATTTTAAAATATGAATTAATACGTACTTTGAGAATAATACCATATATATTGAAGCTTGATTGATTGAATTGGATTGATAATTAATTTAATATGATTAAGTTAATTATATCCAATTAAAATACTCTAATATGATTAGAGTTAATAATTCCCTTGGAAGAATTAATTATATGAATGTGATTCATTGTAATTAATTAAATTTGAATAAGAGGTGGAGGATCACATAAGTGACATCCATGGTCCCCCGTCAAGGCGAAGGGTTTCGTCGCCAGATATTACATGTGGGAGACGCTTGTTCGAAGTGACAGCTCCCGCATATGATCCATTTGGATCGGGCTCGTCGCTTCTCGAAAGAGTAACGAAGTATGTGTAGTGACCCCAATATCGGGTCCTCATATTATTGGGGCGATATTGTATTGCGCATAGCGAGTTGTATTCCTGTTGATCGTTGGTTCAATTAATGACGGGTCAACATCACCTTAGGGGTGGTGGGCCCGGGTATTAAAGACCGAATTGGGAAATGCAAGTAGGACTTGCAAGGCAGAATGAGTTCCCGCTTCTCTTTATTGGAGTCATAGGTTCTCATATTATTGGGATATGACAAAGATAAAGAGGAGATCCCAATTCTTGCTTGAGATATATCGGTAAGTATATCTCCTACTTTGAAAGTGAATAAGGGAATAACCTTTCATAGTTGACATAGCAAGACTAATTAGATTTAAAATGCTTTAATCAAATTTCATAATATAGAATATATGATTATATGTTCTAATATAGTGCATTCTCAATTTCAGAAAATGAAGTCCATGAATCCACTAAGCAAGCTTCTGGAGGTCAACCAATTGACCGGACCAAATTACTCGGATTGGTTCCATAATTTGGAGCTTGTACTCTCGGCGGAGCGCATCAGCTATGTGCTCTCATAATACAAGCTTGAAAACCCTAAATCTAAGGAAGACAAAGCATATAATGACAAGTATGATGAAGATCATGTCTTGGCTAGATGCTATATCTTGGGTTCTCTCTCCAATGTTCTTCAGAAACAACATGTGGAGATGAGTACTTGCCAGGAAATCATGCAGAATCTAAAGGATATGTTTAGTGACATTAACCGCACCCAGCGGTACAATGTTATGAAAGAACTTGTTCGCTGCAAGATGCCGGAAGGGACCTCAGTCCGTGAACATGTACTCAAAATGTTTGGGTACTTATTGGAGCTGGAGACTCTGGGGGCAACGATGGATGCAAACATGCAAACTGATTTCATTCTGCTGTCATTGCCCAAATCTTTCAATAACTTTGTGGTGTCGTTCCACATGAATAAGTTGGAATTGACAAATGCTGGGCTTCTAGCTGCACTAAAGTCTGTAGAAGACGTAATGAAGAAAGATGGTCCCTTTGGCACTGCAATGGTTGCACAGGTCAAAGGGAAGCGCAGTCAGAAGCAAGGCTCTCGGAAGGGCCCGGCCCAGAAGAGAAAGAAGAAGGGACAAAGAGTTGGCTCGTCTTCCATTGCATCCAATCTAATAGTGTCGAAGAAAACCGATGTCTGTCACCACTGCAAAAAGCTGGGCACTGGAGGCGTAATTGCCCAGATTACCTGAAGTCGGTCAACAAAGGTAAAGGCCCAACAGGTATGAAATCTACTTTTATCATTGAAACCAGCTTTCTCGTTGGACGAGAAGGAAGTTGGGTTGTTGATTTTTGTGCTTCTGTTCATGTATGCAATTTGTTGCATTTGTTTCAGGAAACTAGAAAACTTGAGGAAGGGGAGATAGTCATCCAGATGGGATCTGATGCAAGTGTTGCAGCAGTCACCATCGGGACTTGCCGGCTATCACTCTCTAGTGGTAGAGTCCTAGTACTTAAAGATTGTCTTTATGTACCTGAAGTCAGGAGGAATTTGATACTGTATCTAAGCTAGTTAGAAGTGGATACTCATTCCTGTTCTGTAATAAATTAGTCATAAATCATTATGAGAAATATATTGCAGATGGTATTTTGACTTCTGGTGGACTCTATGAATTGTGCATTAATGAGCATGCCATGAATGTTACAACCACTAATAAAAACCCTAAAAGATCCAGGAATAATGAAAATCATTCAAACATGATTTGGCATCAAAGGCTTGGTCATTTATCTGTTGATAGGATCAATAGATTGATAAAGGATGGACCTTTAGATTTTCTACAGGTTTAATCTTTATCTACCTGTGAACATTGTATTCGAGGTAAAATGACCAGGATGCCTTTCCGTAACAAGGTTACAAGATGTGAAGGTATTATTGACCTAATACATACCGATGTGTGTGGTCCCTTTAGTACTACGACTCGAAATGGATATCGATATTATTTGACGTTTATTGATGACCATTCGCGATACGGGTTTATCTTCCTATTACGTCATAAGTCTGAAACCTTTGAAAAGTTCAAAGAGTTCAAGGTTTTGGTTGAGAACCAAACTGATAGGAAGATTAAATCAATTCGATCTAATCGAGGTGGCGAGTACCTCTCAGATGAATTTAAGGAATACCTTAAAGAGAATGGAATTATTTCCAATCTCACTCCTCCTGGAACCCCCCAACTTAATGGTGTTGCTGAAAGACGCAACAGAACCATCATTGATATGGTTCGTTCAATGATGAGCAAAGCACATTTGCCACTTCGTTTCTGGGGATATGCAGTAGAGACTGTAATATATATCCTGAATAAGATTCCCAGCAAATTTGTACCTAAGACTCCTCATGAGCTCTGGTATGGAACCAAACCTAGTGTCAATCACATGAGGGTTTGGGATTGCTTAGTCCATGCAAAGAACGTGGACACAAGCAAGCTGGAATCTCGCACTCGTGAGTGCTACTTCATTGGGTATGTTAGAGATGGTATTGGATACCAACTCTATGACCCTGAGACCCAAAAGGTTTTTGTCTCTAGAGATGTGAAATTTCTGGAGGATGATTTCCTTAAAGGTCAAGACAAAAGTGAAGTAGAGGAACTCATAGAGTCCCCTGAGGATTCTGAGCTTCCTAGACCAGAAACTGAGGAGACAAATAAAGATAAAACACTTATACCTCTTCGAAGGAGTTCGAGGGTGGTTGCACCACCTGAAAGGTATGGATTCCATGTGTCCGGTGAAACTAACAATGATCCTACTTCATTTGAAGAAGAACTCGCGGATCATGACATGGATAGATGGATGCTAGCAATGAAGTCAGAAATTGACTCCATGCATAAGAATGGTGTATGGACCTTAGAGGATCCACCTAAAGGGGTAAAACCCATTGGGTGCAAATGGATCTTCAAGAGAAAGTGGGGACCTGATGGGAAAATAGAGACTTTCAAGGCACCGCTCGTAGCCAAGGGCTACACACAGAGAGAAGGCATCGACTACGATGAGATATTCTCTCCTGTGGCTATGCTTAAATCCATCAGGGCATTGCTGGCTATAGCTGCATATCTTGACTGCGACATCTGGCAGATGGACGTCAAGATGGCTTTCCTCAATGGATACCTCAAGGAGGATATCTACATGGAGCAGCCTCAGGGCTGCATGACCTAGGATGGCAAAGTATGCAAGCTGAAAAAATTCATCTATGGGCTCAAGCAAGCTTCTCGTAGCTGGAACATCAGATTTGACGAAACCATAAAGAGTTATGATTTTGTGCAGAATCCTGATGAACCTTGTGTGTACAAGAAGCTTAGTGGGAGCGCCATTGTGTTCATAGTGCTTTATGTAGATGACATCCTTATCATTGGGAATGATACATGGATTATGACTAGTGTGAAGATTTGTCTGTCCCATACCTTTGAGATGAATGATCTTGGAGAAGCCTCTTACATCTTGGGTCTGAAGTTGTTCAGAAACCGAGAGAAGAGGATATTGGGATTGTCACAACATGGATACATTAAGAAAATTCTTGAACGATTTCGTATGGATAGTTCCAAGAAAGGATTCCTACCCTTAAGACATGCTATCCACCTGTCTAAAGGAATGGCTCCTCAAACTGTTGGGGAAAAGAAAGCCATGGCTGGATGCCCTTATGCATCAGTTGTAGGAAGCTTAATATATGCTATGATGTGCACTAGGCCAGATATCTGCCATGCAGTGGGAGTGTTAAGTCATTACCAATCCTGCTATGGAGAACAACAGTGGAATGCAGTAAGGAACATATTCAAATATCTAAGACGGACGCAAGATTACATCTTGGTCTATGGAGAAAGTTATCTCAAAGTCTTGGGATATACAGATTCTGACTTCCAGTCGGATATTGATGATCGAAAGTCGACATCAGGGTTTGTGTTCCTGTTGAACGGTGGTGCTGTGAGCTTGAGAAGCAAGAAGCAAGGACACTACAACAGATTCAACAACAGAAGTCGAATACAATGCTGCATCGGTTGCTGCAAAGGAGGCGTTGTGGTTGCGCAAGTTTGTCTAGGAGCTTGGCATAGTTTCATCTGATACTCCCATCCTGCTACTCTGTGATAACACGGGAGCCATTGCCCAAGCAAAGGAACCCAGATGGCATCAGAAGAGCAAGCACGTAGAAAGGAAATACCACATCATTCGGGAGATTCAAAAGCGTGGTGACATCATCATCACATAGGTGGCCTCTGCTGACAACGTTGCTGATCCTCTTACCAAACCTCTGAAACAGAAGGTTTTCGACCAGCATGTAATGAATATGGGTTTAAGGATTGTTCCTGAATGGTTCTGAGGGCTAGTGGGAGATTGTTAGCAATGTGAGCCCAAGGCGAACCATTCCTACAATAAATGTTATTGTAATTAATGAATTATCAATAATAGTTATTGATTATGTTTTCACTCCCTTTCTGATATTGGATGAATGAATGCACTATAAGGTCCCTCTGTACAATAAGGGTTATGTACCATGGCCAACTTGATAATCATTGATGAATCTGCGATTCGTCATCTTTATTCATTTATTTTAGCTTAAAATCCCTTATAAAACACCTGCATATAACGCTAACTCCATATTCTTACTAACTTGCATCTGTGTAAATATTGAACATTTCTGACTAATTTTAACCTAAAATAAATAAATAAAGAAAGAAAGGAAAAATAAAGAAAATAAAAAAATAAATAAAGAAAAGAAAATAAAAAAAGGAAGACTGTGTACAGGCTGATCCGAACCCTGAGAGAAGGTCAAGACTTGACCTAATCGACCAGGAATAAAGTAGGGGGAGATAGGGTCCTTAACCAGCAAATCAAAAAAAATGTTCTCACTCATTTTGTATATATCTGTATAAAACTGACACTAATTTATTTGTACCTTAATTGTCCTCAAATCAAATAACATTCAAAACCAAATTGTAAATAAAAATGTGTTCTAAGTACTAAAATTGATTGCACAATTAAATCATGTACAGAATAAAAGTAGCCACACTTGGAAAAAAACCACTAAGAACTAATTGAAAGACCAATTCCAACTCCATATGAGCTCAAATTGAAACAATCTCACTTCCATTGAACTCGAAATTAAATTATCTTTAAAATGGTTGTATTTTCATAATTTTTGGAGTTATGGTTGAAAAGTCGGTTTTCTGGGGTGGTTTGTGCAATTTTCCCATGTATTTTTATGCATATTGTATTTGTATATATTTGTAAATTATTCTCACTAATTCTTTAAATCAAAAATAAAAATAAAAAAATAAAATCCTTTAAAAACAAAAAAATGGGCTAATTTCATCATTTACCCTTGTGTATAATGTCATATATGTATGTGTTATATGTACATAGTTGCTATTTTTAATTAACCTTCATAAAAAAATTAAAAAAATAACATTTTTTAATATAAATTAAATAATAGACGAAAATTCAATAAAAATGAGTTAATTTTGGTAATTAGTTTTAATTCTCTTTTATATTCATTTCAAATTTCATCTCCCTTCCACCAAAAATTCAAAATCTCATTTTAATTTTCACCTCTCTTTTTCAAAAATTCACTTCAATTTTCATCCCTCTTTATCCTAAAAAAAATTAAAAATTCAAATTTCATCTCTTTTCTATTTATATGGCTCCTTCTCCCTCATTCCAACTTGATCAATATTTAAAGAGAGGAGCCTGATCTCTGAGAGAAATTTCGTCGAGAATTGTGCCCAGCCTCTAAGCCGCCCGGTGACAGCGAGCCGGCCTTGTCGAGGCGATCACGGTCCATTTTCCGCTCCTAAGGTGAGATCCACATTTTTCTTATTTTTATCAAGGTTAATCGTAGTTTTTTCTCGCATTTTTATCTCGTTATCATTTTTATTTTCTCTAGATCTTAAAACAATCCATCTCGATTCATTCCTCCACCGACTCGAGTTTTCATCTCATTTTCTCGATCTCTACATGTTCTATTTCTACCGTCCACGATCTCCCAACTCCGGCCGCGTACGGTGGCCGGAGATCGGATCTAATCTCTCATGTCCGTCAGATCTTCGTTCATATTCCTATGTGTAAATAAATAAAAAAATATATTTTTTGTTTCTCTCTAACATTTGTTTTGCAGGATAAATAATAAAACACAAAAAAATTTATTTCCTTGCTCTCTAACGTTTTGTTTTGCATGATCATATAAAAATAAAAAAACAAACAAAAAAAATATAAAAAATTGTCTTTATCCTTTTATTTTCTTATTTTTCGTATTTACAAAAAAATAAAAAAGGGTTGTTCTTCTTTTATTTACTGTTAACATAAGAAAACCAAAAAAAATAAAAAAATAAACCAAAAAAAATTCGCCAAAGGCTGCGGGTTCACCACCCCCGCCGCCCACCAGATCTGCCGCCATCTCAGCCGCGGCCCTTCCGCGTCGATCCGAGCCCAGCGGCCCCCGCGTGAGCCGGCCGCCCTCCTTGCGCCTAGGACCGCCAAGCCCCATCGACTTGCTCCATCCATCCTCAGCCCCGCGCGCCGACGAAGCGCACGCGGCCACGCGTGCGGCAGCGCCGCCCGCTGTGGCATCGCCGCATCTTGCGGCCTCCAGACAACCACCGATGTTGCGCAACCGCCGAGCTAACCCTCCGCCACCGCCTAGGCGCCGACCCCCCGCTGCTTCAGAAGCCTGCCTCCGCGCAAGGGCGGCGCAGCCGCTTCACCACCGCACGCGCGCGACGCCGCGCGTGCCTTGCAGATCCCTCTCCAGTAGATCTGCCTCAGTCCGCCCTCCTCCAGTCCGCCACATCCTACATCGCTTGAGCCCGCGCCTCCAGCCGCGAGTGCCGCTCCTACGCCCGTTCCGCCTCGCCATCTCCTCCAGCCCGCCGCCCCCGCGTGGGGAGGAAGAAAAGGGGCGACGGCCTTGGTGCTGCCCGCTTTTGGAAGAAACGAAAGAAGAACCCTAGGTGGGTTATAAAAAAATATCATTTGGAAAATTTGCTTTCAGATCTTTCGAAGTTTTCGAAATTGCAACAACATCCTTGCCAGATTCAAGCACATGCCGGACACATGATCTATTGGTAAAAATTGCGATTTCTCCCCTGTCATTTATTTTTATTATCTATTTAAGGCAAAAACTTTGAATCTTTACAGTTCAGTCCAAACCTTTCACAGTATTTACGTTTTAGTCCCTGAACTGCATAATTATAGTTTGCTTGATCTTTTGAATGAAATATATGTTATTCATGATCCATAAATTTTCAGAAAAGTGTGCTACGCTCCTGATGTGAATATCTTCTTAGCGTAAAATTTTCATTCCATTTTGTGATCATTTATTATTATTAAAAAATCAAAAACATGTCATTCTTCCGTGTTTGAAATTCCAAAATTCATAAAAATTCAAATATTGTCCCAAAAATTCTAAAAAAAATTAGAGTAATTGTATTTCATTGTCTTTTAATTTCTGACCAATTTTCACGCATTAATCATTTATAAAACCCAAAAAATTGAAAAATATCAAAAATCTTCTAAAAATCATAAAAAATTCTAGAAAAATCAAAAAATTGTGATTTCAGTTCCTGTTTGTAGATAATGGTTTCTAGTTTGTCTTAAAAATAATTGCCAGGAGTTTTGGGCATTAAAAGATTTTTAAATTGCAAATTACTCCAGGATGTCCACATTTTCTTATTTTCTCCTTATTTGATTTTTAGAAAAATACAAAAACATCCGAAAAGTCTACAAAAATTCTCAAAAACATTTTAAAACTTGTAAAACCCAAAAATATTTTCTTTGGATTTTTTTCTGAGTACTTTTGAATAATTGAAAAATTGCAAAAAGAGTTGGTGTGCATATTTCTTGCGTTTAATCACATTGCTTCGTATTATTTTTGAAAATTAAAAAAATTTCAAAATCAAGATCATAAAAATTTGAAAACCAGAAAATACAAAAAAAATTAGAAAATAAAAAAAATTAAAAAAAATAAATAAAAAGATTCAAAAAATTCACAAAAACCAAGGATAGTTGTCCTTTGAGATTCCTGTTTTCTTTTAATTTGTTTCTAATTAATTAAATAACCCTCGGGAATTGTAGCCTCCCTGAGTTCGACCCTATCCGCTATACAGGTTAATAAGTAGCAAAAATAAAAAAAATAATCTTTTGTTGACGCGGGTTTTGGGGATAAAAGCAACGACCTATTTACCAATAATTTTCCAACCCCCGGCAATAAATTTCTTGCTCAACAAAATTTTGCTGTTGCCGCGAGATAAAAAAATCCTTCGAAAATTCTGTTCAACAATCATACATCTGTTGATTCATTGATTGAATCATAGAGGCTGATGCTTGGATGAATATCTAAGGAGTTAGATAGAGGACTCATCAAGCATCATCAATGATTGACAATTAGTGATCTCCAGTCTGAGTGGGAGATGGCAATCCTATCTCATTAGACTGATATCTGATCGACCTCTTGATGCAGGTCCTCTGCATGGGAATATTGATTCAGAGGTATCAGATTAGTTGAGTCAATGAGTTGACTTAACGAGATCGAGATAATGAATGACCTATGATGAATACTGTCACATCACAGGCAAACATCCTCTGACCAGAGACAAATGTATTGCTATATGTCTGAGTATGTACATTTGGCAGACCAATAGGTTGATGACCTAACCAAGATCTATACACCAGCGAGCGGGTGTGCATATACGGGCATAGGAGTAATATGATCTCTCAAAGGGATCATGCAGGTTCACTTGTGAACCGGGAGACATGAGCTCACTCATGGGGTATTGGGATTAACCAAATTCCATGCATGGTCATCATGCTTTAGAAGCATGATATGAATTTGAAGGTAAGATATATGCTTTGTGAAAGCATATGATCTGTACCATATCCCAAGGACCAAGATTGAGAAACTTACTGATCAGACCATGAAGATGACAGTGCAAAAGTGATCTATATCTTCATGATGATCATGAGTCATCCAGTATGCAGGATGTACAGGTATTGGGAATACCTGAAGGGTGATTTGATCATAAACGATTGTATAAACATGACGCTTCCATTCCGAGGGAGTGATGAAACAGGTCTGGATTTTAGTGACTCCTCTCATTAGAGAAGTGACCTAATCATAGTCCATATATTGGACATTGATCTGAATGAGATTCATATGCAATGAGTAGATTAGGTTTATGGTCTTTATTTAATCAAGCATCTATGAGAGGTCCATGGGATCTGGATTTGAGATGTGATCTCAATGTCCAAGTCACTATACATGGAACAATACAATCGCACTGTCCTTATCTCCAAATATCTGAGGAGAAATAGCATTGTTCTTAAATGGTTTAAGAACAATTCCATAAGATCTAAGCAATGAGAAGTTGATAATTAAATGTGATTTAATTATCATGATGTATGAGGAATTATCCAATATAATTAAATGTGATTTAATTGTTATGGATAAGAATAATGTTGATAGTAATATCCAATTATTCATAATATATTATAAATGTGATTTATAATATATTAGAGAGATCTAATTGTAATTTATATTTATAGATTAATTATTAATGTGTATTGGATACACATTGTCTAATTAATTGAAAATGAAAATTACATTTTGTTTTGGGTTGTGAATATGATTCACAATATTCCAATGTCAGGATTGCAATATTCCCAATATTAATTGAGAATTATTTTCGAGTCTCATGGGAATCCATGAGATTGCCCTCCCATTAGGAAAGGAGGGGGCGGCACCAATTCCCTTGTGGGATTGGTGGCTGTCCACTCTCCTTTTATGGGAGGAAGATCCCCTTTTGTATTTTTCACTCCTTATTTGATTGATTTAATTTGGTATTAATATTTTTTTGTTTTATCAAATATATTGAATCAAAATTAAATCACAAGTTGTTGGCTTTTACCAACAACAATCTTGACCATTGGATTGACATAAATCAATCTCATCCATTGATTTTATATGTCCCATGGATTGAGATCCATGGATCCCAAAACCTTATAAAAAGAGAGGCATACCTTGCTATCTCTTTACATGCTATTGTAGCACACATCTCTCTCTCTCTTTCTCCATACTCGACATCCCTCTCTCCCTCTCTTCTTGGTGGCCGTCCACCATACCTTGGTGGAGAGAATCGTCGACGCCCGCGCCATCGTGCTGCCGCTTCGACGCCCTACAGTTCTTCGTCTACTTGGAGTGCTTCGCTCACAAAGAAGATGTTCGATCTCGTGCGACGAGATCAGGAGCAACCGTGTTTGGATCAACTTCTTGGATTGCGAGGACTACGCGGTTCATCCCCGCGCTCGCAAGCAAACTCTCTGAGGATCGGACTTGAGACAGGAGGTCTCTTCTCTTAGAGACTCAATCAACCACGCTTCAAGAGGTATTGCATTATACTTGTTGTGGTTATAGATGAAACGATCCGAGAATTGTTCTTGGATCATGTGGTTTCATCGAATAATTTATTAAATTCCGCTGCACCGAACAACTAGTACGCCTAGTCGTTCTTCATCGTATCCGATACGACGCTCACGCTTCCGTGATGCGCTTGAGGATTTCTCCATATCCTTCAGATAGAGGTGGCTTGAAGTGTGTGTATCGGAGTATTTGAGAGAAAATTCATAGAAAAACTAATGGAGGGGAGATTACCTGGTCAGAGGTGGTGAATTGGTGGAGGAATAGCTTGGGACGAGGTTCCATTAGAACGTCTGGTCTTCGCTTAGTCGGCATGCGGAGCTGCCATTACTTGGTCGGAGCAACCGAGGATCACACCAGGGGAATTGGAGTCATTCTTGCCTCAACGACTGCCCTTCGCTGTCACCGGAGGGCGGAGGAAACTAGGCTCCATCCCCTTGAGTGGTGGATGAAAGTGACAGTTGAGGAGGATAGGGTCTTATAGGTGATGGAACGGGCATTACTGGGTTGTTTTGCAGTGGCTTTCTAAGGGAGGTGGTGTAATGGAGGGGTGAACAGTGAAGTGCATGTGGATGGGGGAAGATAGGGCTACGTGTGGGGGTTGTTAGGTCATGGAGAGGTGTAGTGATGGTGAATCTAAAATGAAAAGGGGTAGGGGGTTGTCGTGAGGTGTGGGCGAGGCTTTCCGAAGGTGGAAGATGAGCGAGAGTCGTTGGATCCAGAGATCCAACGATTCTACCGAAAGCGCGGGTGGACGATCCAGATCATAACCTTAGGATCTGATCAAATAGTAAGGGAAGAGGAAGGAGCAGGCAACTTGGATGGGTTCTAAGGATTTCATCCGACGGTTAATATGGGATGGATGACGTGGAGGTTCGGATCCATTAGGTGGCAGAGCCATCGAATGGATCAGGGACAAACGGGGAAGGGCGGTTCTTATGAGATCCACAGATCTCATCAGACAGTTGAGAGAGGAGCAGTAATGGGCGTCAAGATGAAGGTGTTAATAGGGAATCCAAAAGAAAATGTAGCAGCCGGGTTGCAGAAGAGGAGGCAACCACGTCGGCGGCCCAGAGGGCGCCACGTGGTCGCTCCATAAATTTCAAAAAAATAAGAATTTAAAAAAAAATAAAAATATAGTTGGAAGCAGAATTATGAAAAGGTCAAAACATAGAAGTTGTATATCTCGATGAGATTTACAAGTTTCATGTTGTACAAAACATCAAAGGAGGACATTTGTTCAAAGGTATATTTTTGGCAGTATTTTTAATCGGTAAAAATATTATTTTTGTGGTTTTGATAGTTTTTTGTATTTTTTATTTCCTTTATAAGTTAAAATAAGTATAAAAAATAATTAATCTAATTTTTAAGGGTATTATAATAAAATATAAAATAATGAAAAAAATTAGTAATTTATGACAATAAATAGGGTAAGAATATAGGTTAATTATACACATAGTATTCAAAATATAATAGAAGTAAATATTAGTGATTTAATTGTGATTGTTATTGAATTGTTTAAGCAAGGATATTAATAAAAGGATTTTAACATTATGTATCTGAAATTCATCATACTCCTATACTCAAACTATGCTCGTCCTCAAGCATCTAAAGAATGAAGGAATCCGATTAATTCCTGACAATGCATGTGAAATTTTCAATGCTTAATTCATCGAAAACCCTCAATTTGAGTGATCTTAAAATTCTGAGCTCAACCATGCTTTAGTCAAAAGGAATCCAACTTCTCTAATTATCATACTCTCTTTTTGTACAAAAAATATAAGGATATGAAAATTAGTGTACTGAATCATGAGAGTCGACTCGAGACATCTCCCAAAGTTCCAGTCCAGGAGACTCTCCTCTATACCTTATCCTAAACACTAGGAAATAAGTCAGTTCTTGCATTCAATCCATCGTCTCATTAGTTTGTCAGACTTGAAAGTATAGATGGATGGCTAGATGATGGAGGGCATAGGATAGTATATATTTTTCTCTCCCTCATACTAAGTGCCTTATTACTCAAAAATTTTATTGTTGATCAATGTGTCCGTCAAGAGAATTTGGAGTCGTCTGCACTTGTTTTTCTGGAAGTACAGTGGGGTGTGTCTCTTTCGGGTATGTAAGATACCTTCGACACCTAGACTTGTATCACTATAAGAAGTAGAGCCCTTTTTTGTTATAGCCCGACTCCTTGGTCTTAAGAGAGTTTGGTACAAGTGGACACTTTGAAATGGTTGGGAGTGCTCTCTTTTGGTGAAAGCTCATAGAATTTGTATTTGTAATGATTGAGTTTTTCTTTGTATACTTGTTTCATTTCTTTTCTTTTTGGCAAGCTCCACTGCTTTACCAAGAGTTGGCACACATTGATCAACAATTATTTAGTTTCATCACACCCTGGCACATAGGTAAATATCAAACGATAGCATGTACACTTGTTCACATTATGGCTAGGGTTTTGCTGACACTCTGGTTTCTTGAAGCCTTCATTAACTTTATCCTATCCTCGAGTATCGTTAGATCGGGTATAGACTCAAATCTCCATTCCTAGTTCCTCAAGTGTTAACTCAACTCATCTCATCAATCATGCAGTTGTGGAAGTGTTGTGCTGATCATATTCTTTAGAAGGTAGAGATGAAGAGTGCAATATAGCTCTCAAATCTTTCAAACTAGGGAAGTGTGGATTATTAAGTTCAAAACCCTAATGACTAAGGCATGTTAACTCGGTCTCTCAAGATCTCAGAAATTAAGTGTTTTCAAATCCTCTAGCCTTGAGTGCTAGTAAATGTGTAAGGAATACACAAACTCCATGGTTAGTGAATTTTTGTGATTTATATCTTTTGCAAGTTTATATGAATTTTAATTTTTCATTTTTTTATTTCATCACATAGATAATGACTGGTCCAAGCTCATATGAATAGTTGCATCTACTTTCAGCCGGTATGGTTGTATGTACGGACCGTTAGATGGTTGCTTGTATTACTTAAGGATAGAGCCATAAACAATGTCCTCTAAACCACCCACTCTGCTAAGGAAGACCGAAGTTCCCTCACTAAAGAGTAGCTACTCATTTTTAAGCCTAGTAGTCAGAGTCTCTTTCAAAGAAAATTTTATTTTTTCAAATTTTTATGGGATTTTTATAAAATGTTATTTTTTATTTATAAAAAATTAGTCGCTCAATTTTCAAACAGGTTTTTACAGCAATTTTAACAAATATTAGTTGACCGATAAACTTTAAACCAAGCTCAAAATGTTTTCAAAAATTTTAATATACGAGATATGGTTAAAGTACATATGCACAAATATATGGTATACCCCCTATACTTTACTGTAGTTATGTCCTCATAACAGAAGTTATATGAAGCCATAGTTTGGTTAAATACAAGGTGATATAGCATAACAGACTCAGAAGGTCCTCTTTAGGTCAAAAATGACCTAAGTATAAGAAGACGGATAGAGGTAAGATTGATTGAGTCGGGTCCCCCTATACTTAGGCTGAAAATAGCCAAGTAATGGATCTGGAATTTGGGTTGGGGGCCTGTGGCTTATATGGTTAGACTGGAGGGGAATGTATGTTTTAATAGACAAATAAAAGAAGATGGAGGGGGTATATGCATTGTTATGGATGTGTGGAGGGGGGGGGAGTGAATATACATATATGGTGGTGTGTGTGTGGTGGGGGGGTGTAGATCATTGAGTGATCTACTCTCTCCCTTTTTTTCTTTTTTACACACACGATCCCTCGAATGAGGAACACTAGAAATGCACATGTTACAATTTTTTACAACAAAATGCATGAATTAAGAACTGACTACAGTTCCTTGACCTCCTTTATTCTCATTTGCGACACCTTAGAGCGAGAGCTCCCAACTCCACGCCTCCATGCAGATAGAGCGTCCCCGGTCTCCATAAGCCCTGCCACAAAAGAAATGGTTGGAGAAAATATGAAGAAAAATAATCAACAAATGATGCAAAACAACACGATGAAAGGACCAAAAAAATTTAAACTATAAACATTAAAAATAACTCAACAAAATTTGACAAACTGGTAAAGGTGAGTCGTGTCCCCAGCAACGGTGCCATTTAATGAATCTCATGTTCACCACATTGAGATCATGTTTTTATCATAGTATAGCTGGTGAAAATGGTCCATCAAAAGCAACACATTTGAATATGTGGAAATTAATTTACATGGCATCTATACCAAGGTCGAACACAGGTACACTAGCCTCCTCGTCTATTTATCAAATTTTATTGTATAATTAATGAATGAGTTTTTTCAAATACCAAGACTTCGTGAAGATATGATATGCACAGTGATAAGTAGTAAAAATAATGCAAAGACACATTCACGTGATACATGAAATTTTTGTTTGATTTTTAAAATGCAATTAAATGAGATATAATATGAATGATATGTTGTGCAATATTCCCGACACATGCTTGGGAATTTTGCATAGGGACCTCTCCAGTTTTTACTAATTACAAATAGGTCCCTACAGGGACCTATTTGCAATATTTATATTTATTTATAATGCATTTTTACTACATTGATGCCCCTTGCATTACTTTTAGTATATCATGAGCATCTTAATTCCAAATTGAATGATTTTAGTTTCATTTCGAAGCTTATTTGATTATCTACCTAATGGTATATGTTATTCACTGATATGAAACCTGATTAAGTATGCTAATTTTTGTATGGTTTTTAGTGTCTTTTGCTCTATAAATATTTGCCGTTAACAGATGCTTGACCTTAATTTCGATGCTCCATTTATCATTGAATCGACCCTCATTTTATTGCTCAATAATTTGTTGAATTTCGGGTATATTTACACATACATATCTGTACACATATCATCATATTGTATCTCATTTAATTGCATTTTAAAAATCAAACAAAAATGCATGCATCACGTGAACTTGTCTTTGCATTATTTTAACTATGTATTGTTGTGCATATAATATCTGCATGAAGGACTAGGACTAGAAAATACACAGTCATTATTTAAACAATACAAATTCATAAATAGAGTAAGAGGCTCGTGTCCCTATGTTCGACCTTGGTATACTTGCCAAGTAAATTAGATGATCTCTACATCGTGAAAATGAGATTCATCACTGACATGCCCAAGAAATGGCCATACATTCTTCACATTTTGATGTGGCTTATGTTCAGCAATTACATTCACCTTCACCGAGTCGACTTCCAAGCCATGCTTGGAGACGACATGGCTCAACACAATGCCTTTTGTGACAATGAAGTGGCTCTTTTCCCCGGATAGATGATAAATCTCCATTTAATCACCTTATTCTATCAATTTGGCCTTAAAGACCCTAGCTAATGCATGTAAATATCGTTAATTTATACAAAATAGCATCCATCATTTACTACATTTATTGTGTAAATAATAATGCTTTCAATGCAAAAATTACAGAAAAAGGAATAAAATATCTAAAATATTTTATGGCCCTAAACCCTAAGACCCAGTCAAGAATTGTGTTGGTCAACAAGGAATAAAGTAGGAGGAGATAAGGGCCAAATATAGAATAAGAACCCAATTCTTTTATTTATCATTTATGCATTTTTGACACCTATTTTACTCTTTATTATTTATTCATCAAATGAAGAAACTTTGTCCATAAAAGTCTTAGATAATAATGTAAATAAAAATACAAAATTGAGCTTGTACAAAAACAATACTCAATGTTCATTTTGTACACAAAACAAAAAGCCAAAAACCCAACTTCCCATACCCATATCTTTCAAGTAAAAACTCCAAATAATCCAAAATCACTCTAATTGTATAAAACATTTCACGAGCTATTTAATGGTGGTGGTTTCATATTTTTTGGAGTTACTGTGTGAAAGTTAGGTTTTGGGCCATCATTGTATATTATACCGATTAAAATATTCATTTTATTCATTATTAATTATTTTTACAAATTTATATTTTTATAATTTTGTAAATATTATTTATAACATGTGTACATATTCAAATTAGAGTAAAACTAAAAATAAATCTAAAATAAAATAAATCTATGTGGAAACATGGATAAAATACCTATGATTATACTTGTATGAAAATAAATGGGAAACATATTTATTCTTTCTTCTTTTATATTTTGATAATATAGTAAATATTATCTATACTCTATTAAAATTACAAAACCAAAATAAAAATCATCAAAATAAAAAGAAGTATAAAAAACATAGGTAAAATACCTATAAATATACTTACATAATACACATATCTATTTATTTAAGTGTACAAATAACAAAAAATACAACAAAAATAAAGTTATATTCACAAAAATAATTTATAATGTATAAAATAAAACAATAAAATTTAATATACAAAATAAAAAAATATCTAAAATACAAGCAAATATACCTATAAATACACAATTAACAAGTAACTACTAATAGAATACACCAAAAAATAAAGAAAAATCTTATTAAAATACTACATTAAATAATAAAAAAATTTATTCTATAATAAAAAAATAATAAAATCATTTATTAGGTGTAATTAATAAGTCAATCAGCCTATTTTGTCCTTTTGTGCTGACATGAACCAATCGCAGGCCGTCAAATGTTGACCATGGTCAACTGTCTCCCCTGCTTCCAGATGTGAAGCGCCTGTCCAATCTTGCGATTTCACACATTTTTCCTGGGAGTCTTGTCGCTCAATCGCCTTCACCTTCTTCATACAAAATGATCATTGATCATTGTACATACACGCCATGATCTCTAATTATGTACACATATGCCCAAATCCCTGGTTTTAGCCAGTCAATATGGGTGTTGTGTTAGGTCTTTAAATAAAGGCTATGTTCCTCCTCTCAATTTTGGTCATTATCTCGAGTCTAGGAGGCCTCGTCTTGGATCCAACTAGTCTTCTCATGACAGGGGATGTCGATTTGCAACCAGACTGAGACCCAAGAGCACGGAGGTGCACCCACGGTGGTTCTCTGACCACCCTGTTCCCTGGGCACTCCCGAGGTATCAGAGCTGTGCTTTTATACTTTCATTTTGCTTCTTTTAATCATAGGTTTAATTCCCTGTTTTTAGTTTAGGATTTAGTTAATAAGAGTAGCGTTTATCGATCCTCCAACACTTCGCAGGAGTTGAGCTCCGGTGAGCTCCTCTGCGTGCCATCTTTCACTTCTCCACCACCCTTTTCGTCTCCATTTTGATCCTCGTTGCTCCCCAATCATACCTCGCGCATCCAATCAACTACGACAACCTTGGTTCCACAGAATGAGGTCCATCTCTGCCACCTCATCGGAAACCTCGCCGCCCACCTCATTTTTTGCGTATCCAGCTTCACACTTGGTCAAGGAGGAGCCCCTCGCGCCGAACATCTATTTATTGTAGGTCAGGAGCTCAAAGGAGCCCTTCGAGGCTGAAATCATTGCCATCTGAAGCTTCCCAGGTCGTTGTGCTTCTTCTAGCTCGCCAGGTCCCTCTTGTGGGTCCTAGCCCTTCTTGCGACCCTTAGCAGCTTCGCACCGCCACCCCGAAGATGTAGAGCCCATCGCCATTGCAGAAGACCATCTGTAGACGGAGGAATCAATGATCGAAGCTCGGAGGCAGGGACCTTCTTTCCTGTTCTTCGAGCGAAGCAACAACAGTCCAATCAAGGTGTATCTCCAGTTTTGATCTCCACTTTGATGAAGACCCCAGAAATGATCCGGAGCGATCATCTTTGATGGGGTTTCGGCTCACTAGAACGCGCCACGTGTCTAAGTGAGGGGAGGAGGACCATCTGATAGCGTGCCTTGTTTGGGGTAATTGTATATCTTCAACCAATATATTGATATTTACTATTTAATGCTGTAAATAATAGTTAGCACTTATAAATAAGTGGAAATTTCTAAACAGACCCATGTAGTTTCTTGTATTTACTTTTGGGTTCAGTCAACGTCACCTCACGTGCCACCCCACGTTAGGTGGCGAAATTGCAGGGATACCCTTGTGAGTTTTTGTATTTCTTAGAAGTCCAATAAAATGAAATGCATGTTATATCTTTTTGTGAAAATTGCTTGTAGTCCCTTAATATTCTGTTATTTGCATATTGGTCCCGCCCATCCTGCGTCACGTGAAGTTACATGTGATGGGCAAATTGCATTGACATTTATGTAATTATTTAATAATCCAATAAAATTTATTAACTTTGAATATTTTTGGCAAATTTGTACAGAGCACCCTGGACTAATTTTTATTGCATTTATACCCCTACCAGGACATGTATTTTTGTAGGTTTTCTCTATTAATTAAAAATATCTACTGTGCTAGTAAAAGTCCATAAAATAGACTTAGATGCATTTTTCCATGTAATTTCACGCTCTATATTTGTTTGGTATTTTTGAGCATGTAATCATTTATTAAAAATAAAATAGTAGCAAGATATTCCCTATTTAATTTCGAAAATACCAACGAAAAATTCCAAAAAATTTATGCAGTATATTTTATCCTATTTTAATTATAGATAAAAAATAACTAAAAATTGAAAAACAAAAAGCCTAAAAATATAAAACCCCAAAATCCTTTATAAAGAAATTTATAAATTCTTAAAAAACTCTAAAAATATTTTTTCGTATTTATAATTTTATTTATATAAATATTTATATATAAAGATTAGTTTGGGTAAATTTGGGATTTATTAACTATTTTTAAAACCCAAATCAATTTCGTGCATTTAATTAATCCATTATTTAGGATACTTTTCACTTGAAAAATACATAGAAATTAGCAAACATTTCTGGAAAAATACCAAAACATTAGAAAAATATAAAAAACACAAAAATATCTTATTTACAATATTTTGACTATTTTTTTGCATATTTATGTATTTATAGTATATATATTTTATATTGTATTTATACATATACATATACATATATATATAGTATATTAAAAAAAGGAATATAAAATTTTAAAAATATAAAAAGAAGATATAAATCTATAACACCAAAATTAATAAAAAATATAAAAATTAAAAACCCACAAAAAAGATGTAGTCTTAATGAATGACTTGGTTTGTACATAAAAGAAAACCACAGGCTACCTATATTGCTCTCTGTGGTTCGACCTCTACATGCTTAGTCACTATGCATTTACTGTAGAGAAATAAAATATTAATGCCACATTTTCACTATTATTTGAATTATGTATATTATGGGTTAATTGCTGATTAAATCCAAGGCCTTCGTCGGTTATCTCGATGACGATGTTCCCACCTTGTGTGGAACACACGACCAATGATCTTTTTGGGTTTATCAATATAGCAAGGATGACTTCACGACACTTCTAAAGTACTATGTATAGGTACAAAAGGCATGAATAAAATTTTCACCGTAGATGGAGAAATCATCTATGAAGACTTTGATAAAACTCCCGACCATGTCAGCAAAGACGGCTTGCTTGTACCTTTGGAAAGTGTCTAGGGCATTATAGAGGCCAAAGGGCATTCTTTGAAAGGCATGTGCCCAACAGGCAAGTAAAAGATGTCTTCTCTTAGTCTTCCCAAGCAATCTCCACTTGGTTGTACCTAGAGTACCCATCTAAGAAATAGAAGTATTCTTTCTCTACTAGTCGCTCAAGAACTTGACCAATGACTAGTTGCTGGAAATGGTCCTTCTTTGTCGCTGAGTTCATGCAGTGGTAGTCAGCACCCCCCCTCCAAGATGTCAGTCCTTGGGTAGAGATCTACTCTCCTTAGTCAATTTTCACCATAGTGAGCCCTGATTTCTCGGGGACTATATGTAGGGGGCTTACCCACTTGGAATCAAAGATATGAAAATTGAAGCATGCCTAACCCCACTTCGTGATTTCTTTCATCGCTACATCTCGGAGGTCAGAATTCAGTGTTCTTTGGAATTATCGGGATGACTTGCAATCATCTTCAAGATAAATGTGATGTGAACACATGGCCAGATTTATCACGCAGAGATCAAATACTTTCCAACCAAGTGCCTTGCGATTCTTTCTAGATCCTCGAGAAGTCGAGATTCTTGATCCGGGGCCCAACCCACTGCTTCTGATGATAGGATACATATTCTCTTTACTTACAAGGAAAGCACACTTCAGACTTGTCGGAAGCATTTCGAGTTCAGGTAATTGTTGAGCTTGCTTTGTGATCACTTCAAAGATTGTGTCGGTAGAAGGTTGTTTCACTAATTTCAATGAGGCGATGGTCTCCTCTATCACTACCGGCTCTAAAATAAATGTGCCAAACATATCTGCAATGAATTCTTCATGTTCAGATTGGAATGAATCTTGTGTGAATAGGTTTGATGAATCTACATTTCATGATCTTTATTCATTTATTTTTGCTTAAAATCCCCCATAAACACATGTTTATATTAATAAATCTATATTTTTACGAAATTGCATATTTGTGTAAATACTGTACATTTATTACTATTAAGATACAGTCTGAATCAAACCCTGAGGGAAGGTCAAGACTTGACCTTATCGACAAGGAATTAAGTAGGGGGAGAAAAGGCCAAAAACACCAAAAATATACTAGATACCTGTATATAGTCCTCACTTGTATATATTACACACTATTACTCGTTTCCAAACCTTTTGCAGATACAAATAAATTCCATCTTGAAAATTTTGAATAAAACCCTCTTGTAAATAATAAAATAATGTGTATATTATAAGTACATCACTCTCCAAAAGCTACAAAGTACAAACTTCACAGATAAACATCTTCTCCACATGAACTCCAAATTCATCAAACTCACTTCCACTGTACTCTAAATGAAATTATCTTTAAAATGGTGGTTATTTCATAAAATTCTAAATTAAGGTGTGAAATGTGGCCAATTGGGGTGTTATAGTATATTATACCTATAGATACACAATACATTATTTTTCTTGAGAATACTTATGAATGTTGTAAATTTAATTACTTATAAATATTGTATTTAACTCTTGCAAAATACAAATAAAAAATACAAAATAAAAAATCAACAAAAATAAAATCATGTATTTATTGTATATGTATCACCATGTATATATTGTACATATACCTATTTAATTAACTTAATAAATTAACTCATAAAAACTAAATAAAAATATCATTAAAATTCTTGTGATTAATTAAAAATAAATAAAATACTAAATTGTGTATATCTATAATTAACTAAAAATAAAAACACTCTATACATAGGTATACATACAGTAAATGACATTTTGTATTTGTTTTAACCCTTGTAATTATATTATTTAATTAATTTAAAATTACCAAAATTTACTTTAAATTATTCCTAACATTTTTTACATTATGTAATTAACTAGAACATTTTCTATTTTTAATTGATTTATTTACCAAATTATGGATTTTTTGTCGTGTAGTTGATTTTGGTCATATTACAGGCACGCTTCTATTGGCCAGCCTAGGTTTGTTGATGCAGGACAACTCCTCCACTACGCCTCTTCTCTCTGCTAAACTCATTCCCATCGTTAGTTCTCACATTTTTCCCTCATGCCTCGATCCCTAATTCGCCCTGATTTTTTTGCCAACATTCAAGATAATTCAATTCTCTCCCACACCATCACCTCAGATCTACCCATCACTCTGTGAATTGCTTGCATTTTGAATATCAAAACATGTCAGAGTCACTCCTATAAATAGACATCTGATCCCTCTACCTTGAGTTTAATTTTTTCCTAGGCTTTTTACTCCCCGAAGTCGATCCCTGGGTGAGTTTTAGATGACAACTATGATTCCCCATGATTAGGAGTGTGAGTGAGTGCCTGGAGTTCGTAATTCAATCACATCGCCGGAGTACCACTGCCACATCTCCGTGTCTCTGCCTTCAGTGTAGATTGAGGCGTCATCTCCCCTCCTTTCAATCTGTAGGTAACCAAAGTTAATGTTTTTTCTTTTCTGTAATTTTAATTTTTGCCTTTAACATCGCCCTTAGCTTAATTCCAATTTTCATCTCAACCTTTTATTCGCACGATCGGAGGATCTCGATCATTTAAATCACACTCCGACCATGCCATCACCTCCACCAGACTCCTATCCTCATTTCCCAGCATCTACCTATCTCCAAATCACTTTAGAATAGGAGCTCGGTCTCCCTCCGATCACTTACACCGAAGATCCTCCTCCGTCCACCCATTTTACACACTTCCAACCTAATCTTTTGGCCGAAGAATACCTCTGAACACGGGCTATCCTTTGCTTGTCAAAGTAGCTCTAGGGAATGCATGAGGAGCAGAGATTAGATGAGAAGTTGGTACCTGGAGCAAGGCAAGAAGACCACCTTCCAAATCGATTATTTGGAGGATTCACAATGATCCAAGGTGCACACCAGATGCGGAATGAACCGATCTACCTTCCCAGCGTGATTTTAAGTAGATCGATTGAGATATAATAGAGATTCATCTTGATCAACTTCTCAAGAGCCTGCATTCTTCCCGGTTCTTCCAGAGTTATCCGCAGTCGTCAGATCAATAATAGGGCCCTAGATTTATTCTCCACCGACGATTTGCCCAAAATTTGAGCCACTGATTGAAGACCAAAGCTAATCCCTGTAATTCAAGCAAGAATCAATCGCAACCGTTCGATCATCGCTACATCACATCAGGATAGTCCCGTACTCCATGTTATTTATGGGTACTTTTCCATCTATGCCTCCTGTCTTTATTTTATTTTCACCTAAGTCCCCATTGGACACGTGTTTGTATGTAATAGTTTGAACATTCACATTGCAACCCTTCTCATTTATTTTAATTTCATTTAAGTCCTATTTGAATTGTAGTATGTGTTTGGCAAGTGACTTTGGTGAAAATTGTAATAAAAGTATTTTATTTTTATGTTATTCTTTGGCCACTTAAACCAATTTATTTGCAATCAAGTCCCATCTAGGGCAGCACCAGTGCGTTGGCGCATGAGATTTTTGAAATTTTGCATCTTTCTCTTACTTTTTTTATTGTTATCATTTAGTTTGCATAGATAACATAATTGCTTTTAGGTCCTTGTGAATCTGGATTCATTTTGCATCATTAAAATTAAACAAAAATTAGCAAAACACATTGAAAAATACAACAAAGTTTTTCTTTGCTTCCCATTTGATGCTTGCATTAGCAAATTTTATTTCACATTTCCTTGTTTTTATTAATTATTAAAATTCAAAATCAACATAAAAACGCCCTGTTGGCATTTAAAAATCATAAAAAAAACTTTTACAAAAATTTTAAAAAATCATATTTTCATATTTCGTGTTGTTTTCATTTCTGATCAATTTTTTTATTCTGTCACCTATAAAAAAACATAAAAATTGAAAAATAATCAAAAATCCTAAAAGTTCATAGAAATTTAGTTTAAAATCCAAAAAAATCATAAAATTGCTTTTTGGAAAATATAAAAATCATACTTCATTTTGTAAAATTTTCATCAATTTTTAAAATTATTTGATATTTTAAAAATAAAAAATATAAACATTGTGATTTATTTACATTATTTAATATTTTTTAAATTATTTAAAAATAAAAAAAAGAAAATTCGGGAAAAATCATAAAAACATCAGAAAAAACATAACAATCAAAAAGTACCTTTTTCTTAATTTTTTGTACATATTTTATATATTTGAAAAACCAAAAATAGTGCATTGTCTTATTGGTTTAGTTCATCTATTTGATATTCAAATACTTAAAAAAATCTTTTGTAAAATTAAAGAAAAGAATATATATATATATATATATATATATATAACAGAAAACCAAATAAGCAATAAAAACATATTCGATAAAAAAACAAGCATAGTGTACAAAGAACATCCTTTATTATTTCCTTGATTTTTCTTTGCATAAAGTAACCCTCGAGATATTTGTAGCCACCCGGAGTTCTATCTTGTTTGCAATACATGTTAATTATATAGTAATTTCTCTTGTTAATATTTTTTATGTTTTTGATTGAGAATAATTAGTTCTTTTGTTTGACGTTTCATTGGGTTGCGATGACACTTGTAATTAATTAATTCAAATAAGAAGCCATAGTATAGCGCTCAGCAGGGAGCTAATTAGTTACTTGTATTCCGACTCACGGTCAGAAAGGAAGCGTGGACTGACTGTACTTTCCAGGTCCTCCTCTGAAGAGAGGATTTCCTATATGACAATGTCATTTAAAGAAAGATGATGGTCGTTGACGTCAACAATATCACAATCTTCTATAGTTGATTTTGGCTTCCCTCCATTAGGTGTGGCTCTCAGCTCATTGACCATATCCATGGTGACTTTATCGGTGCATGAGCGAAAGGTGTTCGTCCCAGACCCGTAGTCAACAATCGCATCGGTTGTGCGAACGGTCTTCCTAAAATGATGGGAGAATGTAGTAATGATGTAGTGGAGTCCATATCTTGGACAATAAAATCAATTGGAAATTGTATGTCTTGCACAGTTAAGATAATGTCCTCCAACATACCTCTAGGCTACTTAACGAATCAAACTATAAATTGAAAGATCATTCTTGCAGGCTTAAGCAATCCAAGAACACATAATCGTAGTAGTAAGTAGGGCATTACATTTACTGAAGACTCGTTGTACAGTAGAGTGCGCTAAAAAACATGGTCAAAAATCTGGCATTTGATGTTGGGTGCTCCATTATCTTTCTTTCTCTTGGGGACATCACTGATAGAATTGATAGTGACCATGGTTAGGATGTGCTTCTCTTCTCTCCAACATTTCTTTTTGCATGGTTGATGCTTGAAGGGACATTCCTGTTTTAACCCTTTTTCGACAACTGGCATGTAGTTCATGGCCATCATCAATGTCTTTTTCAACACAAGATTCTCAATAATTTCAATAATGCTAGAGTCGAACAATGCATATTTCAACTTTTTAATTTTTTGGTATTGTTTATATCTTCTAGAAATGGAATATTGACAGAAGAAAATTCAGTGTTCTTAATTACAAACTTATTTACTTATGGATGGACAAAAGTTGGTCCGCCATGCAAAACATGCAAAAATATATCTGCATGAGCTTGGCTTTGTTATACGTCTTCGGATATGTTGATGGTGATGGCTCCTCCTATGCTGGTCCTTCTCGACTTTGGCTCTTCATTTCTTTTTGTAAATTTTCTTTTGGATGATATTTTTGTAGCTTTTTCTCATGACGGTGGGGGCATTCGGTGATAGGTGCTTCTCTAACATCACCTTCTTCCTCACCCAGCTCTACTACTAGATCGTTTGAAGTAGAATATGACTCTATAAAAGGCATTTTATTTTTCCCTATGGCGGTGGCTGGATGGCTGCAATACTGTACCACTTTTGAGAGTCACAACATTAGACAACATGTAATCTGAAATACCTGTCTCGATTGGAACGATAGAGACTTCATAAACTACTTGCTCCTTACACTTAAAATTGTTGGAGTTCACATCAACTTGTGCTGGAATTGGAGTTTTGGTGGCATTGAAGTCTTCGAGATTTTGGGACATCTCTACAAGGCCTTTAATGAGTTTGGCCAAGAAGTCAAGCGTTGGGTTCATAGGAGCGGCGTCAGATGATTCAGGGTGTTGACCACGCTGGGAGTGATACTGTAGAGGCTACTAGTGGGAATATTGTATGTTATGGTAAGTAGGAGGGAGTTGGTGGAAATATTGTGGAGGAGGATGCTGATTTCGAAACACATCTGCTTAATTATGGTACGGCTGATATTGTTGGTATGTGAGCAGCCAGTATTGCTAATTCTACCACCAATTATTCTGGTATGGTGGAGGTTGGTGTTGCAGATGTTGGTATGATCCCTGGACAAAGCTCTCACTGGAGGGCAAGTGATACGACCGAATAGCTGAGGTTTGGCTCAGCTATTGTCTGCCTGGCATTATTGTTCTAGATGGCATTCATCTCTTGAATTACTAGTTTTGGTGGGATAAATGTATCTGCATAAGAAGGGGGCTCTGGTTGGTACAGGACAATCCGGTGATAAGACAGTAGTTGTGTCTGGCCAGGTGCCTACACGTAGTATACGTGTTGGACATGAGGATGACATGAACTAAGCTACGATTTTTGTGAAGATGATGGTTCATTGTGCTCAGTAGGAGTGGTGGCTGCCAGACTCATAGACTGCACCTCATTGATGGTGCTCACAAGCAGCTCCAACAGCTTTCAAATCTTATCCATCTCTATCTTGGTGTTGGGACCTTTGTTTGATCGCAGACAACTTCACCAAGTCATGTAATATTTTCTCAATGATATCGACCTTGGACATTTGGTTCCCTATGATGCTGAGGTTGGAGCTTTCATCCCTGTCCACTTCACTAGATGCCGCCATATTGACGAGCTTGTGGTGCAACAGCAACTACCTTTCATTTGCATGGTATGAGGATAGAGCGGCCTCTCCTCCGACCGTCTCTTCAAAGATTTGTCAAACGACGTTCTCGTCCTTGTTAAAGTGGGAGCCCCGACATGCGGCAGCCACGAGCCTCTGACTTTTTGGAGTCAGGCCCCTGAAGAAACATTGGCCAGAACTGGTCCTCGGGAAGTCATGGTGGGGGAACTTCTCATATAAATCACGAAATCTCTACCAGGCCTAATGAATGGACTCATGCGGAATCTAGGAGAAATTGCATATCTGTGCTCGCAACTTACTAAGATGACCAAGTGGATAATATTTACGGAGGAACGTATACTTCAATTCCTCCCAGGTCGTCATCACCTTCCCCACATGGTTTATCGAATATAAAGCCTTGTCCTGAAGGCTGAAGTGGAATACAGTCATTTTGTCTACAACTAACAATATCTTAGGGTAGGGAGCGGTATGATAGATGCGAGAGAACTGGTGAAGATGGATATAAGTCTCTTCATTTGTGTTCTCGTGGAAGGATGTAAGAAGAGACAAGAACTAAGGCTTCAATTTGAAATGTTCGTGGACTACAAAAATGTGTATCTACTCTTTCATCTAGTCATCGTTAGGATTGTATATTTATTTTAGAGTGTGCTTGCACCACTATCCTCTGGGCTCATCAACAGGCCCTCAATGGTGTCCATCTTCTTCCTAATCTTCACCTCCTCCCCCTCCTTTGTTCTCTCTCTTTCCTCAAATCATTAAACATTTCTTAGAAAGTGACCTGGGTAAAATCCTGATCCGACAGCTGCTATTGGATGGCATGAATGGATGCGAGTAGTTGTGCATTCACGGTGTTCCGATCAGGCTATCCCTGATCTAGCTGGTTTCATTCCTTTCCCTTCCCTTGAGGTATCATCTCTGATTCAGACTTAGAGGATGTGATTCAGACTTAGAGGACTAAACCATCCATCAGTCGACATCTTAGAGAGAAGCTGAGTAGATGGGGAATGAAATACAGTAATCAACTATAGATGAAGTAAGGAGGAAAATAGTGAAGGCTCAAAATGAGCAGGGCAAGAAGAAATAAAAATAGTTTTAATAAAAATGGAACAAATGTGCAAGATGGGATCTTTGACCTAAATTTACTTCAAACAAACACAATACAACTTCACCAACCAATCACAATGTGAAGTCGTGGTAGTTCGACTATCTTTATCTTTTCAATTTTATTGTTATTCTCAGGCAATCTTTGAAACAAGTCCTTAGAGGCTAACCCTAAAGGAAGATGAGTATTGCTAGAAAAATATCACATACTTTCCCCTTCATTTGTAGCCTACAGCCTGCACTTTTTCAAGAGAATCCTTGATATTGGGTATGTATCCATTACTCAGCTAAAAAATAGACGAGTAAGTAGATATGCGAAACCACCACTTCCACCACAAGTGAGGTAATCAGACACAATACAATAAGATAGACACATTCGTGAGGGTGTGGCCTAAGCTCAATACTTTGGACAAGGTCGGATGTTCTACACAAGCGGAGAACTCCATCGTCGAGGAAGCCCTACTCCCCTATTTACGATTGATGTGCCAGTACTTCTTGAATTCAATAAATAGCAGTGCAATATTCAGAATGGGTTTTGGTCTCTAATCCTTTTCGGTCATGCCTCACTTAGTTCAGATAGTACCTAAACACAATGTGGGCCTTATGAACCCTAAACAACGATATCCAATAAGAATTTTAATTTGGCAAATGTTTATTAAATAATCCCCTTGTTTTAATATTTGATTTTCACTTTTTTGAGTATTTTTGAAATAATTAGCCTAACAATTTTTGTGTACTCTTCTCTGAATCCTAAGTGATAGAAAAAGGGGGAGGAGTAGTAGAAGCCGTGCAAGTTGATAATAATGTGGAAATCTCACCTTAGTATCTAATGTAGCAAGCATTGCTAGAAGACTTACAACATTTCCCACCACTCTCCATGCGGGATGCAAAATAGAACTTTAAATTCTACACTACATGTTATGCAAGCCGGTGAAATCTCCTTAAGCAGGAGACGCTATTAATCGTGACGAATAAGATTAATTTGAGTAAGATCCAAATATTAAAGACTCTATGCACATGAAATATACTAGGTGTTTAGACCCAATTAAGTCGACCAAGCAATTCCTAAAAGTTTAAGGGCTCAATCACATAAAACAAATAAAAACAAGGCAAGACATTGAAATCACATGGACCAAATAAAAACAAAGAGGAAAATAGGGAAAATAAATTGGTAAATCCCTTGAGAGAAATTCAACAAAGAAAATGATCAGAAGCAGATAAAATTATTATTTATAAAAAAAAGAGAATTGTGCAAATAAATATGTATACTAAAATCATATCCCAAACATTTCTACTTGGCAACGGTGCCATTTGATTATCTAGATTTTCGAGGTTTCTAATGCCTGGTCTTGGAGGAGCTACAGTGCCCAACATGTCGGGTCCGGCAATCGATATGTAAGCCACTCTCGTAGTACTCAGAACTCAACCAGTCCACGTGAATCAACACTCAACCAATAATAAAGATAAATCAATGAAGTTATGTGTGGTGAGATTTATTATATCATGCAAATAAATGTGTATAATCAAGCAAGTGCAGGGGTTAAGCCACTAAGAGCTGTAGAGATTAGCAAATAATTATTGTCTACAAAGAATAAACAACAACTACTTTTTATGCTTTTTTAGTTTTTAAAATTTTGTGTGTTTTTAAGTTATATTTATTTTTAATGGTTTTTTAATATTTTATATTTTTGTTTTCAATTTTATAATTTATATTTCATTTTTTTATTTTCTGATTTTATAGTTTTTTCTTTTTACTTTGGAATAAGTATATATATATATATATCAAGGGTTAAATAAATATGCTCCTTGGGAGCATATAAGAGTATGATCCCACCTTTCTTTCCACATTATTTTTAATTTTTTTTAAATAAAACCTAATGGGATTTACTTAGAATAATAAGTGGAATATGTGTTTCAAATTTCGCGTAAAACAGACGTTGCTAACACTTCCATCTGAAAGGGGTCAATTTCAACAATTTTGAGACATCTAAAGTTTGACGGTCTTGATGGAGAGGATGGAAGTCTTTAATTTAGTAAAATTTTGAATGACATCCTGGTGACATATTACGATCTAAACTTTAAAAAATATGGGAAAAAGGGTGGGACCATGTTAGTTACATGATCCCATGGAGTGGACTCCTTTTCCCCATATATCAATATGTATAATATAACAAGTATAAAAGATATAAGTATAAAATGAATATATAAAATTAGAAAAATACAATTAAGTACAAACCTTTTTTTAAAAGCCATTAAACATTATATAATAAATATTAATTAGAATATAAGTAATAATTTGTATATATATGAACTATAAAGGATTTAATATTTATAAAATTATAAATACTAATAAATTACAAAATAAATTTTTTATCTATTATATATTTTCTCTATTTTTAAGAATTTTTTAAAATTTTTCCAAGTTTTTATGTATTTTCAAAAGTCTGAAATACACTGAAACACGAATTTATAAAAATAGGTCGACTTGTTTTGAGATTTAAAATAGAAAATTAGTGTAAAATTTCTCTAGACTAATTTTAATATGTAGTGATATGTATAAATGAAAATATACAAAAGAAAACTGTTTTTTTTTTTGAATTTATAAAAAAAAATTGTATTTTTAGGGTTAGAAGGGTTTTTCAATATTTAAGGTTTTTCTTTGTATTTTTTTGATTTTTTGTCAGAAGTTATATAATAAGGAATATATAATATATAAATTTTTTAGACATTTTAGATAAGTTTTACTAATTTTTTCAATTTTTATGTGTAAATAGGGAATAAATAGCTCCTAAATGATTTTTAATAAATAGACAATGTAATGAAATAACAAATAAAAATGTGGGCATGTATAAGCATCTTTTAGAGCACATCCACTACTTTTTGCAAGATTTGTAGCAAAAAGGAGCTATTTAAATAAAATAGAAAATATAAATAAAATTTAATGCCTAGTTGGGGTATATTTACAATAAAAATATAATACAGGGGGTACGTGAAATTAATCTAAATGTTTTGAACTTAATAACAATTCCAAGACTAAAAGAAAATTGGGGAACCTAGTAGGGTACCCTTACAAATTTCCCAACTCACGTAGAGGACTACATGAGTTGAGCTGGCATATGACCTAATTGCAATTATAGTAAATGCAGGGGACCAGATGCAATTTTATAAAAATATTTTATGTAATTAACTATTTACAAGTCCATTATAAAATACGTAAAAATCGGAGGGGATACTTAATAATTTACCCCTTAAAGTGTACGCGATTGGAGGGTTCTTGTGCTTCTGCAAGTCTGATCAGACGGAGGAGGACGCGTACCGCTTTATTGAGAGAAAACGACCCTGAATAGATCTGGGCTGAGGGCTTTATTTAACGGCCTCGAGGGTCCCTAAAAGAACTCCCTATGAACTCGCCTCTAGCATGCTTCGAGCAGTGATATCTCCTCGTCCCAGCATTCTCCTTTGTAGTTGAGGGTCTCCTTAGCTTTCTGGATGCCTTACGCATCATCACATACCTTCTGAAGTGTCCAACGCCCTTCGAAGGGGCCCTCGAGTGCCAGCCACATGGAGCTTCTGTTTGAGCTTTGAGAGCATGCTTCAAGTGGTCTTCCTCATCGCTCTTCTGCATAAAAAGATTGTTAGTCTTAAGCTAAAGGTGCTCAACCTAAGAATGAAGCTTCATAGCAAGAGAATGGTCGAGATGGAAAGGACCGACGAAGGAGGCAGAGATGGACCCCCGTCGAACTCGATCCGTGAAAGATCAATGAAGGAATGATGACATTTTGTTGAATAAAAGCAATGGTAAGAAGATGTAGGTAAAAAGATGTTAACACAATAGAGGAGCATGACAAATTTGGTGCCGGAGCTTAAGGCTTCGATCATTCTAAATTCTAAAATTAGACTAAATAGCAACCTAAATATAGAAACTAAAGGATAGATTAAACTACTAGAACAAAAAGAAATAAAAGGTACCTACTGCTACAGCTCATACCTGCTCGAGATAGGGAGTAGAGGAGCTCGCCAACGGGAGCTTGGATCACACCACTTTTGCACCTTTATCCACACCGACAAATAATGTATATTAATATGCTTTAAGGGACTTCCTATTGGGATTATAGGCAAGAAGAGGGGATCAAAATCAAAAAGGGGTGGAGGTGGTTTTTTTAGATGCTGAGTTTCGATCAAATAGTCGGGGAGATGGAGTGTAGGTGGAGAGTGGTAGGTGGAGATACTGGTATGGGCGAGGATCATGGACGAAAGAGCTGCGGAATGGTGAAGGTAGTTAGGAATATGGAGCCTGAAGGCAAGGCGTGAAAATGGGGAAAATCAAGAGGAAGGTGGTCTGCACGGACGGGCAGGTTAGGATGGACAGTTGACTAGCCCGATCAACAAAGATGACCTCCTAATTGGCCAATGTGGACCAATAAGGAAAAAGAATGGAAACATGTTTTGTAATTGAATTAAAAATAGAAAATGATTTTATTAATTTTTAGTTAAAACAAAAAGAATATTTAATATTTTATTTAGTATTTAATTATGGTTTTTATTTATATTTATAGCTTAATTTATAATGTTCCAATATTTACATGTATGTATGCAGTATTTAAACTGTATTTTTCATATTTTATTTTTAGTTTGTATTACATATTTTATTAATTATGTACCTAATTTATAAAGTTATAACTTATTTAAATACAATTTCACAAATTTTTACTATTTTTTTGAGTTTATTTATATACTTAAATAATTATGTGTATATATTATGGATGTATTTTATATATACCATACCAATATATTAATTAGCTTTATTTATTTTAATACATTATTATTTGTTTTATTCTAATTTTACTATGTATATATTTTTTAAATAATATTTACAAATTTATTAAAATATAAGATAGTGAAAATATAAAGAATAAATATATCGAATATTGTAAACATGTATATTGCGTAATGGGGGCACAAAATCAAACTTTTGTATCTTAACTCTAAATTGAATGAAACCATCATCATTAAATAGGTAATTTCTTTTTACGAAAAATAAAAGCCTCTTTGGTGAATTTTGAGTTTGTATGGAGAAGTTACTGGTCTGCAAAGTTTTCTTTGTGCCTTTTTATTCTGTGTGTTCTAGGCTACCTATACATTATTTTTTATTGAAATATATATTTTTAAAATTTCTTCGTATTTTGTGTAAAATCATCCTTTTTAAAGCTTACTGATTTGAGGTATAAAATAAGAAAATAAAACAGATCCCAAAATGTAAAAATTGGTCTACAAATTTAGGGTTTTTGTGTTGTGTTATCTGTACAATTTGCAGCCCTATCTCCACCTACTTTATTCATTGTCAACCAAGTCATGATGATTGGGTCTCGGGATCTAGGGACACTCCATGTCTTTATCACTTCATTCTTTTTATTTTCTTTCTTTATTCTTTCTTTGGTATTAAATATAATATTTTATACAATATTTTATGTAGTATTTATTGTGAATTATTGAGTGTTTATTTTCAAAATTTAAGTATATATACAAGCAATTAGCTAGGGATTTAATGCCAAAATGAAAGAATAAAGGTGATGAAATGGATATTCATCACCCGGCTTCGCATTTAGTATCTCAAGTGTAGTGGAGAGGTAGACCTCATCTATCTCTCGATGGTCACAAGTGTCGGTTGATATGTGGATCACATCTGGATGGAGTGTGTATTCAGAGGTCATGTGCAAGTGGTGTGTACCAATATAGGGAAATCGATTCCCCGGGTCTCATAATCTATAGTCACCTTAGACAAGGCTAGGAACGACTTCCCAAAAATAATAGGAGACTGGGTAAACTCTCATCGGTGCTCAATATCAATGACCGTAAAGTTGACTCTAAGACAAGTACCATAGAAAGTAATGATGACTGCAATAATTCCTCTTAACCGTTCTATGGATCGATCATCTAGCTGAATGATCAATCTCGACTTCCAAAGTGTTCTAACTTTGAGCTTGTCAAACATAGAGGTCGAAGATTGTTCACAGATGAGTAATCATCGATGATATCATGGGTAAAGATGGTGTCTCTAATTTCACATTTAACCCTAGGAAATCATTTCACTCTGCGACTCGTGGTTATTCTCCCCATCACAAGGGTGGTATCCATAGACACTAGGTGTCTCTAAATCCTTATTCTCTTATTTCCATACCTCCTGGGCATCATTACTCCCTATAAATCTTTTGATGTCTAGAAAGTGTTCGATGGCCTTTATTAAGGGAATCTTAAGAATCAGTTTCTTAAGAATGGCTTCTCTAAGGGCAGGATCCAATTTTTTAAATCCTTTTCATTTCAATTTTTATGAGAATTTCTAGTTTTTCAATTTTAGGTCTTTTTGAGATTTATTTTTTTGGTATTTTTGACAGGTGAACGGTCATACGTTTGATTGGAAGTTAAGTGGTCATTAGAAGAGGGAGAAAGAATAGACTCCTTCTGTACATAGTGCATGGATTCCCGAGTGTCTTTTATGTTATCAACATCAAATCCGCTCATGTTGTTCTCCATCTTCATACTCAAACTGGCAGCAAATGAATTCAATAAGTTATCGACATTTCTCAACCTGTCCTTAATTGATTCACGTCTCTTGGCATGTTTAGAATTGTCATCCTACAAAATGTTCTCATTACAAATCATGGGAGAAAACTACCCAATTAGAGGATACTGTGAAGAACTCAGAGTCTCATACTCAACATACCTAGACTCTAGCATGTAATGCTAGGATTAGTATGTACCATCCATATGGCAGATACTGTTTGGAGCATTGTATTATGGATTTAATGTACTGGTGGCTTGTAGATCTAGATCATAAGTCTAATCACCTGTATGGGCAGGATCTTCGAATATGTGGTATGCGTGTTGGTCATTATGAGCTTGATTTCTACGGACAATCAAATATGATAATTTGTAAAGTGGAAGACTCACCATTCTATTTGTTCTTTCGACCATGTTATATACTAAGGTCACATCAGGATTTGTATTTGTTATTCGTTGACATGTCCCATCATTCATATGAAGAGGAAATGAGGTTTGTGGTATATAAGGGTACCAGTTACCTATCTCAATAGTGACTTGCTCTTCGAATGGTTCTTTGATTCCGACAAGCTCTCGAGAATATGGTGAGTCAGTCGAGGATGGAAGTGGATCCAGATTATAAGAATGTGGGGTAGGTGGGAAGTGTAAATAATTGGAGAAGTCATTCGAAGTTATGGCTTCATATTAAGGGTGGGGTGGGGAAAGAAAGATGGATGGGGGAGAACCATCAAAAAGAGATTGTTCAGTTGGGATCAATAAGAAGAGGTTAAGAATTTGGTCAGTGGTCAAACTTCCTAGTTGGAAAGGGGTGGAGAGAAGAAAGGAGGATGAGGAGGAACTAACTCAAAGAGAGTGTTAATGGAGGAGTGAGATGGTGAAGATGGTCGCTACAAAAATAGATAAGCCAATATCTTCTTGAAGGAATGAAAGAAGATTGAGGTGAAAACATGCAACTACTGAACAAAAGGAAAACACACACAAATAGACAAATAAATGAAAGTGCAAATCCTAGTTTCACCAACTTAATACTATGATGGTTGCAAAGGTCCGACCCTTATCTTTTCAGTTTTAGTTATGTGATAAAACAATCTTGTTATACATTTACATAAGGTGAGTCGCCATATGCCCAGTTATGCTCCTGTATGTTCCCAATCAATGAGATGATATGCCTAGGCTAATGGGTTCAATATCACACCCAAAGGAGACATAAATCTTACACAATTGAAACATATACTAAGATCAAAGGCAAACCCTTGTAGCTCCCAAATCCGCAAGAATCAGAAATGGAGACTTAGGGGGCAAGTCTAGGGATTTGGAATCTAACCATAGTATGTACGTTCTCACCCACTCTGTCTAAAGGTAGGTACCTATGTACAATGACATTGTTGCTCTCCAAAAGACAAATGTTAATTTTAATGTAATTTTTTTGGTCCAATTCAATTAGCAGGCTTCATGTTAGATATTAGTTGGCATGTGTGATAAATCGAACACATGAAATCATGTCTATCATCCAGTCACTATTCCTTTATCCTATGTTTAAAAAACTAAGAGTGGGAATCAAGAAAAGCTGATGTAATGGACGGAAATGACTATGAATGCTTAAGTAAGAAGGCTTACAATGATTCTAGCTCTCTACAATGTGAGATGCACAAGTGAATTGAAATATTTTTACTCTAAATGGCAAGCGATGAAACATCAACTTGTTGGAACTTCTATTTGTGAGGAAGAGTTTGAATTTAATTTGACTAAGTAGAATATTCTAGAGTGTGTATTATTAAGTGTGGACAGTATGGTCCTAGATTACACAAGCACAAGCACATGATGATTTTACCTATATAAAGCTCTAAGAGCTGTGAGTACAAGTCTAGCCTACGAGCCATTCAAGTCGAGTCCCACCCTCAACACGAGAGTGAAACAGGTCTCGACACACCTCAAATATAAAGGTCCAAAGTTAGGTTACAAACAAAATATCTCAAATAAGAACCTGTGTAAAAATGTAGGAATATAAGTTATAACAAATTTGTAATTACAAAAATCAAATAAAATGCAAAAACAAAACCTAAGGACTCTACACTATCTCACGGCTCGACTCGATCGTAATTTCATACATCCTTTCAGCTGGCTTATTTCCAGAAAAAGCCAACCTCCAATGTTCCTAAATTACTCGATTGCTAAAGCAGCTGCTCCAACGTGTTGGTTCTCTCAAACAGAAAAATAAGAAGGTTGTTAGAGAATGACACAAATAAAATAAAAAAATAAAATACAGGAAAATAGATGGAGTAATAATCAAGGATAGCCTTGTTGTCGGACTACTGATGTGTCACTAAATACGATGTATAATTTGGTCACGTTGTAGCACGTGTACTTAGCGAGTCGGTCAGAACCGAGAGAAGATCTCCGTGAAGAGTGTCTTGGCTTTAATTTATATCCGGGCAAGTCCGGGGTCGAACTCAGAGAGGCAAAGGAACAACTTGGGGGTTAATTTGCAAATTTAAGATCTAGATTTCCAACGCGGAATTTTTTAGATTTTTTTATGCAAATAAAATGCAAATTGCGAATGCGGGTGAATTAAGACACTAAGAAAACACACAACAAGGCCAAGTCAATTTTAATGTCAAATTAATCCAATTCAGCCAAATTATATTTTTCCTAGAATCCTAATCTAGCGATGAACACAAAACACATTTTTTTGAAATTTTAGGGGTTAAAATGCAATAACTAAAAATGCACACTTTTCATGGGTTTTTTCGCAATTTATCACACAAACAGTAAGAAAAAATTATGAAAAAATTACTGGAATTAAAACATGATGCAAGGAGACTACAGTAATTTTTTTTGGATTTTTTTGACAAATTATGAATTTTTTATGAGCTTTTTAGTGAAAACAGAGTGGAAATGAGTAAATAATTCCTAATTAATCCACGTTATCAAATTAATCAGAGTGTGAATTATCTCAAAAAGATATTTAGATAAGCAATCCAGGAGAGTTGAAATTTCGCAAAAATGATATTTGTGAATTTAATTAAAAATCAAATACTAATTTCACTCTATGATTTATTTCAAGCACAAGACAACTCCAGTAGACGTGAAATTTGGACTGTAACTTTATCACTCTTCAACGCATCACATATATTTTTTGTGGAATTTTTGGAGCAACCTGTGTGAGATATAATTTTAAGAGTCTAGAATGGGTAAACTATGCAAAATTTCAGTTAACCATTTTGAATTAATTACCCATGAGTCACAAAAATATAAACAAATAGTCAAATTGTAGACAATTAGTTGCTCATCACAAAGGTATTTTTCATTGAGCAAAATGATGCATAAACGAGGTCCAAATTTAAATACGAACACGGGGGTGTCTCTGCAAATTCAGAAAATGAAATGAACAACAAAATACATACAGGGACCTTTTTGTAATTATATAAACTATACAAAAAATTTATACAATTTTTACAATAAAAAAATTACCTTCTCCTTCTCCCTGGAAACGGTGGAAATGAGGGAAGTGAAGAACCCAACGGGAGGATGGGGCGGCACGGCCGCGCGCGACCGTACGCGCAGCGGCGCGCGGCCGCTCACAGCGGCGGAGGTGAGGCGGAGGAGGACGGCGTCGTGGCTGCTGCGATTGGCGGACGGCGAGGCGGTGAAGACGCCGTGGAGGAAATCTGCTGGGCGGGGGGGCGCGAGCGGGTGCCGCGCATGGGCGCGGAGGAGGACCGGTGGTGCTGCACTGGAGGGGCCGCGCGTGGCGGCCGACTGTGTGGCTGGGCGGTGGCGCCGCCGGCGGGCGGCGGTGGGAAGAAGATGGGGGGGGCGGCGGTGGGCTGGGGCCGCTGCTCCCTCCGTTGTCTTTTTTTTATTTTTTTTTATTTTTTTTTGAATTTTGTTTACTGCTGTAATAAAAAAGGTTTTTTTGTTTTACTTTTTTATATTTTTTAATTTTGTTAATACAAGGAATGAACTTGATGGGGAGAAAAAAATGTGATGATGGTAATGATGATTATGAACTAAACAAATGAAGGATTTTGGGGGGTGAATTTGATGTGATTGATATAAAAAAATGCAAAACTAACAAGATGGTAAAATGTGAGACGAAAAATTACCTACGATGAACACGGGCGCCTATGGAGTGCTCTCGTGAGCACGGTCTTCGCTCGAATCGCCGGCGTGCGATGAGCTCAAGCAGCGCGCGGTTGCGGCTGCGATGTTGGCCAAAAAGCCAACGGATCACACCGGAGAGAGGGCCGTCGTCGCTCGACCGCGGTTGCTTCGCTGTCACCGATTCAACTCTGGGAACTTGGCTCTCCCCACATAAAGATAGATAAAAGGCAAAATTGAGGAGAATGAGAGGTATATAAAGATGATGGGATGAGAGGTTATTAAAATGGTGGGAGGTTATTTTATTAATGGAGTTGAATGGGAGGTTTAAGAAATGGCGGGGTTGAATGGAGGTTGGTGGTAGAAGAGAGTTGAATGGTGGTTATTGTAGAGAATGTAAAATAATTAAATAAATAAAATGAAATAAAGTAGGCTACTTTAAATACAACAAAATAAAGAAGGAAAAAAATAATGGTGAATTTACAAGTGAATACAAAACACCATGTACATTTTTTTTGTCTTTTTAATAAGAGATATTTACAACAGAAAAATACAATCAAATAATATAAATAAAATACAACACAAGCATGATTTTTTTGTATTTTTAGAAATTAAGAAAGGTAAGATAAAAAATGAACAAAGAATGAATATATACATGGTATACAATGTACATCTAGGTCCCAAAACCCAACTTTTGCAAATGAGCTCCGATTTTAATGAAACCATTTTCGTTGGATAGATAATTTTTTAACTTGAACTTTAAAAGTGAGTTTGGTAAATTTGGAGTTCATACGGAGCGGGAATTTAGCTTGGAAGTTGGACTTTACGGCTTTTTCTCTTTGAGATATAGGTGCATTTATTTGAGGTGAAATTTATTTTGTATTTTTTTATTTTTATGTACATTTTTATAAACAAGTTAGAGAAAGAATTAGGTAAAAAGGAGTTGAAATGAAATTATTAAGAATACATGAAGTTTTGGGCTATTTACATGTATAAAACTCCTTTATTTTTGCAGCTTTTTATGTGTAATTTATTTTGTACAATCTAATATACAATAATTAGTGTATTTTATTTACAAGAGTCATTTTGTTAATGAATGGATTCTATGGACATTTATTTGGGAATTTACTCATGGATTTTGCTAAGATCAAGATATTAAGATGATGAATCGTGGATTCATCAACTACCCAAGAGGTGGAAAACCTAATGTCGAAATAGTTCAAAACTCAACCTAAGTCGTGCCTCCCAGCAATGATGCCATTTGAAAAAATGTAAAATACCAAACTCCAATTCGTAAGAATTAACCATGATTTTTTTACAGATGGGAAACCATATATTAACTAAAACGACCCCTTAAGTTAATATATAATTCAATCTCAAAGCAATCAAATTTATTTTTACTTGGGCAAGCCCAAGGTCAAACTCGGGGAGTCCACTGTGTGCTTAGGTTAATTTTTAGGTGACCTAGATGCTAGGTTTTTAGAGGAAGACTTTTTTATAATTTTTTATGCAATTAACAATGAAAATGTAATTTTGGTAAAGTTTAGGGACTAAATGCAGTTTTCAATCCAATGATGTACAAATCCTAAAATAAGTCTAGAATGTGGCCTGAATGTTATTTTTTGGAATTTTCGAATGAAAAATGAAATTATTGTGAATTAAATATGTATATTGTGATTTTGAGTAATCGAATTTTAAAAAATATCAAAACTCAGTAATTTCTCCAACCATAATTATTCTAAATAGCTTTAATAATGAGGAATCCAGAATAATTTTCAAATCCTTAAAATATTAAGTTATGAATCAATTAAAAATCATTTACACATATAACAAAATAATTTATTCTGACCTATATATGCATGTAAATGAGATGAATTTTAGCACAATATAGCACACAACTAATTTTATTTAATTTTAATTTTTGAGAATTTTTTGAGCAGTTAGTTATTTATGAGAAATTATAGAGCATGAAATTGGTAAAATATGCAAATTTACACCAAATTTATTATAATAGGTCACGTGATGCTCACAAAATTACATCAATCAACTACAATGATAATGAATTAATCGTTCAACAATGTGCAATTTTAAAAAGTCAAAATTGATGACAAATGATAGTTCAAATTAAAGCAAGAACATATGTTCTATAATGCAATTACATGAAATAAAAATGAAGTGAAAAATGTTGATAGGGATTGCAAAATAATTACAAAGACACAGGAGGGTCTTCTACAAATTGCTCAATGCGCATGTGCTTGGCACGTACAAGACTCTACAGGTTGGAACCTTGGGCCTAGACCTCCAAGTCGCTTGTTTCGTTGTTTGGGTTACCAAACCCTCTTGACAAAAGATGAGGACCGGATTAGCAACGTGGACTATCGTCGTGTTCGATCAGAGAATATGAATGATGTTGATGGTTGCTGCTAGTGATGCTAAGGGCAGAGGAGCTCTTGCGGACCGTTGGAGGTCATGCGAAGGGTAAGGTAGAGGAAGATGCTGGTATGACCGACAGTGCTCGGTGATCGATAGTGGCTGGTGATGATGACACGTAGCATGAGGTGGACAAGTAAGGTAATGGAGCTCAAAGGGCTAAGATGATCGAGCCTACTTGTGGTACGGTGGATGAGGACGAGGCGTGCTCTGGCAACGACTCAATCCTTGAGAAGCTTGAATCACGATGATGCGATGGATCTCAAAGGTACATGACGGCGATGTCGAGCAGTGGTCAGTTGCTCACGTGCGATTGATGAGTCACGAAGGTGGCGCGTAGCGGAGAAGACAGTGTTGGAGGTCTCGATGGAGATGCATCACTACTGATGTGAGGAACCTCGGGTTCTTCGACTCATGACCGATCCTAGGGGATACACAACCACTCCAAGTTCCTTGGGAACACGAGTAGATCTTCGATGTGCTATTTCTCCTGGACTTAGATGTGCAAGGAGAATATGAAGCTTGAGTTATATGAACCCGACTCTAGGAAGATTTATTACAATGAAATGAAAATGGGTGGAGCAAAGGTCCGACGGACGACGGAGAAGATAAGGGACCCAATCAAACTCATCCCTTGCAAGGACCAAGGTGGATCACAGTGAAGACTGTGATGGAGGAGAAGGGGGTGGTCAGTCATATTGGGTTCGATTTGGAGTAGAGATGCAACAAAGAAGGCGGAACAAAAGAGAAAAAATAAAGAACAAGAGAGATAGAGAAGATGACATAGAGGATGAAGAAGAGGGGAAAGAGTTGGAGGGGATGATAGAGTGGAGATGATTGGATGCTTGGGGAAGAGGAGCTCGTTGGAGCTTTCCTATCTTCGCTCGATGCGACAGCACACGGAGTTGTGCAGCGGTGATGCGAGGCATTAGCAAGGCCTAGAGAAGCCTTGGATCTCGTCGTGAGAAGTAGGGTTGTCGCTCGACCAAACTTGGCTCCACTGTCAACAGAGAAGATATTGGTACCTCTCTCTCTATCGCAAAAGGTGGAAGATGAAGCTAGAGCATAGCGGTAATGGGGTTTTTGAGGGTCGTTGGCGACATCGGTATGGGGCTTTTGAGAGCATAGCCATTGCAAGCATAGGGGGAAAGACGACCCGATCTGGGTCGTTGGATCGACCTAGTTAGGGAGGTGGAGATGGTGCCACGTGGCATGCTCAGGAGCCTCCATGTGGCGGAATCAAATTAATAAAATTATTGAAATAAAATAATAATAATATCAATTAAAACAATAAAATACTAAATAATTAAAGAATAAATAATAAATTCAATAAAAAGTAAACAAAAAGGGGGTGACACGTGACGGTACGAGGAGTTGCCACGTGTCACTGCCAAAAAATTTAAAAAATAAAATAAAAGAAACATCAATAAAAAAAACAAGGTCAAATAAAAAGTGTCTTTATATAAGTTGCTTGTCTCAGTGAGATCTACAAGTTTCATGAAGTGACCAAAAACAAAAGAGATTATCTATACAAAGAGAATTTTTAGTCGTACTATATCGATATAAAATACCGTATATTTGTATTTTAAGAATTTTTTAACTTTTTTAAATTAATATAAAAAAAAATAAAATGGGAAAAATATAACTTAAATGATTACACATTAATCTATTTTTTGTATTTTTAGTAATTAAGAAAATAAAGAAATAAAATGAAGGGGATATCTATACAAACTATATAAGCAGGCTCAAATTCATTTACTTTCTTTGATTATTGATTTAATATTTATTTTCATTTTTGCATATTTTATTAAATTATAAATAAAATAAAATAAATGAAAAGGAGTAAATAAAAAAGAGCTATTTTTATAAATAAAATAATAGCGTCAAAATAATCAATTTGTGCAACATACAATGAGGTCCCAAAACCCAAGTTTCGCATATGAACTCCGATACTTTTGAATTTTATCTTAATTTGCAGATAATTTAATGTATATTAATTACAAAGTGGGTAGGAGTTAATAGGAGACTGTATGAGGGTGATATTCACATTTATGACTTTTTGTCTAAAAACTAAGGTTTGGATTCTACTTGGCAAATATACAAGTTACTATTTTTTTTGGTATTTTTGTTGATTAATGTTAATAATATATACATAGCAGAGTTGATTTTATTTTATTTTAAATTAGTAAAGATTTAATAAAACTAGATGAAATTATGGTAATATAATTGCTAATTTACAAGGGAATTTGGGCTTCTTAAGTATGCAATTATGTGCGCAAAAAGGTGAATCTTATTTACATGTGCATGAATGATAATAATGAAATATAAATGAATAAATGTAGCTAAATACATGGAAACTGAGCTCTATGTTCATATTTTAGAGCAATGAATCAACAATTCATCAGGGTATATATAAAAATGCACATGTGCACGATATTTTTTATCTTTACCAATTAAACCAATCAATCATACCACAGTACAAGGTTGGATTCACCAACTCAACGCAATGAACGGTAAGAGTTCAGCAATTACCTTGGATGTTTTATTGGTTCTCAAGAAATCTTTTGTATATTAGTCCTTATGCCTATCCCTATAGGTGAGCAAGTAATCACCTGATAACCATTGTGTACTTTCCACTTCTTGTGTCACCTGTAGAATGTTCTTTTTAAAGGTTCTTGTTATTGTATCTCGACCCACTACTCAAACAAAAAAAGGGGGATAACAAAGTTGATACGGTGAATCAAATACTTCCCGAAGGTTACTTGGATGTGTCATGATGAGACAGGGACCCACCATCGCAGTTCCCCTTTGATCAAATAATTGAGATCAAATACATAAGAGAACTTATCCCTACTCATTCATGCATCGATAAAAGCGCTAATATTTCATGGACCCAGGCGATACACAAGGTAAAATCTTTCCTGGGTTTTTTTCTTTAATCCGTCCCAGTCTCACCTCACTCTGTCAGTATTGTACCTAAGATCAATGAGGGTTTTAAGTACCCAAGACAATGAATCCAACTAATTAATTTTATTTGGTCAAATTTTCTTAGTAGTCCCTTTCTTAATTTTCGTGGGTTTTCACTTTTTTGAGTATTTTTATGCAAAGGCCTAATGATTTCTCTATTTCCTTTGTTTTTCTTATGTGATTAAAATAAGAGGGAGAGGGTTGAAAAGCAATTCAGGGTAAGAAACAATGATGAATGCCCTGTTAGAAGGGCTTACCTTACTTCTCATCTCTCTCCAAGCGGGATGCTAGACAAGAATTTTAATTACACTATATGCAATGCAACGATGAAATCTTCCTAATATAGAAATTGCTTTTTGTGAAGAAATTATAATTTGATCTAATTCCAAGCATAGAGGCTATATACATATGATATAATTACAGCTTTGGACCTAAATTACTCGATCAAGCAAGTCCTAAATCTAAGGGCTCATTCAACAGAGATGTGAAATGGAAAATAAAGCAGAAAATTCATATCACGGGAATCAAATGAAAATGAGAGGGAAAATAGGGTGGATAAAATAAAGAAGGCGAGAGAAAAATGATAAAAATTGATAAGTACCCTAGGTGAACAATCACCTGATGATATGGATTTGTAAAAGTCTATGGATCTGGAGAGTTCATCTTAGTCTAATTACAAAAAAATTAATAAAGAATCTCTTTCTTTGTCTCCTATTTACAAAAAATGCAACCTAAAGCTATTATAAGCTACAAAGGAAATGCGGTTGTTTATGTCCTATTCATTCATCCTTGGCTCTCTACTACCAACCTAAGTATGGGGGCATGCCTCGTTCTAGCACCATAGGACCTTGCACAAAGAGAAAACACAAGAGTGGTTAGACAGTTTAAAATGAAATAAGAGAACAAAAATAATAAATAAGAGATAATAAAAGACAGAAGATAAAAGTAAGATATGTGTACAAAACTATCATAGACGTTGCTTCCCCGACAATGACACCATTTTAATAAATAATGAATATGATCTATTGACTTAACATCTTAGTCGACAATCATAGTGTTGAAAATCCTCAATCAATCAACAATCAACCCACAGTAATGACTAACAATCTGTACATGTGAGTTAATATTAATTATAAAAAATGCAATCTGTATGCTTATAGGGCAAATAGTAAAAATGTTGAACTGATGAATTGCTAGTGGGCTACATTAGTATGGTCGAATTGTAGCATAACCAATTAGCAATCTATTATAAACTGAGCTTGAGTATCTCTACGAGGAGGGGCTCGATGTAGTTATTTTTTACCTAGGAAGTCCATGGTCGATATCAGGGACACAAGCCATCCTCATGACTAAGTATACTCTAATACTTGGATTGAGAGTTATTCATATACCTAGGTGAATAATGCACAAACAATGCAGTGCAAAACATAATGAATGAACATAACACATTTTTTTGGGTCTCGTGCAAGTTAGATTAAGTAAATTATGCTACATGATGCAATGGTATGCAAATAAAATGATAATGCACAAATGTACCCCAAATGATTAGTAGTTTGAGCAATAAATATATGATCAATTTCATAGTTCAACTAATGCATCAAAATAAATGTGTATCTCAATGATGGCATTTAAATGAAAGGAAATATGACACATTATATCTCAAAATTAAGAATACTATTATAATTGTCAGATCAAGAATTTCATGCCATTAGCTAGAGAATTAAACAAGCATCAAAATAAAACATAAATCATTGAAATAAAAGTTCAAATGCTCAAGTTATGAAGCAAATAGTCTAGGGGAATAAAAACAAATAAAAATATATATAAGATTCTTCACAAATAGGTCCACAAAGGAGCATTATTGCAAATATTAGAACCCGACGAGCCTTCGTTGCAATTTATCAAAGCACAAGGACCATTTTGCAATTTCAAGAAGTAGGTAAGGGTCCCACACAATTTGTTAAGGAACGCCACATGAGACACACACACCCAGGACTTGGATGTAAATCTAGAGAAGTGCAAGGTTGTGAATATAAATTGCCTCATTTGCACGCACCAAGAACACATGAGAAGGCTTGGAGATAGTGTTGGTCGACTCCAGGTGGCATGGGCCATGTCCATGGCCCAGATGCTTCGAAGTATGATCAGTTCCACCGAGCCGGGTGGATAGGGTCAAAGATTAGGGCATCATCGAGGACTTACAATACTAGGGATCGGATGATGCCTATAGTACAGGTGCTCCTCCTCCTCCACCTCTACGAGGAGACGATGGCTATGCTCCATCGATGCCTCCTTCACTCCTCAAGGTCCAAGCCGCTCCATTTTTCATGAGATGACCTCCGCAAGGTGACAGCGAAGATCGTCGTCACTCGGGTAATAAATGAGAAGGTCTAGATCATGGACTCAAGGATGGACCGTTGATGGATCTCCTCTATAACAAGGAGTACCACGGAGCTCCGACCAGTGAAGATATAGAGTACCTGTATATGATGGGAGCAATAGCTGAAGCTTGTGGGTGCATGGAATAGGTAAAGGCCCCTGGTGATTTCCTCCACAATTACTGGAGGAGAAAGGGCTTGCACGGAGGTGGTTCTGAGATAGGTGAAGAGATGAGTAGAGTGCCAACAAAATGGGGGAGGTCCGACAGACATGAAGATGAGGTCCATCGAAGGTGGGAATGAAGGTAAAAACCTAATTAAATACGAGAATACTATGAAAAAGTAGTGAGAGGTTCTTACCTGATATTGAAGAACAAGCGACATAGGGATTGTGGCTTAGGCTGAGGTTCTAAGGAACATTTGGTCTTCACTTCGTCTGGTAAACAAACCAGGAAGCTTGAACGGCATCGAGCGAGGGCTGTGACAAGGTTCAGAGACTATGGGTCTCACTAGAGCTATTCCCCCATCATCGCTTCTCAATTCACCTTCCCCCTTTTATGAGGAATGGGAAGAGAGCTCAGGGGATTACTTATGTATTGGTGGATGAAGAGGAATGAACTCAGTTGAAGGGATTTGTGGAGGACTCGACAGTTTTAGGATATGGTTCATCGCGATTTGTAACCATCATTTCCAGGTGTATGTGAGGAGGAATCAAGAAGAAGAAATGGGTGCATGAAAGAAGGTGATTAGGTATATATACCCCAAGGAGGTGGATTGATGTGGGGAGGTGGTCAGAGGGGGTTAGAGAAAATTGGAGAAGTTGGGCAATCAGTAGAGCTACATGGGGGAGAGTGGTGTTACGGGTAACGAAGATGAAGCTTGGACCGTCTGATGGAGTCAATCAGATGGCAGAGGATTAGGTACGAAAGGAGGATCCTGATTAGATCTAGTGATATAATCAAGCGACTGGGAAGCATGCTTGAAGGAGAGCTTCTTACACGATCCATTAAATTTGATCCTATGGCTAGGAGTGAAGGTAGGTTGTATTGAAGGGGCGAGCCACGTAGCTCAAGCATAGGGAACCACGTGGCTCAATGGGAAAATATAAAAAGAATAAATACAAACATTAATTGAAATAAAATAATTGTATGTTTCAAATGAAAAATGTAAAACAAGAATGGAGTAGATCTTCTTGAGATCTACAAGTTTCATGTTGAATAATAAGTCAGAATAGCATATTTAAGGATTTAAAATTACTTGTTTTAATTTCTTTTGAGATTTGTTTTTTGTATTTTTAATTTGTACTTAATGTAAAAACAAATATTTACAATATTAATATAGCTCATTTAGGATTTTTAATCATTAAGAAAATATAGAAATAATGTCACATTAATATAAGTATTTATATACAATAATTAAGGTTGAATTATCTACATAGGATAAATGTTAATGTTAGTTAATTAGCTTTACATTTTGTTAGACAGTTTAAGTAAGAGGGATAACAAATAATAATTATGATGATATATCATGGATTTGTTACCTCATATACTTAAAACAATCTCATTCGCAAACAAGTAAATAGTGGTTTAAGTTGGATTAACTCTGGTTGTGCATGTGAATATTCAAGACTTGAATCATTAAGAACCCTTGATTTTAGCGATCCTAAAATTCTAAGTTGAACCAAGCTCTGGTAAAAAGGAATCCAACTTCGTTAATTATCATACTCTTTTCGTATACATATAACACAAGGATATAACTTAAGAGTGAACTTCATTTATGGGAGTAGAGTCAAAATGTCACTCAAAGTCCTTGTCCAAGAGACTCTCCTAAGAACCCAATCCTCAATACTAGGGAATAAATCATTTCTTGCATTCAATCAACCATCTCTTTAGCTGTTAGACTTAAAAGTGAAGATGGAAGGCCAGTTGATGGACAACATAGCTTGGTGTCTTTTCTTCTCTTCCTCTCATTGGAACAAGGATTCCCTTGAGTGCCTTATTAACCCAACACACACATACACACACTCACATACACATACATATACTTATACCTATACATACACATATACATATACGTATACATATACATATACTTATACCTATACATATACATATATGAGTCTATGGAGCCTAAACCCATTTGTATTTACTTTCCTATACCCACCCCTTTTCTCTCATTTTTTTAATTTTTTTGGAATGGATCCATAGATGATTTAGATCACAATATATCATTGTCGCATCATTCAAAATTCAACTTATTTTTAGACTTTTAACATATCCACCCAGACAATCAGTTTTTAGCGGTCTTAGATCTAATATTTGTTTAAATCGACACCTTTCGATGGACTTGTTTGAGATGTTTGTTTTTCATGAAATTTGAAACATAAACATAAACAAAAATATAAAAATATATTTAAGATTCTTCACAACTAGATCTCAAAGGGGCATTTTCCCAGCCTTACCAATAATTTTCCAATGCATAGGGTCATTTTGTAATTTCAAGAAGTCGGTAGGGTCCTCGTGCAATTTTTTTTCAAGAGCGCCATGTAAGGCACACACACCTTGGACCTAAATGCAAATATAGGGAAGTGCAGGTCTGCGGCTGCAATGGCCCCGCACACACGCACCCAGCATTCACGAGCAGGCTCATTGCTAGGGTTGGTTAGCTGTAGGTGTCTTGGGCGACATGGATGGCCCAGGTGCTTCAGAGCGCACTCGGTTTCACCGAACTAGGTCGATCGGGCTAGAGCTTGGGGCATCATCTGGGTCGTCCAATATTGGGGATGGAACGATGCTTGTAGGGAAAATGTTCCTCATCCTCCGCATTCGTGACACAATGATGGCTATGATCCAACGATGCCTCCTTCATTCCTCTAGGGCCCAACTGCTCGCTTGTTCATAAGATGACCTCCTCAAGTTTGCAGCAAAGATTGTTGTCACCCAGGCACGCAATGAGAAGATTTGGAAAGAGGAATCGATGAAGGTTCCTTACTGGATTTTCTCTACAATGGAGAGCACTACAGAGCTCCCACAAATGAAGAATTGGGGTACCTACAGATGTTAGGAGCAATAGTCAAAGCTTGTGCGTGTGTGGTTGATGAATCTGTTATTCATAACTCTAAAAGTAGAAAATAGAGCTTTATTCCTGAGAAATTAGTTGCATTTCTCTATTTATTTTGCATTACTCTCATTCATGCATTTAGAAATAATATCTGCATTTAAGCATGCATATTTACATTACATAGGAAGCCAATTTCCCTTGTGAATGTCACATATATATTCATAATATTTCTCATATTTTTGTTGACTCAGAATTGAATGAAATCAACTCTATAGTGTACTTATTACTAACATTAATAAATGAAAAATATCAAAAAATACTAACTAGTAAAATTGACCAATAAAACCCAAACCCTAGTTTTAGACTAAGAGCCTTAAGACAAGGATATCTCACTCGTACAATGTCATATGGACCCTACTCACTTTTGAATTAATGTACGTTTAATTCCCTTCGAAAAAAGACTAAATTCAAAAGAATCAGAGTTCGTATGTGAAACTTCGTTTTTGGGTCCCGCGTTGTATATTGTACATATGTCCCTTCATTTCATTTATTTTATCCTTTTAATTTATTAGTTATTAAAAATAAAAAAAAAAGATGAAGTTGTAATTATTTATTTCATATTTTCTCAGATTTTTTTTATTGTTATCATATTTAAAAATTACAAAATATATAAAATTGCAGTGTTTATATTTATAGGATACCACCAAAAATACTTGTTGTATAGATGATTTATTTTGATTTTGGGTCCTTAACAAAAGCTGTAGATCTCGTCGAGAAGAGAAACTTTCATGTTGATGACTTTTTGATTTGATCTCTTTTGTTATTTCTTTTTTTTATTTTTTTTACATTTAATTTGTGATTTTTCTGGAGTGACCCGTGCCCACTTCTAGATCTACCACGTGTCACCCAAATTTTTTATTTTTATTATCACGATTTTCGTTAATTTGCTTTTTTATTTATCTTTATCTTTATTTTTTATTTAATATTTTATTTTGTTTATATATATTTATTATTTTTTATTATTATTATTATACTTATTTTTTAGTTTATTTTTTTCGATGCCACATGGCCCTTAGGCGTGCCACGTGGCCCCACTCCCTTTCCTTCTCCCGCACAGCCTGTGCCATCCGTAGGACCCGTACCTTACGTGGGGTTCCGCAAGCGTAGCCAGTCTGCTCTTTCGGCTCGCTTCCTTGCCTCCCATAAGCACCCACCAATTCATGTCGTCGTGCCACTACTCTGCCCCTCTCCTTCGTCCTTCTCGACGACCAGCATCCCCCCAGCACCCCCCTGCTCCACACGACTCTGCAATCATCTTGCTGGCCAACCCTTTCTCCCTTGTTGTGCACGACCTGCAGCCTTGCTAGTAGCCCACGTCATAAGGTACATCACCCTTGTCTTTTTAACTCTTCGCATCTTCCGCTAACAACCCATAAATAGCCCCACGACACCACCAGCACTCGGCATCCGTAATCCTTCGAGAAAGAGAGAGGGCCATAGCTATGGAGAAACTCATTGTGAGAGATGACCGGCATATCTCCATTGTGGGGAGATCTGTGGCTTCTCCGACCATGTTGCAGTTGCTGTAGGGCATTGCTATGTTCGTCGCTCATGACAGCGATTGGAGCGACAACCCCGGCCGAACCCTCCTCACTTCAGCCATAGTCCCAGGCACAATCCATCCATCCATTCTACTTATAGTAAAGCCCCTTTTCCCTACCTTATTCCCCTTTCCTCCTCTTACGTCCTTTTGTTATTTTGTTTCTCCCTCTGCTACGATCAAATCCGACATCATCTCCACCTCATCAATGCTCCTTCCACTTCGCATTTTCACCTTCTTGTTCCATACACAACATCCATCCTTCATTCGTCGCTCACCTGCAATCGGTCCACATGCCTTTGTCCATTAGACTCCCTAGCGTGCGAGCTCACATTTTTCGAATGCCTCCTCGCAAGGATAGCTATGCCTAGGCCCCATCGCTGAAACTCCACCACCCTCCCGCATTCTCACCTCAAATGAAATACATCTGTAGCTACACCGATTTCCACCATGCCCAAGGTCGTCGTCGACCCGCTACTCATCAACATAAACCGCCTACTAACAATTTTGCTGCTCCTCTACACACTCAAACTCCAGCAAGACCGCACGCCCCTCGGCCCACAAGTCTCAGCGTCACCCCTCGCTTCGCCTTAGTCACCCTACCGCAACACTGATCATGTGTCGATCGGTCTTTGACTAGCCACCTCGCCTAGCGCCAACGTCCACCGCGCCATGCTCTTATTGCTCCACCATTGACAGCTTGTGCGCCTACATCTGCCACGCTCGTGGCTCGCCGCCCTTAAGCTCCTTCGACCTTAGGCGTACAACATGTCAATCATGAGGGGTTAATTGCAATAAACACCCATAACATTCCAGCTTATTACAAGAAGGCCCCCGCATCATTTGGTACATGAGGTGCACGTGCACATCTAGAGAATTTGTGAAGGAACCCCTCTACCCCATCTAATGTCATCATCACGTGCGACTCATGTGCAAACCTGACACATTTGAATAAATATCTGTGTTGTTATAGGTATTTTCTTTTTCATCATATTCCATGTTTATTCTAGTTTATTCATTGTTGCAATTTGTAAATAGACCCATGTATTGGAGTTCCATTTTTATCCATAATTTCTCATCAATTCTCATTTCTAAAAATTACATATTGTACATAAAGTAATTCTCGATATTGTGTATATTTAATTGAATTTTGGGATTTTTACACCCATAACCCAGAGTAATTTTGCAATAACATTCATAACCCTACACAATCGCAAATTAAATGACAAACCCCAAGTAATGCTTAACTATTAAACGACATAAACTTATGTTATGTTCCGTTTGGGATACCCGTTATATTTGACGGTTTCCGTTGAAAAAGACAAAAGTTCCCCCAATGTTCATTCTTATTTGCTAAACATGCCATCCCCCTCTGCCCCCTACAGAGCACCACAGGCCCTACGTCGGCACCCCCTCCCCTGCCGACCGCCCCCCACCCCCTTTGTCCCGAGCACGACGCCGATCAAAGCCCCCTCCCCCTTTCTAATCCTTCCCCTCATGCCCCACCGGCGATCCTTCCCTTATAGAGCACCTCTGCAACCACCCTGATGAATCTACGTTTCATCGTCTTTATTATATCATTTTGGCATTAGAAACCCTAGTAAATGCGTGTAAATAGGCTTAATTTAGGCATTTTAGCATCATAAATAATTCTGTAAATATTGTATAAAATGCGGTTTTAATGCCAAAATTATAGAATAAATAAAAGAAAAGAAAAATAATAAAATATTGTAAATATTTTATGACCCGAAACCCTGAGATCTAGGCATCTTGATGAAAAGATCGACAAGGAATAAAGTAGGGGGAGATAAGGGCTAAAATATAATAAAAATACCTATTCATTTTATTCATTCTTTATTCATTTTGGGACCTATTTTTGGTTCCACTTTTTACACCTCAAATAAAGAAACATTGAACATGAAAGTTGTAGATAACTAAATAAAGAAAAAATACAAAATTAATTTCACTCAAAAATATTGTACAGATAAAAAAGTTATGATCTGAATAAAATTCCAAAATTCCAACTTCCCAGACCTGTATCTTGCAAATAAAAACTCCAAATGTATCAAACTCACCTTTAATTGTATATAATTTAAAATAAGCTATTTAATGGCAGTGGTTTCGCATTTGGCGGAGCTACGGTTTGTGAGTTGAGTTTTGGACCCCTATTGTATACTTGTACAGATTAAAATATTCATTTTATTATTTAATCATTATTTTTATGATTTATATTTTTATAAATTATGTAAATATTACGTATAATATATTTGTATATTAAAATCAGAATAAAAACACAAAAGAAACATAAAATAAAATACTTGTATTGAATATACATAGGTATAATACTTGTATATATACCTACATAAAAGATACTCCTATTTTATAAAATATATAAAACACTCCAGAAAAATAAAATAAAAATATATTTAGGTATATAAAAATATTTTATAAATTTATAAAATAATAAACAAAAATAAATAAATAAAAATTCACAAAATAAAAATAAAATATTAAAATATATAGATATATATACCTATAAAGGCTATAAATGGTAACATGTAAATTAATACCTCTAAAAAATAAATAAAAATCACCAGAAAATAATTTATAAAATAATAAACATTTTTTTTAAAAACCAAAAATTACTAAAATCATTTACTATTTTTTAACGAATTTTGAAATGATTTTCCCAGGTTTTTCCTGGTTGGTCCACATGGACCAACCAGGCAGGTTGGAGAGTTGACCTCGGGTCAACTCTCTGACCCAACGCCTGCCTTGTCAGAAACATTGGTTTTCGCCCATCTTTAACGATTTTTCGAGGGCACATCTTGCACCCTTTCACGATGAGTTCTAAACAACTTTTCTTCCTCGATATATAGTGATTCACGCCCTACGATTGTCTCGGGCTGTGGATCGTTGCATCGTCCAAATCACCTTGATCTTTGAGCCTCGATAGCCACTCTTTCAAAAACCTCCTATCCTTTCCCTTTGAACTTTGAACCCCATTTGACCCGTCTCTCATTCCCTTACTCGTGCTCAGGACTGGTGGTGGTGACAGCACCACCTCCAGCCATCTAGGGCGGCGTTTGGCGTGGACATTTGGTTGTTCCACCATCATCTCCGACGAGCCGTTGTGAGGTACGCATCTCGCCATTTCGTGGCTTGAGGTACGTTTTTCTCTTAGTTTTTCTTTCATTTCTCATCCACTGCACTAGTAGGAACAATATCCCCCCTTCCATTTCGCGTCCTGCCTCTTACATCATCACATCACGCACCTTCGCCGGAGTGGCTCCGGCCAACTTCAATTTCCCCGTCGTCCACACCCATTTGCTTCGCAAACCGTCGAGGCATTTTGCCCTCGACGGTGTCACCATTTCTTGCAGGTATCCAGGAGCTAGAAGAAACGTCTGGAGGCTATATTGCGCACCGTCGGAGCTTCCTGGGGCCCTTCTTGGCCTCGACGTTGTGGGAGCCCTCCAGAAGCCACCGCCTCTTTTTGCCGGCACCAGCAATTAGAGGAGTCCTGCAGGAATCGATCTACGCCATCGGAGGAGTCCCAGGTGCATGAAGACTCGAGCTTTGGCCGATCCAAACTCGCCAAGCTCGAGTTCTTCGCGCGTTCAAGCAGACAGTCCCAGCACCCTCGATCCTCCCTCGATCATCTTGAGAAGCAGCGTCCGTTGGATTAACTTCGCCCCGACCTTTCGATCTGCTGTGCATCTTCTAATCTCGACCGTAGGCAGCGAAGGGGTACGGGACCATAGGATCTGGACACGTAGATAAGTGAAGCGCGCGACACCGTCTGATCTGCGCCATTTGGTTGGGTATTTTGCACTAATTGCCCTGCCACTTTTTTAATTAATAATTATTCTTTAAACCTTCATCGAAAGTTTTAAATATGTGTAGATTTTGCATGATGCCCCCTTGAATTTGTAGTATTAATATTGAGTCCCTGCCAGTCGCGTGATCTATGCACGTGACTTGGCCATTTTGACGTACTACTCCTAAGGTTGTTTGTATTTCATTTTAGCCCAGAAACCTTTTATTGTATTTATAAACTTTTTGGGATAACTGCAAGCGAACCCTTAGGTTTTTGATCAATTACTAACTGGTCCTTGTCAGGGCACGCGATTGGGCACGTGTGCCTGGTCTATTTACGATAAAACACCTGGGTTTCAGTTTATTTCTAATTGGTCCAGACAGTTCTTTACTACGTTATATACTTCCAGAAAATTTACATTTGTGCCCTTGAACTTCTCGCATATTGCAAAAATACCCCTTGCTGAATGTATTTTTGTGATGTTTCTGATCTTATTCCAAGCATCTATAAATACCTAAAAATCCACAAAAATTACCATACATTCCTGTTGCATTACAAATTCTCGTCATATTTTTCTTTTGAATATTTATTGCATTTTATTAATTATAAAAATTCAAAAACAAGCATTTTCAGCACTATTTGCACTATAAAATCCACAAAAATTATAAAAACACCTTAGAAAATTCCCAAAAAATATATTTTGCTTATTTTAGTGTGTTTTAATTACATACCTAACATCATAAAAAAATATAAAAGAAAACTCCTAAAAATTACAAAACCCCAAAAACATTTATAAAAATATTAAAAATTCTATAAAAATCCTAAAAATGCAATTTCAGATTCTGTATCTTCTTTGATTTATTATCTTTCAATTAAAATTAATTTGAGGAATTTTGGACACCATTTGGTATTTTTCGTCCTCATTTTAGTTTCAGCCAGCAACCTAGTTCACTGTGTTCTATTATTGTTATCTTTAAAAATACCAAAAAATTAGGAAAAATCTAGAAAAATCACAAAAACATTAGAAAAATATAAAAAACCTAAAATACATTTATTCCCTAATTTTTGAGTATTTGTCCTTATTTTTATAAATACCTTATCCTCTCTTTTCTTATATTGTATATATATTCCTATTTAAAGAAAAAGAAAATATAAAATATAAAATATAAAAAGAAAATATAAAATCATTAAATAAAAAATCAAAATACAAAAATATAAAATTAAAAAAATAAAATAAAAAATATAAGATTAAAAACCCACAAAAAATAGCATAGATAGACACTTGATCACATTCACAACTTCTTGTGTCATTTGCCCCGTTCTACCTGTCTGCTCCCTGTGTTTGACCTCTACACATACTTGCACCTATACACATCTTTGTTGTTGAGTTATAAGAAATTTTAACTCCGCACCACTTTTCATTGCTTGATTTCTGTTGTGGGTTAATTGTTGTTTGAATTGGGATTTCTCGCGGGTCGCCTCAACGACATTATGATCCCGCCTTGTGTGGATTACTTTAGACCCGTGAAAAATATTGTTCAACACCCCCCCCCCCACGACTCCTCCCCTGCTTGAATTCGAAGACCCCCTTACTGGTCTGCATGCTGCTCAATCGAATCCCCCCTACCCCCTCGGTGATCCATCCCCTACCGAGCATTGCCAAGCACCTCTACAACCACCCCCCCACCAGCTCCTCCCGTGCTCGAATTCGAAGCCACCCCTGCAGGTCTGCACGCTGCTCGATCGAAGCCCCCGCCCAACCCCCCCTCCCCGAGCAGCTCCTCCCTCCCCGTGTCGACCCTTCCCCTCCCTGCTCACCGCCGACGAGCAATCCCCTCCCTTTTCGTGGTGACTCGCTCAAAGCCCCCCACCCCCTGCCCCTTTGGAGACCCGCTCGAAGCCCCCAACCACCGTGGTGACTCGCTCCTCCCTCCCCGCTCGTCCTCGCCGAGAAGCACCCTCTAGCTGATGGAGCCCCGCACCCAGCCACCCTGCTTGAAACCCAACCTCGCGCCCAACCTCTCTGCTCCCCTTGCCTCCAGATTTCTCCCCCCTGCTCAAGCTCCCCCTTGTAGAAGCTCTTTCGATGCATCCAAATCAACAAGAACACCCACCATATGCAAAGCAGGATTTTGTAGGATTTTCTCCCTTTTCATATTTTGACTAATTATAATCGTTCGATGGTATATTGGTTAGATTAACTAACTCTTATGGTTGAGTTAACGTATTAAATTAACGGAGGGTTATAGACGTGAGACGGAGTGACTATCTGAGGTTTTATGTATAATTCACAATTATGCGGGGTTATGAATGTTATTGCGAAATTACTTAGGGTTCTGGGTGTAAAAATCCCTTGAATTTTTTTGGTATGCGATAGATTTAACATAATTCATCTAGTGGAAAATAACATATTTTACCCACTATGAGTTCTTAAATTAATATTAAATTAATCTTTGATCCCAAAATTCACAGCACTAGATTTATTTTTGTCCTTTTTTATGGCTAAAAGTCATCACATTTGCATGCATATCGAGGTCGTAATAAATTAAATGGTGATTTGAGTATATTATTTTTAATTATATCTACACTTAGTATTTTAAGGAATTAAAAGTTTCTATGGATACCTCTCATGAAGACCTATCTAGGATAATTAAGCTCTGAAAATATTAGTGTTTGATATTTATTAAAATTATTTTGCTCGAAATCACCCTACATTCATATTTAATTCATAATCAATTAAATTCGTATCCGAAAATTCCAAAAAAACGTAGTAGCTTTTTTTTGAATTCATACACATACTTTCTAAGATTCATAATTTTTGGACATCATTGGAATGAAAATTGCATTTTTTGTCCTTGAACTTGGCAAAATTGCATTTTAGTCCCTAAACTTTGCCAAAATTGTATTGCATTCCTTAATTGCATAAAAAGTACCAAAAAATGTTTCCTTGAGAACCTAGCTTCTAGGTTGCCTAATAACTAACCTAAGGAGACAGTGGACTCCTTGAGTTTTACCTTGGGCTTTCCCAAATAAGATATAAATTGACTGTTCGCATTAATGGATAAAATGAATTAATTAACGATTTTTTATTGATTTGTTAGATGGCATCATTGCTTGAGAGGTACGACTGGGACTGATTTTTAGAAAATTTAGTTTTTAGTTTTTCCACCCTTGGGTAGTCCAACCATTGATTTTTCTTGTAATTATTTCTCTATTTATCTTCCTACATTTTTTATATATTTTGTTTGCTTTATTTTATTTTTTTATTGTGTCTACCTCTCTGACCATCGTATTATTTTTTTGTGAGGGACCTGATGTGACAGAGTGACCGCTTAGGTGGCCGAACAACTCAGGAGCATTGGAGGCCAATTTTCTGGTGATAAGCTGACTGAAGGAACACATTAAATTTAAGATCGAGTTGAGTCATGAGAGAGTGTAGAGTCCTTAAGATTTTATTTTTGTAAATAATTTGTAATAAATTAGGTAACTGCATATTTCCAACGGATTCCGTCTAGGATCTCGCGTGTGTACCTAGACTTTGGACATTATCTTGTGGTGTGCCGAGACATGTTTCACTCTACTATGATGGTGGTGCTCGAATTGAGTGGTGAAATTAGGATAGGCACATGGTAGTGTAATTCAAATTTATATATGCCCTTCATGGTTTAGGCCACACATATTCGAAGATTTACACATCTTAAAAGATTAATAATGAGAATCACCTAAACACGTTGTACTTAGCCAAATTAAACTCAATTATTCCCTGCTAATAGTATCTTTTTTAGGTGTGATTTTACTTATCTGTAAGCATTCAATGTAAATTAAAACATTCAGTTTTGCGTAACACATGGAAAGTGCATGGAGTCGGTGTAAGTATAACTTCTTATGAGCATGCATCTTAGTTTCTCATTTGCATTCTGATTTTTGATTCCTCCCTTGTTTTAGAACTGAGGTATAAAATGAAAATTGGGACTGAACATTAGACGTGCTTTATTATGATCACATTAATTTTCAAGTGTCAAACAAACTCCGAAATTGTGGATGAATTGAGCAGATTGATTATGCAAAATTGTAATAAAAAGAACCTTGTTTTACGGGTGCATAAAGCCCTCATTCGGATCATAGGCACTTATCTTCAGACAAGAGTAGGTAAGGACGTAGCCCCTAAGGATTAGAGCCAAAATCCCTAGAGTTGTTCCTAAGCGCTTTGACTCACTCTCAGGGTCCTATTGTTGCTACAAGCACATGCCTCCAAACCTTAGAAGTAGTCTTGCTTTAAGTTGGTGTGTTCCGCCAACTTGAACATGAACTACCTTAGGTGACAACACCTATGAATAATCTATTAAATGATTGCTTTATCACCAACTAAAACTGACAAGATAATTTGGTCGAACCTTTACGGCCCCCATGTATGAAGTTGGTGAACTTTCCAAAGGGGTTTGCATTGTGTTTTTATTGTATGAGTATTCCTATACATTCAAGTGTACCATAGAACTAGAGACTCATTGAAATTCCTGCTCTAAACGATTCTTTTAACATCGAAGATGATTAATTGGGTGGATATTTATTTGGACTTTGTGAATCTCTTGTTAAACCATCCAAGGAGTACATCGTCAAAGTTTCATTCACAACCTGGACCAACCAGGACTCTTGACCCTCTTGAGTTCAGGATCACTAGATTTTCCTTGGTAACATGATAAGGACACGCATCACTAGCTTTTCCTTGGTATCACATGAACCCTTTTGTGATGCGTGGGAGAGGTATAAGGACATCCTGTGTAAATGTACTTGTCATGATCTAGATGTTAACATCTTGGTCCAATTGTTCTTCACTGGTCTCAACCCTGAGATGCAAGGTTTAGTGAGAGCCGCCTCTAGTGGTAGCTACATGTCACGTTGAGTGGATGCCATCTGGAGGGTATTCGAGGAGATGGCTGAGACTATCCTATCAGAGACCCCTAACAAGACACACACACATTCCCCATGTTCACTTTCATCAAAAGGGGGAAAGTTAGTTGCCGTCGATCTCTCTCAGGACATTATCCCTCGCATGGGACTCCTTGCAGAGAAGCTTATTGTAGCTGAGAGGATCAACCAAAGGATTGATGAGTTAGACAGGAGCATCTCCAAGATTCCCAAACAGATGGAGGAGTTGATTGAGAACGTATCTAATATAAAAATACTTGCCGTGTCCACACCCGCTGCTCTTGTATATTGAGTTCATCATGTCCATAAGCAGCTAGTGTCAGAGCAACGCCGGCGTGGGAGCAAGATCAGTCCTACACTCATTCGTTCTAACATAACCTCCATCTGCAGAGACAATTCAGAAGCAGCCTTCATCGGTTTGGGAGACTAATGGAGTATGGTATACACTAGACACTGCCAGTCAAGGAAGTACGGGGGTGATGAATCCACGATTCATCATCTTAATATCTTAATCTTAGCAAAATCCATGAGTAAAATCCCTTATAAATGTCAATAAAATCAATAAACTAACAAAATGACTCTTGTAAATAAAATACACTAATTACTGTATATAAGACTGCACAAAATGAATTAACAATAAAAAACCGCAAAATCAAAGGAGTTTTATACTTGTAAATAGCCCAAAACTTCATGGATTTTTAATAATTTCATTTCAACTCCTTTTTGGCTAATTCTTTCTCTAGCTTGTTTATAATAATGTATATAAAAATAGAAAAATACAAAACAAATTTTACCTTAAATAAATGCTCCTAGATCCCAATGGGAAAAAGCCGTAAAGTCCAACTTCCAAGCTAAATTCCCGCTCCGTATGAACTCCAAATTCACCAAACTCACTTTTAAAGTTCAAGTTAGAAAATTATCTATCCAACGGAAGTGGTTTCATTAAAATCGGAGCTCGTTTGCAAAAGTTGGGTTTTAGGACCTAGATGTACATTATACATTATGTATATATTCATACTTTCTTCATTTTTTATTTTATCTTTCTTAATTACTAAAAATACAAAAAAAATCATACTTGTGTTGTATTTTAATTGTAGTATTTTATTGTATTTTTCCGCTGTAAATATCTCTTATTAAAAAGACAAAAAAATTACATATTAGAAAAGTAAAAAAATGTGTACATGGTGTTTTGTATTTACTTGTAAATTCACCATTATTTTTTCCTTCTTTATTTTGTTGTAATTAAAGTAGCCTACTTTATTTCATTTTATTTATTTAATTATTTTACATTCTCTACAATAACCACCATTCAACTCTCTTCCACCACCAACTTCCCATTCAACTCCACCATTTCTTAAACCTCCCATTCAACTCCATTAATAATCCAACTTCCCATTCAACTCCACCCACATAATAACTTCTCATTTCATCATCTATATATACATTCCATCCTCCTCAATTTGCCCTTGATCCATCTTTATGTGAGGAGAGCCTAGTTCCCTGAGTTGAATCGGTGACAGCGACGCAACCGCGGTCGAGCGACGACGGCCCTCTCTCTGGTGTGATCCGTTGGTTTTTTGGCCAACCTCGCAGCCGCAACCGCGCGCTGCTCGAGCTCATCGCACGCCGGCGATTTGAGCGAAGACCGTGCTCACGAGAGCACTCCATAGGCGACCGCGTTCATCTTAGGTAAATTTTCCCTTCATCATCTTGTCATTTTTGCATTTTTTTAGTTCATCATAGCAACCCTCATCATCTTCCATTTTCCACCACCCTCTCTTACTTTTTCTTTCATCTTATTCCCTGTCTAATCAAAATGAAAAAAATTAAAAATTAAAAAAAAAACAAAAAGAAAAGTTTTTTTTATTACAGCACCATCATCATCTTCATTTTATCACCGTTGCTAGTTTCTTATTTTTTTATCACATTGTCACACCCTCAATCTCATCATCATCTTCTTCTTTTTTTGTGAACATATGTCCTGCTTTAAAAAATTAAAAATATAAAAAAAAAATAAAACAAAAAAAAAGATTTTTTTATTGCAGCAAAACAAAAAAATTAAAAAAATTAAAAAAAAAAGAATCAGGAGGAGGAGGACGCACGCCGCCGCCCCCCCCCCCTTTCCTCCTCCAAGCGGCTACTCCGCCGCCGGTCACCGCCGCCACCCTCTGACAGCAATCCCTCCGCCGCGCCTCCGCCGCCGGCCACCAACGCCGGCCCCTCGCAACCGTTCCAGCCGCGCCCCCACGCGGCCCCATCTCCTCCACAGCTTGCCGCATACCGCCGCCGCCCCCTCTCTCACGGCCACCAGCTGCGCCACCTTCCCTCCGCCACCGCGCGCCGCCGCCTCCGCGCGCGTGGCCGCGCCCAGGCCGCCAGCCAACGACCGCCCACCGCCGGCCGACCTCCTTTTGTTGGGTTCATCCCCCATCGTGCAAGGAGGAAGAAGGTGACCCCTTTTCCCCCTTTTTTATTTTATTGTAAAAATTATGTAAAATTTTTGTTACGTTTTTGTAATTACATTTCAGTCCCTGTTCATGTTTTCTGTTGTAATTCTTAATTTCTAGTTTGCAAAGACACCCCTGTGTTCTCTTGTTAATTTGGACATCTATCTTGCATCTTTTTATTCAATGAAAAATACCACTGTGTTGAGCAACTAATTGTGTACGTTTTGAGTATTTATTTGGATTTTTATGTTACATGGGTAATTAACTAAAAATAATTAACTGAAACTTTGCATAGTTTACCCATTCTGTGCTATTAAATCAATATCTCACAAACGGTTGCTCTAAAAATTCCACAAAAATTATATGGGATGCCTTGATATGTGATGTAATTACTGTCCAAATTTCATCCAAAATGGTATTGTCTTGTGCCTTAAATAAATTGTAGAGTGAATTTAGTATCTGATTTTTAATTAAATCCACGAATATCCTTTTTGAGAAATTTCAAGTCTCCTGGATTGCTCATCTAAATATCTACTTGAGATAATTTGCATTTTGACTAATTTGATAACGTGGATTTAATAGGAATTAATTACTCATTTCCACTCTGACTTTACTAAAAAATTCATAAAAAATTCATACTTTGTCAAAATATTCAAAAAAAAATTAGTGTAGTCTCCTTGCATCATGTTTTAGTTTCAGTAATTTTTTCATAATTTTTGTTTTCTGTTTGTGTGAGAAATTGTGAAAAAACCCATAAAAAGTGTGCATTTTTCATTGTTGTGTTTTAACCCTTAAAATTCCAAAAAAATGTGTTTTGTATTCATCACTGGATTAGGACTTTAGGAAAAATATAATTTGGCTGAATTTGATTAATTTAACATTAAATTTAATTTGGCTAAGTTGTGTGATTTCTTAGTGTTCTTATTCAGTCGCATTTGCATTTGCTTTGATTTTTTGCATTAAAAAAATCTAAAAAAAACCGCATTGGATATCTAGACCTAAATTTTGAATTAACCCCCAAGTTGTTCCTTTGCCTCCCTGTGTTCGACCCCGGACTTGCCCGGGATATAAATTAAGCCGAGACACTCTTCACGGAGATCTTCTCTCGGTTCTGACCGAATCGCTAAGTACACGTGCTACAACGTGACCGAATTAAAAAACGTATCTAGCGACTCGTCAGGGGGACCGACAACCTTACCAATGTCCCCTGACTTTTCACAACATAACATTCATCTCCTCACAACTTCCTTCACAACAGAGCCCTTGATTTTAGCCACCCTAGAAACAACGGTAATAGTACTAGTAGTATGGGCAACAAGGCCTTTACCAGTGGGCCAACAAGTCCTGTAGTTTATGTAGATACCCCAACACTAGCAGCAACAGAGGCAGTACCCCGACCAACAGGGTTAGTCATCTCTTTCTTCTTCTCAGTCCTTTCAATATCGTTCTTTGTCTAGTCCCATGGACTCACAGTTTAAGCAAATATTCGACATACTTCAATCCTATACCAGAATGAAATACACGACTTACAGGCGGATGTCAAGAACCTGTCTAGATTGGGAGATGAGCAGTCTACACCGTCTACCTCAATCCCACCCAAGTTCTGGCTAACCCCAGTTGCCTGAACCGATATGGTTCTTAGCAACACCTTAGTCAGGTATACTATTCAACATCTCTAAGATCTGAATATGAGATTCTTTTGTATGATGAGGCTAACCATATGTCACTCAGAAGCGGATGTACCTCGACCGTACCTAACCAGGCGAGGGACATGAGGAGGGGCCTCTATGGAGCTCTACCTGAGGAGTCATCAGAGGAAGAGGAGGAGAGGCTTCATATTCAGGGGCCAAATAAGCACCATACAAGGATCTTTTCTCATAGACCTGATACAGATTTTTTTCCACATCCTATAGTAACTAGTTTTGATTTTGATCCCATGTTGCATCACAAAGATTCGTGTACAAAGAACTCAGTATCCATTAATTCAAAGAATGATCTTTCAGTTTGTGATTTAAAACTCTTCATCTTTTTTCCTTTGATTCCATCCCTTTCCCCTGTGCTCTTACGGGAGGAAAGCACATCAAAAAGTTCAAAAAGTTGACCCTGATATGGCATAGTTTTGTAAAGGGAACATCATAGTTAAGGTGTCATTTGATGAGTATGTGGATAATCATCATTTATTCCATAAATACCTTAAGGTGAGATGTACACCAACTAGGGTTAGCCGGAAGAAACCGAACCAATATGTGAAGACTCATGTCTTGTTAGTATCCACAACCTATTTTCTCAAGAATCAACAACTACCAAGGAAAAGAGAGACATGAGTGATCACTACATGGAGAGTTGTATCGATGACGTTGCATTTGCACGCACTCTCTTGGATAACAGTTCTCCAATCAACTTACTTCCCTTAGCATTATATCATAAAATGGAGTTGGGACCACTACGCAACTCTTGAGCTTTACTCCAATTCGCAGATCGTTTAGTGAAGAGATCTGTTGGCACGAGCTCTTCGAGGATCGATAATTATCAATGGATATGATATGAAAGAGTCGTTGCTATCCCCCAAAATCCTGTGGCAGACAAACAATTTTTTTCTTCTCTCATTGCAAAATAATTAAACATAAGGCGGAGAGAGAAATTTTTTTGCTACTTATTTACCTATATAGAAGATAGGATAGAACTCAGGGAGGCTACAATTCACGAGGGTTATTCAATTAATCGACGAAAAAATCAATTAAGAGAAAAGGTAGAAATCTCAAAGGCAAACTATCCTTGGTTTTTTAGAATTTTTTTAATCTTTTAAAATTTTTTATTTCTATTTTTTTATTTTCTGATTTTAAAATTTTTAGTGAATTTAATGTTTACAATTTTTTTTATTTTCATATAAAGAACAATATGCATAAAATAAGAACTATGCATACCTAACTCTTTTTGTATTTTTTATTATATCAAAAATGCTCTGAAAAATCCAGAGAAAATATTTTTGTGTTTTAAAGATTTTGAAATACTTTTGGAAAATTTTGTAGAATTTTCATATATTTTTGTATTATTCTAAAAATTAAATAGTGGTAACAATGAGAAGCAATGCACAGCCTAGAGTAATTTGCAACTTAAAAATGTTTTAAGTGCCCAATACTCCTGCAATTATTTTTATGATAAAACAAGAGCAAATATCTACAAATAGAGACTAAAATCACGATTTTTGGATTTCAGTTGGATTTTTAATGACTTTTATATAATTTTTAGTATTTTTCATTTTTTTGGGTTTTATAAAGAATTAATGCGTGAAATATGGACAAAAATTAAAAAGACAATGAAATAAAACTACTCTAATTTTTTGGAATTTTTGGAGCAATATTCAAATTTTTATGAATTTTAGAATTTCAAAAAGAGAAAAATGACATGTTTTTGATTTTTAAATAATATGAAATAATGACCAAGTGCAACGAAAATTTTATGCTAGAAATATAATCACATCGGGAACATGGCATGATTTTTTAGAAATTTATGGACCAAGGAAAACATTTATTTAAATATGAAAAGCAAGCAAGGTCAAGTATGGAATAAACATGACTGAAATGTTAATACATAATTTTTTTACACTAAATAAGTAAAAGAAATAAAGTTGAGGAGAAAAGTGATAAGTTAACCAGCATTGCATATGAGTTGCATGTGATTTGGCTCTGAAATAGGGCTCGATTGCAATTCTTGAAATCTGTAGGGGCGTCTACGCAAGTTGTCCAATATTATATTCCAATTTTTTTTCAAATCAACCCTAGGGTTTAGGGGCCTCTTTCAAGATAGAGGGCCAAGGGGGCCAAGGTGATGGGGGTAGCAACCGCCACCACTGGAGGATTTGCGATGAAGAGTTGTCGGGCGTCGCCGCACGGACTCAGCAAGGTGCGGGCCCACGGGGGCTGAACGGCGGTGGCGAGTGAATGGGCCGCACTGGAGGGAGGTGCCTCAGATGGTGGGCGGCACTCGCGGAGGCATCGAGTTGGTAGAGAGGGCTGTCTGGCAGAGAGGCGGGGGCTACGTTGCGGCTGAGGTCGAGGGGCGGAGGCGTCGGGTTGGCGGAGAGGGAGCCTTGCCACAGAGGGCGATGCAGAGTTGCGCCGGTGGTTGGCAGAGAGGCGGCAAAGCTGCGGAGGGGAGATGTGGTCGGAGGGCCGACAAGGAGCAGCGGCTGGAAGGGGCGAAGCGGCAGGTCGCAGTCGGCGGAGGAGCTTCAAGAGTGGGCGACGGGCTTGTACAACCCGTTTTGTTTATGTTTTCATACTTTTTAATTGTAAACAGTAATAAAAAAACTTTTTTATTTTCTTTATATTCGAAATAAAGAAATAAAAAAACAGCAAATAGAATTGTGTTTTTATTTTATTTTATTTTTTATTTTTTTTAGATGTTCTTTCAAAACAAATGTTAGAGACCAAGAAAACAAATATTTTTTTTATATAATTTTATTTATTAACAAATTAGGATGTGAGCATTATTATCGGTCCCAAATCAAATCATACGGAAGATGTAAATGAATGTGGTTCTGCGGTAGATGGCGGATGGAACCGTATCTCCGACCATCGTGTGTGGTCAGAGGTGAGGGATTGTGCGAGGTAGAGAAGAATGTGCAGAGGTCGAGAAAGTGGGATGAATAATAGAGTTGGTGGCGATCAAATCGTGATGGCTTTTATTATCTAAAAAAATGACAGTGAAATAAAGATGTGAAAAATTAAACTACGGTTAATATAAGATAAAAATAAGAAGGAATTGACGGATCTCACCTTAGGAGCGGAAAAGATCTTGATCACCTCGACGAAGGCCGATGCACTGTCACCGGACGGCTCGGAGGCTAGGCACCCTTCTACGACAAGAAGACTCTCGGAGATCGGGCTCCTCTCACCAAAGATGGATCAAGTTAAAATGATGGAGAAGGAGCCATAGAAATAGAAAAGATAATGGAGTTTGAAATTTGATTATTTTTGAATTTTTGGATGAAGATAAGAGATAAGAGAGAGAAACTAATGAGATAAAGATAAAACGAGATAAAAATATTTATTAAAAATAACTATTTTTTGTATTTCTATCACTTATTTATTTGAAAAATAAATGATAATTTTTCTTAATCTTTTTATGGTAGTTAGTTAAGAAAATTAAATATATACATATGTTATATACATATATGATATTATATACAAGGGTAACTAATCAAATTATTTTTTTTTATTTTTAAATTTTTATTTTAAATAATTAGCAAAAATATTTACAAATATTTACAAATACGATATGTACTAATACATGGTAAAATTGCACAAACAACCCAGAAAACCAACTTTTCACCCACAACTCCAAAAATTATGAAATCAAAACCATTTTAAAGATAATTTAATTTAGAATACAATGGAAGTGAGTTTGGTTCAATTTGAGTTCATATGGACAGGAATTGGTCTTTCAATTATCGATTAGTGCCTTTTCCATGTATGGTTGCTTTTATTCTATTCATCGTTTAATTGTGCAATTATTTTTATTATTTAGAACACATTTTTATTTACATCTTTGGTTTTGAAAGTTGTTTGATTTGAGGTCAATTTATGTACAAATAAAATAGTGAAGTATACAAATATACACATCACAATTTTTTTTTTGGATTTTCTAATTGAGGACCCTATCTCCCCCTACTTTATTCCTGGTCAATCATGTCAAGTCTTGACCTTCTCTCGGGGTTCGGGTCAGGCTGTATCTATTACAAATATACAGTCTTCCTTTTTTATTTTATTTTCTTTATACTTACTTTCGTTCTTTCTTTATTTATTTTTGGTTAAAATGGTAAGAAGTGTACAATATTTACACACAAATACAAGTTAGTAAGAATATGGAATTAGTGTTATATACATGTGTTTTATAAGGTATTTTAAGCTAAAATAAATGAATAAAGATGAAAAATCGCAGATTCATCATCCCCCTATGCTTTACCTTTGCTAGTCCCTTAATAAACGCTTATTTGAAAGAATATGGGAAGAAAAAGAAAAAGAAAGGGAAAATAAAGAAATTAGGACAATATTGAGTATTAAACTTATCTTCATAAAATTGTACTTTGGAGCTCTGTCGAAACTTTGGATTATTAGTGTGTCGGAAACTTAATGGGAGATGGATTAAAAACCTAACAAACTCTAAGTTCCACAGGACTCTTATTCAGGTCTCTTCAATAGTCTGGTCAGAATAAGTCTACATACACAAATTCATGTGACTATGAATATTTACTTGTACAGTGTAAGAAAGATATAGCTCCCCATATCAAAGGTAGCAAAGAAACAACATCCCTCAACAAGGTAACTCTAGCTCCCTGGTCTAGCAACTCTTTCCTCGAGGAGCGGAGATATTCCCTTCTATGTTCAAGTACAACCATCTAAACAAGAGGGGATGGAGAAAAGAATGGACGGTAACCTGTGTAGCTACCTATCCTTGGATGCATGACCATTATAGCCAAGTCATCCGTTGCAAGCTTACAAAAATTTATCTTTGAAGCTCTTATTGAATTATTTATTTGTTTATTTGTTTATTTATCCTTGTATATACACTCCGACCGGCATTTTACTTTTCAATCAGGCATGTCCACTTTTAGAGATTCTGCATTTTTCCGTACTTCTTTTTTTTAAAGCATATACAAGGTGCAACATATACACAAGGATTTTTTCCTCTTGAGCCAGTAGACTATTCCTCTTTTGAAGCATTATTGCAACCCCACAGCATCCTGTCTTTAGATCTCAACATCGCTAGACCAGGTTGAGACACACTTCCTTCCCTAGAGGAAGACGAGAGGTTCCGCCTAGATGTACTACCCTCGTATGCTACCCCAAGCCAAAAGATTCTGCCTCCACACTACCTCATCCACGAAGAGCTACGTGTAGAGTGCTTGTCTAGGATAAGCCACAGTCTGAAAGAATCATGCGTGTGTTGTTAAATGTTCTACTTAGACTAATCAAGATGACATGTAAACATAGTCTTATGGACTCAAAGAATTATGTCACTAGGACCTGAAAAGTCTTAACTCCATTTCTTATAAGGTTCCTCGAAATTTAAGTGGATTAAGGCCCAACTAAGATCCATTCTTCAATTTTATTCTAGACATAGTTTAAATGACAATACTATCTTGAAAAATTCACATGCAAATGCTAGAAAATACAAACAATGCAAGAAAGCTTTTTTTTTGAAAAAATGATGCACATGTGAAAAGAACACCTTTTTCTAAAAAAACAATTTTCTAATTTTGAGATTTTTATGGATTTTTCGAGAAAAATGCAGATGTAAAAGAAAGGTTTTTTTTTGAATTATTTAAGTTTTTATAGATTTTTGTTTTTGTAGTTTTCTTTTTCAAAGGAAAAAGGGTTAGTTAAATATATACAAGTATATACAAGATTTTTTTTTCTTTTATTTTTATTATTTTTGTTTTTTGTTTTGTTTTTTTGTTTTTTTGTTTTTGTTTTTGGTTTTTTACACATGTGGATTTTACAAAATTATATAAATATCCTCCAAATAAACATATTTAAAAGTACGAGTTATGTCTAAAGATTATATACAATATATACGACACCCCTTATACTTAGCTCGAACTATGTCCTCATAGTGATCCGAGATTGAAAAAGGAAGACATAACTCGTGCTAAGTATATAAAAGTGAAAAGACTCCTATGCTACAATGAGTCAAAGAAAAGATAAAAAGAAGAGAAGTTGGTGATCCCCCTATACTTAGGATCAAGTTATCCTAAGTATAGTATACTATACAAAAGGGGAAAACTGATGCAGAGAATGTACATATTAAAAAATAAAAAGACACGATATGAACAACATCACCCCCCTATACTGAGGGTAGAGTATCCCTAAGTATAGGCAACAACAAGAGTGATGAGCAGGACAAATATGAACAACACAAATCATTCACCCCCTATACATTGGATAAAGAACATCCAAAGTATAGCATATACACACACACACACGGAAAAAGGGGTGAATGATAAAACGAAAGAAAAAAGTGTGAAACAAAAGGATATACAAGAGGAATGGATGTACAAAGGTCAAGAAGGTCAAAAACGAATCTTCTTGCGGGTCCGTTGAGGTATGGATCGAACAAGGTGTAGGTCGATATACATTAAATATGGACTGATTAGGATCGACCAGGAATGTATCCTCAGCTGTTTCAGATTGTGCAGGCCTAAATCGATTAGTGGAAGTAGTATGGTCATATCCGGCATGGGAAGTCTCACAAATCACAAAGTAAAAAGGCTCAAATTCATTATCCGAAAAAGTAGGATCAATTTCAGCCTGGCGAGCCTCTACTAGATCATCATCTTCTTCAAAAGGCCCTAATTCCTTTATAAAAGCAATCAAATCAAATTTGGCTTGCTTGGTCTTATCTGAATAAGGGTGAATAGGAATGGACTCATTAGTGAAAGTAGTCAAATCATGCATGTCCTTTCTAGTCTCATAGTCTGTTGTCCGCTCTAGGGTGTCTATCGTGTAAATTCCACGGATGTCATCAATACATCTCCACATGCCAGAAGGGAGAACTCCAAGGTCTATGCTTTCCGATTCTTCCTCATTCAAGAGGAATTCTTGGGTTTCCTTATCATCCAACAAATAACAAGAATCTATGATATTAGCATCAATGTCAAATTCCTTGGGGTTGGCTCACATGGGTGGGCTCTCATGCTATTCAGGTCTCTGGTCAATAGTGGGTGTAGTGATCAACACATCGCTCCTTACATCAGAACAGAAGCAAATATCTCCTGACCCATAATCAATAACGGCTCCTGCAGAGGCGAGGAGAGGCTGTCCCAGGATGATTGGAGGTTCTCCAAAGGGAAGGAGGTCTCCATGACCAATACTACAAAATCAAAAGTGAATTTCATACCCTGAATAAGATTGACAACATTTTCTAGAATACCCTTCTACCTCTTAATAGATCCATCAGCAAATTGAACTATCATCCTGATTTTCTTGAGATGATTAAGATGAAGAGACTTTACCATAAAGAAGGGTATTATATTGATTGAAGAATCACCGTCAAGGAGAGTGTTATCACAAGAATGTTCAGAGATGGAGTATCTCACAAGAGGTTTGGTAGTGTTCCCTTTCGTAAATGTGGACGGTGAGAGATGGCATAGGCAGTGGCCATGGTCAAGATGTGATGCTCAGATCTTCTCCTTCGCTTTCTCTTCTTGTGTTGAGGAGTAGATAAATCTGTCATGGTCTGTTGAAGTGAGGCTTTAATGATCACATGAAGGGCGGTTACCATTTGTAACAACCCTAAATTTTAAGGATCAATTAAGTCCATGATGATGAATTATTAGTGAACTTGATTGGGCTTTGAGTGTTGAGAATTTAATTGTGATTAAGTATGGGAAATTGAGATGCCATTAGTGGCTAATTGTGAAATTGTGGCTAGATGTGATTAAGTGGCTAAAGTAATGTGATTACTATTCATAGGTGGGCCTTATGTACAAATTAGAAGACTTGTGTGGGTTTATGTTGCAATTTTCCCAAGACTATATACTCCCACCCCTTTCTAATTTCATCCATAAGCTTCCCCTCTTCTTTGCTTCTTCTCCTTGAGAGCTTGGAGATCTCTCCCCTCCATGGTCAAAACCTCCATGTTCCTCCACCTTTGTCTAAGATTACCACCTCATTTCTCCACCAAATTTGATGCTCAATAGCTCAAATCAAAGCTGTGGAATAGAGGAATGTGGATCAAGTGTTCCATGTAAGATCAAAGGCTAAAGCAGAGGAGAAATCAAGCCTTGAAGCTCAAGTGGTGGACTGTTCTACAGTTGTTCTTGGAGTGTTCTTCCTCAAACTTTTGAAGCTTGAGTTTGAGGTACAAATCATACCCCTCTTTGCTGCAATTAAGATAGAATTTTCTCCACTCTATGAGCCTAGTGTTGAGCTGCTATATCAATGATTTGATTGTGATTCTTGTTATGTTTTGTTTTGGTATTTGGAGTGGTTTGATGAATGATTTTTGGGAATTTCCAGATCTGATTTTGCATGAGAAATCCGAGTTCTTGGCTTGATTTGGGAGGATTTCTTGAGCTTTTTAGGTGGCATTTGGTTGCTGTTAAACCCTTCATCATGTTGGTTTTAGATGCATGTGAAAAATTCGAATTTCTATGATGATTTTGGGGGTTTATAGCTGTTGTTCATATGGACTTGCAACAAATTTCAGATCTGTGTTCTTGTGTTTTGCATGTGTTGTTGCATAATTTTTGTATGATATAAGGGCTATTTTCGAGTATCCTTGCTTGATTATCTTGTCCACATACTATTGGTCGTTAATTCATGGCTTAGATGAGGATTTGAAGGTGATTTAGGAGTGTTTTAACTGTTGTTACATTTCAATTCAGCAAGTTTTGGATTATGTGATCTTATCCTTTAAATGCAATTTTTTGCATGATGATGGGATGATCGAAGGGGAAACCTTTGTTACTTTATTATTGGATTAATGGTGAATATATTATCATTCCATCCATGCTTTTGATTCGAGTTTAGAAGTGTTTTTGAGGATGATTTGGTTGCTAAATTATGGACAGCTGTATGCAAAATTCAGTCAGCCTTTGTGCATGTTTGATTCTTTAACATGCTTTCCTTGTGTTTTTAATACCCCACATCCTTGAGTCCTCATCATATTGATCAAGGGTGATCACATGGTGACTTGACCCCATATAGGAGATGACCTTTGAATCACTTAATTGGATGGTTTGGACTGATAGTTCACAGAGAACATTCAGTTTTACATGCATGTTTTTCTTGTTAAATGTTGGGATTTTGAGTATGTTTTAGCCACAAGATTTCTGTCACTTAAACATGGATTATGATGGTTGATGTTGTGATTTTGAAGCCCTAAGGATGCATGAGAAATTGAGGGGATTTGGGCCTTGAATTGTGAAGTGTTTTCTGTCATACTATACACTATGCACATGATGTAGTTACAGAATGTTGTATGTTTTGAGACATGTAAAGATCCTTAAAATGTTGAACTTTAAAAGTATTATGATGCTTAAATCATGGATAGTGAACCCATAAGATTTTGTGAGAAACTTGAGAATTTATAGGCGCTTGGACTGCTGAGCATATAGTTGTGCACACACGCAAATTCTAATGTTGTCATGTGAATGAATTTGATTATGTAGAACCCTCTTCATACCATATATGAGTTGTGACTTAGTCCTGTTTGATGACTATAAATATGAACTAGAATCCCTTGATATTAAATGTCAGAATTTAGAACACACCGAGGATAAGCTTTACCCATTTGGTTGTGCATTCACAATTTCATTGTGGTTGAATTGTATGTTGAACTTGGGAATGTAATCACCCTTGTAACAACCTAGAGTTGTTCCTTACTTAAGTCCATGATAAACACTTTAAGCCCCTCCCTTACATTGATAAATAGAAAGAGTTTAGTGTGATGTTTGTGTGAACTATGGACTGTGACATAATAGGAAAATTCACATATGAAAATAAGACTGTATATGGGATTTATCATCTGACCCTAAGGCAACTAAGGAGTCTAACTCATCCAAACTGTGATTTAACTTCTGATACCTTAAGACCTTGAAATCTCTAAATAGCCAGATCTTGTGTGTGTGTAAATCTTGGGGAATATAGGAAAGCAAGATGTGACAAATCTGGTAGTCAATGATCCTAGGATAAGTTGTTCATCAGTAAGAGATGAGAGAAAGACTAATAACAGGTCGGTGTCCCTGACCTTGGATTAGTTGAGGTTCTTATAGAATAAGTTCGGGTCTAGGACCGAGAACTTGTAGATGTGCCATAAGTAACAGAAATCGTAGACACATAGAGTGAAACATGAAAAATAAAAGAAATGGTGATGTCACATGTAACCAGTCGTGGAGGTTTATACTCCGACTGTGCGAGGGCGCGGTGACCCTCACATGAGCAGGAGATGAGGTCGCTCAAGCTTGGGTAGAGGACACTGAGAGCATGGGTCTAGGATCCTAGTCCTTTTCACATGTTTTCTTTGAGCCAGCTCGGTTTTTTTTACGCTTCTTTGGGATCCACGAGTAGTCTAGACCATTCTGCTGACCCGTTGGTTTTTCTTGAGAGCCTAAGTTGGGGGTTATCCGCAGATAGTTACGAGCTCGTCTGGTTTTTACTTAGCTCTTCTCCTCCGGGAGTTGAGCAATGAGAGACGTAGTCGGGTCCGGCAGGCTTACCTCTTCTCTTTCCTACCTCTAGTGGCGTAGTAGTCGTACTACCACAGCCTTTACCTTGGACCACACTTCCACTAGGATTGGTGAGACAGACGAATCCCTTCGGGGGTTTCCTCACCGCTGAAATTAATACCTTTCTGCCAGGCTTGTGACTTGGTGATGGGGTAGTGATCGATAGACATGTGACAGTTCACCAATTACCCAGTAAAGTTTCTCCATTAAACATTGATGACCCGTTTAATTACCTTTCCGCCAGGCTGGTGTCCTGGTGATGGGGTAATGGTTAGTAGACACAGAGGATTTAATTACCTTTCCGCCATACTGGTGTCATGGTGATGGGGTAATGGTTAGTAAACACTGAGGATTTAATTACCTTTCCGCCAGGCTTGTGACCTGGTGACGGGGTAGTGGTTAGTAGACACTGAGGTTCTATTTACCTTTCCACCAGGCTTGTGACCTCGTGATGGGGTAAAAGACGGATGACTTTTCCACTAGGAGACTAGTGACGATAGTACCGTTAGTAGAGACTAACGAGGGTTGGGTGTTGAGAGAGTTGTGAGTACGTTTCCTCTTGTACACCTTCGTGAGCGAGCAATCACACGTGTCGACCGAGGATCAATGAGAGTTGAGAGAACAAGCTAGAAGGAGTGTTGGGAACTTAGTTAGGATGCAAGACACCATCACTTGCCTATGGAGGCACACCAACCCTGAGGTGTACATCATACCTCAAAGTCATAGTGTGAGGTTCAACATGGACTTTGAAGTCCTACCCGAATATTGAGGTCCTAACCGGACCAAGACCACATACTTACTTCTATGCTTGAGTTGTTGTTGCCTAGTTCCATTGAACGAGGGAGACACGTTGTGGTAGTGAGCGAGAGTGTTTCTTCTTGTTAGTCTTCCGAAAGCATTTAAATAACTTAAAAGAATTAATTAACCACTTTCACTTGCTAGTTTTCTTTTGTCCACTACAGTTACCTTACTGTTTTTCTAGTTGTTCTAGTCTTTTCATACTACTTTCCTTAGTAGAACTGTGTAGAATTTGTACTTGACAACTTTGTAACAGATACTTTCTTGTCCCTTTTCTACTTGTGGTAGGCAAGGGTCCGACGACCAAGTAGCCGGCGTAGTTGGTGCTGCAGTCATTTCTTTTTGGAGGATATACTTTCAGAGCATGTATACCTTTTGGAGTTCATTGTACAGTTGTTGGTTATGCTCTCCTCTGTATCCTCACTTTTGATATATATATATATATATATATATATATATATATATATATGCATATTGAATGTTGTGGAACTTCAGCATGTTATATGAATGAAATGAAAATGAATGGATATCCTTGTTGTTCAGTTCTGGTGCACTACTTACTTCCGCTTTTAGTTTTCTTGTGGTTGCTTGTATACAAACAACAACAAACAAACACAAAACAACAACAAAGCCTTTTCCCACAATTAAGTAGGGTCGGCTACATGGATTCTTTGCCTCCATTCAGATCTATCATGGGTCAATCTCGGACTTATATCCAGCAAACTAAGATCCCTTCGTATAGTCTCTTTCCAACACTTCTTGGGCTGTCCTCGCCCTCTCTTAGCCGGCTCAACATCCCAACACTCGCATCTCCTAACCAGTGCACCAGTTGACCTTCTTTGCAAATGACCAAACCATCTTAAGCGGTTTTCTCGCATCTTATCCTCGATCGGAGCTACACCAACTTTCTTTCTGATTGCATCATTCCGAATCCGATCTTTACGTGTATGTCCACACATCCATCTTAGCATTTTCATTTCTGCTACAGCCATTCTCTGCACATGTCTATGGTTCACAGGCCAACATTCAGAAACATAAAGCATAGCAGGTCTCACGGCTGCTTTATAAAACTTTCCTTTGATTTTTAAAGGCATTTTCTTATCACAGAGAACAGCGGAGGCTCCTCTCCACTTTAGCCAGCCTGCATTTATTCTATTAGTAACATCTCCATCAATATCTCCATCATGTTGCAAAATAGATCCCAGATATCTAAAAGAATCTCTCTTCTGGATGTTATCGTCACCAATCTTCACCTCGATTCCTTCACCATTGCTTCCATCAAAGGTGCATTCCATATATTCCGTCTTAGCCCTACTTATACGAAAACCTTTAGTCTCCAATGCATGTCTCCAAACCTCAAGCTTCTCATTTACACCATCTATAGTCTCGTCAATCAACACAATATCATCAGCAAATAACATACACCAAGGAAACTCATCCTGAATGTGACTTGTCAACTCGTCCATAATCAAAGTAAAAAGAAATGGACTCAAAGTTGAACCTTGATGTAAACCAATGTTGATATCAAAATAGTCTGTCTTCCCCGTCGGGGTCCTTACACAAGATAAAGCCCTATCATACATATCCTTTACGAGATTAATGTATAGGACAGGTACTTGTCTCTTCTCCAAAACTCTCCACAGTATCTCTCGTGGGACGGAAACATAAGCCTTCTCCAAATCAATAAAGATCATATGGAGATTCTTCCTTTTAGCTCTATAAATCTCCATTGTTCTCCTCAGCAAATGGATGGCTTCAATAGTTGAGCGACCTGGCATGAATCCGAATTGATTTTCTTTTATTTGGGAAACTTGCCTCAACCTTCTTTCGATCACACGTTCCCAAATTTTCATAGTGTGACTCATCAGCTTGATACCTCTGTAATTTGAACAATTTTGAATGTCTCCTTTGTTCTTATAAAGAGGCACCATGATACTCCTCCTCCAATCTTCAGGCATTTTCTTGCTTCGCCAAATAACATTGAATAGATTCGTAAGCCAAGTCAAACCACGCTCACCTAAAACTTTCCAAACTTCTACAGGGATGTCATACGGTCCAACACCTTTCCCAGGTCTCATAACCTTCAAAGCCTCCTCGACTTCTTTTCTTTGTATTCGTCTATAGCATGCACGATTCAAGTAACTTTCACTACTAGCTAGATCACCCAAAGTGATCTCTCTATTTCCTTCTCCAATGAAAAGGTTATGGAAGTATTGCTCCCATCTAGTCTCTATATCCTTTTGATGAACAAGTCCTTAATGCATCTCACTTGAGAAAGGTCTTTGGTCTTTCTTTCTCTTGCTTTGGCCAACCTGAATATATCCTTCTGGCCCTCCTTAGAGTTTAGATTTTTATGCAAAACCTCATAAGCTTTTGACTTAGCTTCGCTTACAGCCTTCTTCCCTTCCTTCTTCGCTATTTTATAGTCTGTGACAGTTTCCTCTGTTCTATCCTTAGACATAGCTTTAAAGCAAGCTCTTTTTATTTTTAGCTTCTCCTGCACCCCTTCACTCCACCACCAAGCCTCCTTTTGACCTGGAGCTCCTCCTTTTGACTCGCCTAGCATCTCTTTGGCTACCTTTCTGATACAAGATGCTACTGCCTCCCACATCTCGTTTGCACTACCGCTACAATCCCAAGATAAGTCTTCTAAAACCTTCTCCCTGAAGCTTGATTGTGGTTGCTTGTATAGCCAAAATAAATCTTGTGAATGTCATGTTTAAAAAGCAAAAAATTTCCCCAGGTTTTCATACCAACAGATTAACTTTAAGCTTGTTAAGTAGGCGAATGACATGTTTCACGGGTAAACTAAGGTCCTCGGGAGGAGGTCCTGACAGGTTTGGTATCAGAGCAAGGTTACCCTGATACATGCATTTGCATAATTTAATAGCTTGAGAGTCGAGTAACAAGAGTTTTATGACGTCTTGTGAAGCAGAATGGAAAATTTTTTGACATTCGTAAGATTTATGTGACCACAAGTCACCAGAACATTTCATTCATATAAGTAACCAAAGAGGAGAAATAGTACAACTGATTATATCTTAAAAGTGTGCTTAACTATGCTATGATCCGATACAAGGAGGATTAGCATGGCACCACGAGTAGCTCATGATCAGCCAGGAGAGATGGCACAGGTGCTAGCCGCACTCGCTGATCTGCGACAGAGATAGAATCAGATACTTGCCCAACAGACTGAGTTGGCAGAGCGACAGACTGGGATGGAGCTGAGGATGGAGGAGTTGTCTGACTCCTTATACCACCCATCCAGGGATGAGTCCGCTAGAGCTGAGCGTCTATTCTCTGAGGAGATTCACCAGCATTCTGAGGCAGAAATTCCGAGGGAGTCAATAGCCGACAGAGCTGAGGTAGGCCAAGGGCCTATAGCAGGAGCAAAGGTCACAGGGTTTGTTCTTCCTACTGCACCGAGACACCATGGTGTTTTCACATCCTACTAGAGAGCTAGAGTACCCAGGTTCTAGGGCACGGGTACGTCGGACGAGGCTGAGCAGTGTCTTAGGACGGTGACGAAGGTGTTCAGGATTATTCAAGCACCACCAAAGTCGTGGTTACCCTTTACTGAGTTCTCACTTACTTGGTTTGCAGAGCGCTGGTGGGAGTCTACTGTGTCTGAGATGGGGAATGTGCCGACTTGGACAGAATTTGAGACCCACTTCAGAGAACACTTCTTCTCAGGGAAGTGGAGAGAGACAAAGCGCATGTTGTTTGCAGAGCTGGGATAGGGCAGGATGACAGATGATGAATACCCATTCATCACTCTTAATTATTTTATTTTAGCTACAAAACCCATGCAAAACACATGTACATTCCTGTAAATAAAAATAATTGTCAATCGGCATGCATTTCGTAAATATGCATAATTAGCATGTTTTTGTGCATAAATAAAAGAATAAAGAAACAAAAGAAAAAGAGGGAGATATTTAGAATAAATATTGAGCGACTTAATCCCCAGGGAGGGCTCAGCAAGGGCCTGACCGCATAAAAACCCAAGTAGAGAGAGATAAGGAAGCTCACACATGTGTACATATACCGGTAATTAAATAAAAATATTTTCCTCTAAATAAAATTAAAAATTGGTTCTTATTTATTTGTAAATATTTGTAAATATAAAATTAAAATAAAAATGAGAAAAATAAAAAGAAATAAAATTCATCCCCTATTGTCTATATTCCCCATGTACATAAAACCACATATATATATATTTATTTATCCTATAAATAAATAAATAAATATCCCATAAAAACTGTATATATTCTATATTCCATGGTGTAAATAAATAAAATAAAAATCATAAAAACAAAAATAAAATAAAAAGAACAAAAATAAAAATCAAAATAAACATTGTATATAGACCATGTATATATGTGTATATAGCTATTTATTTAACCCTTGTAAATAAATAATAAAAATAAAATAAAAATACCAAAATATTCCAAATTTTATTCTATAAATAAATAAAATACAAAATTGGAATAAAAATGTACAAAAAAAGTAAGTAAAAAACAAAAATACAATATTGTAAATATTCCTATATATTATACTATATTGTACATACCTTATTTTTATTTCTAAAAAATAAATAAAAATCACAAAAAATAGTTTAAAATAAAAGAAACATTTTTCATGTTTTGAGTTTTGTATAATTCAGCCATTTACTATTTTAAATTTAATTTCCAATTATTTCTGATGTGACTGCTTCCCATTGGTCCACGGGGGATGTTGACCCCCCGGTCAACTCCCCCCCCTGGACCACAAACCCACGGATCTGCACGCCCGACCCGATTTCTCCCAATTACTGCGTCATGATCCGATCACAAAAACCTCAAACCCCGGGCTCCGATTGATCATCAGACATCCAAGACCTTCTCCCGGGGTGGGTTCTCGGGGTCCATGCTCCGATTTCCTCGCCCGACACCCATCTAGCCGGACCCCTAGGAGTATAAAGATGCTGCTCCGCCGCACATTTCCGCCGATCTTTGGCGTCATCCCTTTCACCCAATACCTCCACCCAATTGCCTAGTGTGACAGCTAGCGCCCGACGTATTGCAGAAAGGAGGAGGGACCTCGCGTCACTGAAACGACATCCTTTGCCGCCGTGCGCCGCCCCTTGAGGAGCGCTCGAGCCTTGGGCATCGACGGCCCTTGAGGCAAGGACCCAGAGCTTCGGAAGCTCGTCCACAATTAACCTCGATCATCTGGTAAGCCTAGTTTGTTCTATCTTTCGCCAATTTCCGTTTACGCCCAATTCTCCCGTCCGTCGTCGACCGTCGATTCCGACCATATCAGTCACCATTTCAATCATCGGACAACACCCACATCTCCGCGAGACTTCTCTTCACGTTCTACACCCACTCGTACCCCCTGTCTCGCCCCGGAGCAGGTGTTCCGACCTCCCTTGCCGACGCTTCTCCGGAGGTCTTCGCCCCACTTCACCCACACACTCACTCCGCTCCTTACAGGGTCGAGGCACTTTGCCCTCGACCCAACGTGCTCTTTGTGCCGTTTTTCAGGTCATAACGGCCTCATATGGAGGTCTTCACGTTCAGCACAGGAGCTCCAGCTCCGCCTTCGTCGCCGGAGCATTTCTGACGTTCCCAACCTCATTGGAGAGGACCACCAGCTGCGGAGCATCGAGGCGCACCTATTCCATATCTCAGCAGCAGCAGCGGAGGTCCAACGCGTTCGTGGCACTCCGACGAAGTTCGCCGGAGCTGTGTTCTTCCAGGACCTCTAGTAGACGTTCGATCTTCCTCGACGCTCCAGATTAGATCAGATCCATCCACTTGAGGAGCAGCCATCACCGTCAGATCTTTGGAGGATCGATCGTGACCGCCGATTCAGCGAGGCTTAGCCACAACACTCCTTAGTCGTCCGATTCTCCATGTGGCACGCCTCCGTCCGTCTGATCTCGGCCAGGGTTCATCGAAGGGGTGCCATCGATCCTCCACCGCCCGATCAGCAACGTGGCACCGCCTCACCCATTGGATCCGAGCCAACTCCCTTCACCGAGGAGCAGCGCCCCGCAGCCGTTGGATATCACACGTGGCGCGCCTCTGGCCCTCAGATCATAATAAGGGGTAATTCCACTTAGGCCCCTCCTGCTTTGTCATTTACGTTCTAGTTCTGTAAATATTTAGTTAAATTATTTTTATTTTGGATATTTTGCACTTAGGACCTCGTGCTTATTTTTTTGCATTTGTACCCCTGTTTACGTGGAACACGTGCATCGTCACATGATTTTTGTGGTGTATTTGCAACATTTGGGCTGATGTTTTAAGGTGTTATGAAATGAAATATAATTTTCATTATTTGCATCCATACCCCTGTGTGTAGTTTATTGAGACATTGATAACCTCCGAATGACTAAGGGTAAAGGTAAAGAAATGGTCGTTGCGACCTCAGTCAAACGAACTAAGTATATCAAGAAAAATAACCACTCAGAATAGATCAAATCAAGCAAAACAAAGAAGAGCGGTCTAGCTATGTGATTAACCTGGTATAGCTCCCAGGGTCGAACACAAGGAGCACGGGTTGGCTAGAAGCCTACGAAGTAGTAAAAATAAGATAAAATAAAAGAAAAGTGTTTTTTAGTGGTTTTTAATAATTTTTATATTTTTTTGGATTTTTAAAAGATAGAGAAAATAAAAGAACGCAAATATCAACACACTTAGGCAAATTATTTAACACACCAAAAATCAAGCAAAAATTAAGGAAAAATTGTTTTTATGTTTTTTATGTTTTTAAGTGTTTTTGGTGAATTTTTGATAATTTTCTAATGGGTAAATTATTTTCTAAAAATCAAACAGTGCTAAAAAGGGAAGGTACTGTCCAGCAAGGCTTAAGACCCAAAAATAAAATATTTAAGGATCTCCAAAAGCCCTGGAGGTAATTTTCCTGTAATCTAGAAAGAATAAGGAAAATTTAGGCACCCTAATTATTTTTTTGGATTTTTTAAATTATTTATTATAATTTATATGAGTTTTTAGGGGTTTTTCAATTTTTAGGGTTTTTAAGTGATGAAAAATAGCCAAAATTGGCTAGAAAATCAAACAACAAGCAAGAAACAATAGCTAATTTTTTTAGAATTTTTGGGGGTGATTTTATATTTTTTTGGTATTTTTGTATCTAGACAGTAGCTAAAAAGGAGGTTTTTGAATTTTTAAAAATACTAAATAAAATCAAAAAATGTCCTCAAAAATTCTCAAAAATCCTACAACATGGCAGGAGCCATGTGTCAAATTTTCATCGAATTTGGAGGTGGTTTGATATTTATTCAAAAATCAAAAAGGGGGCACTGTGCACAGGGACGTAAGTGCAAATACCCTAAAGTCTGGGGGCCAAGGTGCAAAAATCCCAGCACGTCACGCGCGTGGCGCGTGGCTGAGGCACTCAAGGGCCTTTTGGTAATAAAAACCAAGTTTCTGGACCTTTTGGTAACTCGTACCAAAAGCCCAGGTACTCGGTTGCAATTTACCCACTAAAATCCGCACATGCACAAATAAAACACTCACAGGGGTATAACTGCAAATACCAAAAAGTTTTCATTCATTCAATAACCCAACAGACTACAGGATAAAAGATGTAAATAGCCCAGCTAAACACGTGACGAAGCACGTGGTCACATACACACAGGGGCATACATGCAAATAAAACTAAGCACAGGGTCCACAATGCAAATTACCCTACGTAAATAAAAGTTCTAAAAATATTTACAGGACTAAGACGAAAAAGACAAACTAAGAGGGGGCCCTAAGTAAATTACCCCTTTATTCGTCGACGGCCAGATGCGCGCCACGTGGAAGATCGGACGGCTCAGAGTGGGTGGCGCTTCTCTTCTGCAGCTCTTGGGCCCGATCGACGGTGCGAGGGAGGCCACGTGGAAGATCGAACGGATCAGGTGCTGTGGTTCCCTCTCTCTGCTACAACGGTCAGGATCAGTCCCTCAAGATCATCGACGGCTGCTGCTCCACGATGCACGGACGGCTGAGATTGAAACTGGAGCGGAAGGACTATCGGACGGTGCTGGAGACTCCTCGAAGAACAGGTGACCGGCGAGGTTCGCCGGCCTCGTGCACGAGCTAGGGGCCTCCTCAGCTGCCTCTGATGATCGGAGCAGGTCCGCCAAGACGTTCCGCAGCTGTGGGTGGTAACCGATGATCCAGCCGAGCCCTGGAGGGGCTCCGGCGAGGTCAGCGGCGAGCGAGCTCCTGGCCTGAAGTTGGGAAGCCTCAGATGGCCTCCTCAATCCCTGCAAAGTAAACCAAAAGCTCCGCGGGTCGAGGGCAAAGTGCCTCGACCCAAGGAAGCGGCGTGAGGGTGAACGGGGCGTCGGGACAGATGAGCTCCGGCGAGCGGAGGATGGGGGAGCTCGACTCCCAGCTCCGGGGCGAGCTGGGTTGAATGACTGGGCGAAGAACGTGCGTGGGTGGATGGCGAAGATGATGGTGTGTCCCGATGATCGAAATGGTACTCGATGTGACCGGAATCAGAGGAACACGACGAAGATGCGATTTGGGGGAAATGAAAAATTAGGCTAAATAGCTAAGCTAAGAAGATACCTGGGTGACGCGGGAGACTATGCTGGAGCTTAGCTAGCTCCTGGTCTTCGCCTCGAAGGGCGTCAAGGCCTGAGGCTCGAGCTCCGGTCGGACGTCGGAGCACGGCGGCAAGAAGCAGCCGGATCGATGGTCGGGCACCCTTTCCTCTCTGCAACAAGGGCCAACGCGAGCTGTCACCTCGGTGGGTACAATGGAGGTCACTGGAATGAAGGTGGCGAGCCAAAGATGGAATGAGGAGGCGGCTGAGCTCGAGTTTTATATGGGTGCAGGTCCGGGAAGGATCGATCGGGTAGGGCGAGCTGAAGCGCGGATCCCAAGGAAGAATGTCGGGCGAGATTCCCGGATGCACGGGGGATGATTAGGACCTTAGATTAGGCGAAATGGGGATCGGGTCTGGTAGAGATAATTGGGCGAAGTCGGGTCCGCAAACAGGACCCGGGCTCTGGTGGTCCTGGGGGAGGTGTTGACCAGGGGTCAACAATCCCCCGTGGACCAATCAGAGCCCGCCAAGGGTGGACTTTTTATTTGATTTTTTTGGGGCCTTAAATGGCCGAATTTTCAAAAACGTAAAACACAAAATATTTTTGTTTTAATTTTTTCTATTTTTTGTGATTTTTAATTAATTTTTGGAAATAAAAATAAGGTATATACATAGTAGCTATACATAGGTATATATACACTATATTGATTTTTGATTTTTGATTTTTAATTAGTTATTTTTATACATTTTTATTCCTATTTTATATTTTATTTATTTATAGGATTTAATGAGGAATAAAAGGCTATTTTTATTTTATTTTTATTATTTATATACATAGGTTAAATAATTAGTTATATATATTTATGTACATGGTATATATACAAGGTATTTTTGTATTTTTAATTTTGTAATTTTTATTTGATTTTTGTTTTGTTTCTTTTTATTTACTTTATTTACAAAACATAAAAAGGGATATTTACAAAAAGGTTTGAAAATAAGTTAGGTTATTTACAAGGTGAAATAAATAAAGAAGGTGGTCTATGTACATGGTGAAAGGTTATTTTTGGTCTTTTTAATTTTTAAGTTTTTATTTTGTTTTTGATAGCTTTTAAATATATACAAAATATATATAAGCATATTTTTGGTTGAGGAAAATATAATTTTATTTATTTACAAAAATATGTACATGTGAGCCCCTATCTCCCTCTACTTGGCTTTTATGCGGTCGGGCCCATGCTGAGCCCTCCCTTGGGTTAGGTTGCTCAATATTTATTCTAAATATTTCCCTCTTTTTCTTTTTCATCTTTATTCTTTTATTTTTGCACAAAAACATGCTAATTATCTATATTTACAAACATGCATGCTTTTGCTAATTTGTCCTATTTACACATATCTACATGCATTTGCATAGGTTTTTGTAGCTAAAATATAAGAATAAAGAGTGATGAATGGGTATTCATCAGACATGTGCTGAATTAATTGGAGAAAATGCAATATCTTCTTGGACTTTTAGCACCTGTTGCTATTAAGTATTAGGAATTATTTTTTATTGCACATAGGTCCCTCTGTGCTCAAGACACGTGCTTTGCGCGTACGGTTTTGGAAATTTTGCATGAGGAACCCCTAGTTTCTTGTATTTGTTACGTTTCAGTCCCTGGAACTTATTTTCCTTGCATTTGGGTCCCTATGCACTATGCCCTGTTGTTTGATTTTAATAAAATATCAAATCAAGCCTAAATTTCGTGAAAATTGGATACATGGCTCCTGCCACTGTGAAAATTTCTCACTAAAAATTTGGTTCATTTTTGAGCATTTTTATTATTTTTAAAAATTCAAAAAGCATTGTTTTTCTGTCTATCTAGTTTTAAAATTCACAAAAAATATAAAAACCTCTTCGAAATTTACCAAAAATTCAGATTTTGTTTATTTTGGTGTGCTTGATGTTCTGGCCAATTTTGGTCATTTTTGGATTCATAAAAACCATTAAAATTGAAAAACTCCTAAAAAACCATAAAAATTCTAATAAATCCTAGAAAACTCAAAAATTAATAAACACATTTTCTAATTTTTTCTTTTTATTTCCTCTTTACATGAAAAATTCCTCTAGGCTAATTTAGGACCATTATATATTTTACTGTGGTCCTCCAAGCATGACTGGACAACCTTCTTCTGTTTTCACCTTATTTCATTTTTAGAATATTCTATAATAATCAGAAAATTATCAAAAATTCACAAAAACAGTAAAAAATATAAAAAATCTAAAAACATTTTTGTTATAATTTTTAGAGCATTTTAGGGTAATTAAATAATTGTTGAAAGTTGCTTGTTTTCCTTGTTTTATTGTTTTCTCTATAAATAAAAATTCCAAAAAAATATAAAAATATTAAAAATCCACCAAAAATAATTAGTTTTTATTTTTCTTTATTATTGACTACTTTGTAGGCCGCAAGGCCATCATGTGCTTCCTGAGTACGACCCTGGGTGCTATACCAGGTTAATATCATAGCGAGACCGCTATTTGATTTTTATCGTGTTTTTATCTTTATTTGGTGGTCAGATCTTTTTCTTGATTTAGCTTTGAGTCCCGAGTGACTGAGGTCACAATGACCGTATTGATTTATCTACCTTAGTCCGCGGATTCGCTCATCAGAATGGCGCCGTTGCCGGGGAACACAGCTTAGTAGTCAATTTTCTTTTCTTTTTATTTTTCTTTTCTTTTTCGCGGCTTTCCGTGTCTTTTGGTTTTGTCTGCGGCTTTTCACGGCTTTCTATTTTTCTTTTATTTTTCTTTTCTTTTATTTTTATTTATTTTCTTTTATTTTGTTTTTGGTTTTTTTGCTTGTTTATTTTTATTTACATTTTTGCATATATATTCCCCTGTTTCTCTTCTTTATTTTATTTGCCTTATTTTGTTATCTAGTTTGACACTTTGTTGTCTTCTTGCGAGGGCCCGAGGACCGAGGCGGCGACTTTCGAGGAGCCGGTGCAACTGAGGTTTCGAAGGCGGCTCCCTTCTGCACATAGCCACATGAGAGCGAGAGGAAGCAGCCGAGTGTGGGAGGAGTAGATTAGAGTAGATTAGATTTATTTTTAGCATTATTTGGATAATTGTAATAATACAGGGACAACAGGACTCTCTCAGCAAGACTTAGACTCTTGGGGTTTGTTTCGCCGAGCACCGGTGTGCTCGGGGGACCCCTCGGTTTTTACGTGGCTTTCTTCGTGGCTTTTGATTTTATTTTCTGCTTATTCGGTTTCTCGCGGTTTTTCGAGCCCATAGCCTTAGGATTTTCTGCTTGACTGTGACGTAATAAATAGGATCCAAACACCCTAATACATTTTCCTGTACCTATAGTTCGGTAATTGGACCAAGAATAAAAAGATTAATAAAATAGTCGATACACTACCTTCGAGCCTACGTGCTGCAGCCCACCCTGCAAAGCATTGCTCCTGAACTCGATTTGTCGAGAGGAGGAGGGGTGGACCGAGACCGGACTCTTGGATTGGTGGCTGGTGGTCGACTAGATGTTCTTTCGAGTAGAACTGTTGTTTAGGGCTCGGTTTTCCGCTTGCACCATTTAGGTAGTTTATTTCAGTCTTTAAATTCTACGCGGATCATTTTGCATGTAGACTGCTGGAGTCAGGTACGCATCTCTTACTCTGCATGCATCATTGATTTTCTCACGCATCAGCTTTTTCGACTTCTCCCCCCTGTTTTTTGGACTTAATAACCAGGTGAACCGAAAAATTTGTTAGGCGTTTGCTTTTTATTGAAAAATACCTAAAAAGAAAAACCATAAAATTGGGACTGGTTAACACTATTGACCCTAAAAGACACTTCACCGAAAAATTTGTCTTGGGGAGAGCAACCCCCTCCTTGTCTGGTTTGCTTACACGAGAGAGTGACCTGCACACTAGGTAGAGCCATATCCGATATTTTTCTCGATTGATTACCAGCTCTTTCTATACGGGACAGTCGGTTGAGAAAAAATCAGATTACCCAACAGGTCACGTTAATCGCTCTGCTATCCTGACTTATCACCTAATAAAATTGACAAGATAATTGACCGAGCCTTTACGGTCTTCAGCTCGCGTTGAGTAGGTGAACTTGGGGTATTGCTTGCTGATCATTGTTGTTACCAGATCTCATCTGCCCAACTCGCTAGATCAAGATGATGGACAGAAGGTCTCTTAGGCAGCCTCTGGCTGCACCACTTCCCAGCACTTCTACCTGCTCATCTAGGTTGGTTCGCGATAGCCGAGACCGGCTCTCCAAACCTGAGTTTGACTCCACCCTATTCCCCCTCGATCCCCCTTCTTTCAGTTCCGAGATACCAGTACCAGAGGAGAGACCGTCAGATGATTTATCGGCACCTGAGTTTGGATCTTTTGCTTTTGCATAGACCATGGCCGGCAGTAGTGACGACCGCACCAGAGGTCCCCAACATGATCAGACATTCATTATGGACCAGGGTGCGATCAAATCCACCCTGATCGCCTCCCTTGAGATAGTTCAGCAGCAGATGAGGGATTAGGGAGCTTTTATGATAGAGATGAGGCGTGAGATGGAGCAGTTGAGAGCAGACCACGTGCAGCGCGAGCCTGGAGACGGGCCGAGGATACCCGACCATGTGGCAGCCGCCGCAGCAGCCGCAACAGCCGCCGCAGCAGCAGCAGATCCACCGAGACTTATGCGGGAGTTACATAACCCCGGATCCACTTTGATGCATCACTGGGTCGTACTTCCAGCCATCGTGGGGGACTTCAAGTTCCCCCCGAACACTTTGTAGCTTCTCCCCCGGTTCCACGGGCTCGCCACAGAGGAGCCCCATCTCCACCCTCAGGAGTTCTTGATGATCTGCAGCACAGTCCACGACCGTCAGGTGGACCAAGATACCATACAGATGATTGCCTTCCCCTTCTCCTTAGTAGACAGAGCAGCCACCTAGCTGAAGCACTTGGGGAAGTTTGTCTACACCTGGGAGCAGCTCCGCACCGAATGCAGCTAGAGCCCTGATCAGCAACTTCTCCATGCTCCCCAATGAGCAGTTCCATGAGGCATGGGAGAGGTTCCGTGAGCTAACTGAGAGATGCCCGCACCACGACATCTCGAAGCCGAACCTAGTTCAGAGCTTCTTCAGCGGGCTGACACCAAAGCTACAGGGCCTGGTGAATGCTTCTTGTGGCGGGTCTTACTTCGCCAAGGACCATGATCAGGTCTGGGCCATCTACGAGGAGATGGAAGAGAACTATATGGTGATGTCCCAGACCCGACTCTACACTCAAGGGAGACCCCAGCCATAGACCATGCAGTACCAGAGGATAGCACGGGTTGACGCCGGTCCATCCAGTTCGTCTGCGGCAACAACACAGGCTGAGTCCACAGCCGCCGACATGGGGATCATCAGTGAGAAGCTGGACCGGATGGAGATCATTGAGAAGAAGTAGTGCTAGGGCATCACGCAGATGGAGCAGATGGCACAGACTCTGAGTGACCTGAAGACACAGCTCATGTGTCTCCAGGAGGCACAGACGGCTTCCCAGCCCCGTATTCAGGCACGAGGCGATCCGAGTAGCAGCAGCAGCTCGTCCCAGCCCTCCTGCCACAAGCAACCTAGACAGGTTCACCTTGTACAGGCGGAGCCGTACCAGCAGCCGTAGCCCACTTACCAGTCACCGCCATCTCCGGACACGTAGATGGTGGTATACCAGCCGGATCAGCCTCTGGCAGTACTCCCCCCAGCCCCCTACGAGTCAGAGCCGTTGATGGATGTCAACGGGATTTGGTATGACCGCCCCCAGCCCGTTATCCGACGAGATCCTCCCGGATTCCGTTGGTCGGCCGGAGGTGCCCAGCCCCAGCAGCAGCTATCAGGACAGGGTGTCCAGTACAACCATCAGAGGGATCACCAGCAGCAACAACCCCCAGTGTACACCCAGCAGCAGCAACAGTCACAGTCGTATGGTCCTCGTCCCTATCAGTAGGGACAATCTTGTAGGCGTGATCAACCTCATCAGTCGCAGCATCATCCACAGTCATACCCCTCTCACCCACAGCAGCATCATCAGCAACCTCACTACCAGAGAGGCTACCCGTCAGGTTCTCATGGGCCATCCTATGAGAACCCCACCTTGGATGACATAGCCCGCCTCCTTACAGATCAGCAGGCTACATTCCGACGGGATATGGATGAGTTCCGCCAAGAGATGCGGGATATCGTGAGAGGGAAGGCCGCCATCCCTGTCCAGATAGAGCCCAATCCGAATAACCTCAAGAGGAAGTCTGAGCAGGTAGTTTGTACTAAGTATGCCACTCCTAGTGATACATTTGGAGATATGTCTGCATATTTGTTTGATACTAATTTTATCACACTTAGGAGCGGTAGGATGCCAGCAGGCGGCGCCTCGTCTGAGCGACACCCAGAGGCCACTTCCAGAGCGCCCGACGAGGAGGAGAGCAGTGCTGATGCTGCTAGAGATGATGACGGTGGTACTGATGTCACCACGGATGCTGATCCCACCGGCGCTTACTGAGGCCGCCATTTCACCAGTTGGAGGAGGTGGTACTGAGGCCACCCATGTTGCCGAGACAGAGCGCGGTACTGAGGCCGCGAGTCGACCAGCCGAGGGTGGTGCTGATGCCACCGGTGTTACTTCTGTGAGTTCTGTAGTTTTTCCTTCTGTTGATGTATCTCGGGACATTTCTGGCAATAAAGGAAAGGGTTTATTTTCTTCTGGTCCACCTGTGATTCTTGATGTATGTGTGGATCCTGCCGTCTAGCAGTCTAGACCCTCTCGCAGTCCTTCATCTGAGAAGGACCCTGTGATCCCCTTCCTTAGAGCTCTTCACATGGGAAAGGGGAAGAAAACCGAAAATCCCAAAAAGAAGTAGCAGTAAGAGTTCAGTTATCAGATGATAGACCGTTTCCACATTCAGCTGACTCTTCAGGAGGCTTTGCAGCACATCCCTCTACTCCAGCGTTCACTCAGAGACAGGACTACAGTTAGGAGGAAGAGGAGGAACCACCAGTCCGAGATCCATGTGCTGACCAAAGCTACTTGTTTCGCGATCTAGAACCGTCTGCCGGCCAAGAGGCCAGACTCAGGAGCCCCGTATGTCAGATGCCGTATCAGAGAGCAGAGGTTCGACCATACTCTATTGGACAACGGTTCATCTATCAACCTACTTCCGGCAGCCCTTCTCGACCGCTTCGAGTTGGGCACTCTTCGATAGAGCAGGACAGTCCTTCAGTTTGCTGATCGATCTGTCAAGAGGCCGAAGGGGTTGCTTAGGGATGTTGTCGTCACGATTCAGGGCCTGCAATTCCCCGTGGACTTCATAGTGTTGGACATGGATATCCCTGAGTCAGTGACCGATACCCCTATCATTCTCGGACGCCCATTCTTGACCAGAGCCAAGGCAGTGACCGACCATGATAGCGGGAAGGTATACTTTCAAGTCGAGGGCAAAAGTGTACAAATAGAGACGGTCGAGGACAGCATAGCCAGAGATACAACATGCTTAGAGACTACTTCTGATACAGAGCAGATGACAGATGCAGGGCCAGACATCCACCAAGACTGTGACTTCGTGATTACAGATGATGAGGCAGTTTAGGCAGACCTAGATGCATAGGCCATCCTCTCACCTTCAGAGTCCGCTGATGTAGAGATTCTAGCAGAGGAGAGCTTGGAGAGCGCATTCCTGGTCCATGATACTTTTGAGGCAGCAGAGCCGGTTCTCGACCGCGAGACTGATTTGTTTTGTGATGAAGGTGGTACTGAGGCCACCTTGGATGATACAGATCCCTCGGAGTCATATTTTAACTGGGCAGAGTTTGATGACTACACTCCAGATCTGACTTCCACTGAGCCTATAGCTAGGGAGGAGGTAGATGTCGAGCAGAGCGGATATAGTCCATCAGAGCAGCCTTTTCAAGTTTCAGAGTGTGAGCGAGAGTTTCTGTTCTCCCATGCGGATTTGGCAGCCTTCACGTAGAGTTTTCATAGGCCAGATCCTCCAGCAACCAGTTTTCCAGAGCTGAAGCCACTTCCTGCGTCGCTGAAGTATAGGTTCCTTGCGGGTGAGCATGAGATGTACCCAATCATTATCTCTGTCGATTTGACTGGAGAGCAGGAATCCCGTCTGATGGGGGTTCTTGAAAAGAACCGCAAGGCGATAGGATAGAGCGTAGCTGATCTCCAGGGGATAAGTCCAGCCCTGTGCTCCCACCATATCTATCTCGAGGATGAGGCGAAGCCGTCGCGTGAGTTCCAGCGGCGGCTGAACCCGAATCTGAGAGAGGTTGTCATGAAGGAGATATCGAAATGGTGGAGCGCCGATTTTATCTACCCCTTCTCCGACTCCAAGTGGGTCAGCCCTTTGCATGTGGTGCCCAAGAAGACGGGCATCACTACAGTAGTCAGCGAGTCTGGAGAGGAGATTGCTACTCAGATACCCACTTCTTGGCGGGTCTACGTGGATTACAGACGACTCAACCAGGGCACCAAGAAGGATCATTTCCCCCAGCCCTTTATAGATCATATCATTGAGAGACTGGCAGGGAAGAGCCATTATTATTTTCTGGATGGGTACTCTGGCTACAACCAGGTGTCCATCGCTCCCGAGGACCAGGACAAGACTACCTTTGCCTGTCCCTTCGGCACATACGCCTTCCGACGCATGCCATTTGGGCTATGCAATGCCCCTGCGACTTTTCAGAGATGCATGCTGTTGATCTTTTCGGACATGGTGGGGGAGTGCTTGGAGGTCTTCATGGACGATTTCTCGGTCTACGGCGATGGATTCGACTCCTGTCTTGACTGCCTAGACCGAGTCCTTCAGCGATGTATAGAAGTTCACCTTGTGCTATCTTGAGAGAAGAGTCACTTCATGGTGACTCAAGGGACGGTGGTTGGCCATATCATCTCCAATAGGGGCATGGAGGTTGATCCGGCCAAGTTAGATGTCATTAGAAAACTCGCACCGCTGTACAATTTGCGGCAGTTACGATCTTTCCTTGGGCACGTCTGTTTCTATCGGCGATTCATTCATGATTTCAGTAGGATTGCCCGACCGTTGACTGACCTGCTGACGAAAGACACCGAGTTCCTTGCCGATGAAAAGTGTCTTTCGTCGTTTGAGACTCTCAAGCGATGTGTTGTTGAGGCTCCTGTTCTCCAGCCGCCTGATTGGTCTCTCCCATTCGAGATCATGATGGATGCCTCCGATTTTGCCGTAGGGGCCATGGTGGGACATAGGAGGGATGGAGTTACATTTTCCATTCACTACGCTAGCCACACATTGGATTCCGCGCAACGGAACTACACAGTCACTGAGAAGGAGATGCTAGCCGTAGTGTTTGCCCTAGATAAGTTCATATCATACATTATTGGATCTAGAGTGACCTTGTATACTAATCATACCGCCATCAGGTACCTCATGGCAAAGAAGGAAGCCAAGGCCAGATTGACTAGATGGATCCTTTTACTCCAGGAGTTTGACATAGAGATCAAGGATAAGCCTGGAGTCAAGAATGTGGTGGCGGATTATCTCTCCCTATTAGAGCATCTTGAGGATTCTGAGCAGACTGATCCTATTTGTGAGACCTTCCCCGATGAGGCGATCCTTGCTATCACCTCTCTCCCGTGGTATGCTGATATTGTGAACTTTCTTGTTGCTAAGAAAGTTCCACAAGATTGGCCCTGGCAGAGACTTGAGACCTTCCTCGCGAAGGCCAAGTCCTACCACTGGGAGGATCCTATCCTTTACCACGAAGGAGGGGATAGCGTCTAGCGTAGGTGCATTCCTCAGGAGGAGCACCATAGTGTCCTCACTTACTGCCACAAGCTTGAGGCAGGAGGACATCACTCTGGGAGGAGAACGACACAGAAAGTGCTCCAATCCAGCCTATGGTGGCCTACCCTCTTCAAGGACTCTGATGAGTTCCTGAAGAGGTGTATTGACTGTCAGAGGATGGGCACTTATGGACAGCGTGATATGATGCCGATGCAGCCCATTCACGTACGTGAGGTTTTTGACGCATGGGGCATCGATTTCATAGGTCCATTCCCTCAGAGTCAGGGATTCGAGTACATTCTATTGGCCGTTGATTATGTGAGTCGTTGGGTTGAGGCCATCCCCGCCCGAACCGCAAATGCTAGGACTGTTTGCAGATTTTTTAGGAAGCATATCATTACATGGTTCGGGGTACCTCGAGTGTTGATATCTGACGGGGGGTCTCATTTCCTCAACGACCAGGTGAAGGCCCTTGCTAGCGAGTTTGACATAGACCATCGAGTTGCCACTCCATACCATCCACAGACGAATGGTCTAGCCGAGGTGTCGAACAGGGAGATCAAGACTATATTGCAGAAAGTCGTCCACCCTGACTGAAAGGATTGGTCAAAGCTTTTGGACTCGGTCTTGTGGGCATATAGGACGTCTTTCAAGACACCTTTGGGCACATCTCCCTTTTGCCTCGTTTATGGCAAGCTGTGCCATTTACCAGTTGAGTTGAGACACTGGTCACTTTGGGCAGTCACTGATATACTTTTGGATCCAGATAGTGTAGGAGACCAGAGGAAGGCAGAGTTAGCAACCTTGGAGGAGCTTCGTGATACCGCCTTCTCAAACAGCCTGTAGTACAAGGAGAGAGTGAACGAGTTGCATGATTCTCATATCAGCCACAAGCATTTTGAGCCTGGATAGAGAGTATGGCTGTTTGATGCTACGCTTCGTCTATTTCCAGGGAAGCTATAGAGCAAATGGAAGGGACCGTATCTAGTGAGAATGGTACACGACAATGGAAGTATCGATATATCTGAGTTGTCTTCTGAGAGCACCTTTCGAGTGAACGGCCAGTGGCTCAAGCCATTTCTAGATCATGAGCCGCGGGTCGTTGATGTTGCCCCTATTCACTTTGCGTGAGATGTGGTATATTGACTCACATCCATTGCATCTCACGCCTGATTATCACTGTTCTCCCAAATTGTATAGATCCAGATGTCCATATCATTCCATTCTTTAGTCCCACATCCCTTTTTCTCATCCTTTGATTATGCTATACTCAGGGTGTACTTTACCCTAATTATAGGGGGGATGTAGGACTTTCGGGTATTCTTTTGATTCTTTCTACCCCTGTTTTTTCTGCCTATACTTAGGGATATTTTACCCTAAGTATAGGGGGGTAGACCCTGTACATTCTTCACTCGGTTTTCCCTTCGTGTACAGCCTGCTATACATAGGATTATTTGATCCTAAGTATAGGGGGAAAAGCCGAGAACCTCTTGTTTTCTATTCATTCATTCGTCTTTGTATATAGCCTTCCTTTTCACTTCCCTATATCAAACACGAGTTATGTCTTCTTCATCACTCTTTACTCTGAGGACATCGTTTGAGCTATGTATAGGGGGGTGTGTATATATTTCATATATACTTTAGCCATAACTCGTACTTTGTGTGAGTGTGTTAATAAATAAAAATGGCTAAAAACCAAAAATCCATAAAAATTAAAAATTTTTCCCTGTAAATAAGCATTCTTTTATTGCACATACATAGCTATTGTACAAATTATTTTTGTAAAAATGTTTTCAAAAACTTTTTGTGTAAAGTTTGTGTAAATATGTGCATATCAAAACTATGTATACAATACAAAATTTTTCCAAAATGTTTTGAAAAACAAAAGGTTGCAAAAATCTTGTGTAAATTTGTGTAAATATTTTGCAAAACTTGCGTTCATGCATACATCCATGATTTCAAAACATTTTTCAAAAATTTTGCATTTGTGTAAATATTTTGTAAATAGCATCTTTGTATATACTTGTATAGTTTTTCCTGGATTATAGTTGACATTTAAACAAGCCTGGAATTAAATTGAGAAATGGAGCTTGATTAAGATCTTAATCCACCTAATTTTAAGAGGAACCTTATAGGGCTTTGGGTTAAGGCTTTTCAGGTCCATGGTGACTTAATTCTTTGAGTCCACTAGGCTATGATTACATGTCATCTCAATGAGCCTAAGTAGAGCACTTAACAACACACACAAGACTCATATAGACAGTGGCTTTACTTGGACCGCACTTTGCACCGAGCTCTCTACGGATGAGGTGGTGAGGAGGCAGTCTTCCTAGACTTGGGGTAGCATATGAGGGTAGTACTTCTAGGCGGAACCTCTCTTCTTCTTTTAGTGAACGAAGTGCGTCTCAACTTGGTCTGGTTGCCATGAGGTCTAATGACAGGAGTTGTGGGTTGCAATAATGCTTCAAAAAAGGGATAGTCTACTGGCTCAAGAGGAAAAACTCATTATGTATATATGCTGCACATGTATATGTTGTATAGATGCACTTGAAAAAAAATGTAAAAAGAAAATAACTCCAAAAAAGTGGTGGGTCTGATAGAAAATGATAATCCCACCGGAGTATGTATATAGTGCAAATAAGCAAAGCTTGAGACTCATGGTTCCATCTTATGTAGCTTGCAGCAGGGAGACTTAGCTACACTGGTTGAGCTCCTAAGGATACATGGCTACACTGGCCATGATCCATTCTCTTCTTCCCCCTCTTCTTGAGCTGGTTGAACTTGAACTTAGAAGGGAATACACCGCTCCTCGAGGAAAGAGTGGTCAGACTAGGGTCACAGACTTACCTTATTGGGGAGGGTTGTCAAGTTACTACATCTGAGGTGGAGAGCTTACCTCACTTACACAGTACAAGGAAAGACTCATAGTCTTCAGGGTTTGTGTATGTAGACTTGTTCTGATCTGGATTGTTGAGGAGTCTTGATTATAGATTAGTGGATCTTAGAGGCTGTTGAGTTTTAAACTTAAGACCAAATAAGGTTCCGACACATTAATAATCCAAAGATCTGTTCGAGCTCCTATTTCAATTTAATGTGGGCAAGTTTAGTTATCAGCATTAATCCATGTATATTCTCCTCTTTTTCTTTTTCTTTTTCACTTCTTTTTCAAATAAGTGTTTGCTAAGGGACTAGCAAAGTTAAGTATAGGGGGGTGATGAATACCCATTCATCACTCTTTATTCTTTTATTTTAGCTACAAAACCCATGCAAAACACATGTACATTCCTCTAAATACAAATAATTGTCAATCAGCATGCATTTTGTAAATATGCATAATTAGCATGTTTTTGTGCATAAATAAAAGAAAAAAGAAACAAAAGAAAAAGAGGGAGATATTTAGAATAAATATTGAGCGACCTAATCCCAAGGGAGGGCTCAGCATGAGCCTGACCGCATAAAAACCCAAGTAGAGAGAGATAAGAAAGCTCACACATGTGTACATATACCTGTAATTAAATAAAAATATTTTCCTCTAAATAAAAATAAAAATGGGTTTTTAATTATTTGTAAATATTTGTAAATATAAAATTAAATAAAAAAATGAGAAAAATAAAAAGAAATAAAATTCATCCCCTATTGTCTATATTACCCATGTACATAAAACCACATATATATTTATTTGTCCCTAAAAAAATAAATAAATATCCCATAGAAATTGTATATATTCTATATTCCATGGTGTAAATAAATAAAGTAAAAATCATAAAAACAAAAATAAAATAAAAAGAACAAAAATAAAAATCGAAATAAACATTGTATATAGACCATGTATATATGTGTATATAGCTATTTATTTAACCCTTGTAAATAAATAATAAAAATAAAAAAATACCAAAATATTCCAGATTTTATTCTATAAATAAATAAAATATAAAATTGGAATACAAATGTACAAAAAAAGTAATTAAAAATAAAAAATCAAAAATACAATATTGTATATATAACTATATATTATACTATATTGTACATACCTTATTTTTATTTCTAAAAAATAAATAAAAATCACAAAAAATAGTTTAAAATAAAAGAAACATTTTTCATGTTTTGAGTTTTGCATAATTCGACCATTTACTATTTTAAATTTAATTTCCAATTATTTCTGACGTGGTCGCTTCCCATTGGTCCATGGGGGATGTTGATCCCCCGGTCAACTCCCCCCCTGGACCACAAACCCACGGATCTGCATGCCCGACCCGATTTCTCCCAATTACTGTGTCATGATCCGATCACAAAAACCTCAAACCCCAGGCTCCGATTGATCATCACACATCCGAGACCTTCACCCGGGGTGGGTTCTCGGGGTCCGTGCTCCGATTTCCTCGCCCGACAACTATCTAGCCGGACCCCTAGAAGTATAAAGTTGCTGCTCCGCCGCACATTTTCGCCGATCTTTGGCATCATCCCTTTCACCCAGGACCTCCACCCAATTGCCTAGAGTGACAGCTAGAGCCCGACGTGTTGCAGAGAGGAGGAGGGACCTCGCGTCACTGATCCGGCAGCCTTCGCCGTCGTGCGCCGCCCCTTGAGGAGTGCTCGAGCCTCGGGTATCGACGGCCCTCGAGGCAAGGACCCAGAGCTTAGGAAGCTCGTCCATAGTCGACCTTGACCATCTGGTAAGCCTAGTTCGTTCTATCTTTCGCCCATTTCCGTTTACGCCCAATTCTCCCGTCCACCGTCGACCGTCGATTCCGACCATATCAGTCACCATTTCGATCATCGAACGACACCCACATCTCCGCGAGACTTCTCTTCACGTTCTACACCCACTCGCACCCCCTGTCTCGCCCTGGAGCAGGTCTTCCGACCTCCCTCGTCGACGCTTCGTCGGAGGTCTTCGCCCAACTTCACCCACGCACTCACTCCGCTCCTTACAGGGTCGAGGCACTTTGCCCTCGACCCAGCGTGCTCTTTGTGCCGTTTTTCATGTCTGAAGGGCATCATCTGGAGGTCTTCACGTTCAGCATGGGAGATCCAGCTCTGCCTTCGTCGCCGGAGCGTTTCCGATGTTCCCAGCCTCATCGTAGAGGACCACCAGCTGCGGAGCATCTAGGCGCACCTATTCCATATCTCAGCAGCAGCAGCGGAGGTCCAATGCGTCCGTGGATCTCCGGCGAAGTTCGCCGGAGCTGTGTTCTTCCAGGACCTCCAGTAGACGTCCGATCTTCCTCGACGCTCCAGATTAGATCAGATCCATCCACTTGAGGAGCAGCCATCACCGTCAGATCTTTGGAGGTTCGATCGTGACTGCCGATTCAGCGAGGCTTAGCCACAGCACTCCTTAGTCGTCTGATTCTCCATGTGGCATGCCTCCATCCGTCCGATCATGGCCAGGGTTCATCGAAGGGGTGCCATCGATCCTGCACCGCCCGATCAGCTACGTGGCACCGCCTCAACCATTGGATCCGAGCCAGCTCCCTTCACCGAGGAGCAGTGCCCCGCAACCATTGGATATCACACGTGGCGCGCCTCTGGCCCTCGGATCATAATAAGGGGTATATTCACTTAGGCCCCTCCTGCTTTGTCATTTACGTTCTAGTCCTGTAAATATTTAGTTAAGTTGTTTTATTATGGATATTTTGCACTTAGGACCTCGTGCTTATTTTATTTGCATTTGTACCTCTGTTTACGTGGAACACGTGCATCGTCACGTGATTTTTGTGGTGTATTTGCAACATTTAGGCTGATGTTTTAAGGTGTTATGGAATGAAATATAGTTTTCATTATTTGCATCCATACCCCTATGCGTAGTTTATTGAGACATGTGCTGAATTAATTGGAGAAATTGCAATATCTTCCCTAGACTTTTAGCACCTATTGTTATTAAGTCCTAGGAATTATTTTTTATTGCACATAGGTCCCTCTGTGCCCAGGACACGTGCTTTGCGCGTGCGGTTTTGGAAATTTTGCACGAGGGACCCCCAGTTTGTTGTATTTGTTACGTTTCAGTTCCTGGAACTTATTTTCCTGGCATTTGGGTCCCTGTGAATTGTGCCTTGTTGTTTGATTTTAATAAAATATCAAATCAAGCCCAAATTTCGTGAAAATTGGATACGTAGCTCCTTCCACTGTGTAAATTTTTCACTAAAAATTTGGTACATTTTTTATCATTTTTATTATTTTTAAAAATTCAAAAACCAATATTTTTCTGTCTGTCCAGTTTTAAAATTCTCAAAAAAATATAAAAACCTCTTCAAAAATTACAAAAAATTCAGATTTTGTTTATTTTGGTGTGCTTGATTTTCTGGCCAATTTCGGTCATTTTTTGATTCATAAAACCATAAAAATTGAAAAACTCCTAAAAAACCATAAAAATTCTATAAATCCTAGAAAACTCAAAAATTAATAAACTCTTTTTCTAATGTTTCCTTTTTTATTTCCTCCTTACATGAAAAATACCTCCAGGCTAATTTAGGACCATTATATATTTTATTGTGGTCCTCCAAACCTGACTAGACAACCTTCTTCTGTTTTCACCTTATTTCATTTTTAGAAAATTCTATAAAAATCAGAAAATTATCAAAAATTCATCAAAACAGTAAAAAATATAAAAAATCTAAAAAACATTTTTGTTAGAATTTTTAGAGCATTTTAGAGTAATTAAATAGTTGTTGAAAGTTGCTTGTTTTCCTTGTTTTATTATTTTCTCTATAATTAAAAATTCCAAAAAAATATAAAAATATTAAAAATCCACCCAAAATAATTAGTTTTTATTTTTCTTTATTTTTGACTACCTCGTAGGCCGCAAGGCCATCACATGCTTCGTGAGTTCGACCCTGGTGCTATACTAGGTTAATATCATAACGAGACCGCTACTTGATTTTTATCGTGTTTTTATCTTTATTTGGCGGTCTGATCTTTTTCTTGATTGATCTCTGTGTCCTGAGTGACTGAGGTCACAACGACTGTATTGATTTATCGACCTTAGTCTGCGGATTCGCTCATCAACAACGCGAGATTACTTTGTGCGACAAACAGAGTTGTCATGCCACACATCTTCTGCAGTTGTTTTTCCAGATGAGAATCTGGAGAAGTTTGTTCGTGGCATGAGGGAGGCTGTTCAGGAGATGTTGCTAGGGCTGAGACTGACTACCATCACTGAGGTGACTGATGCAGTAGAGCGGATTGAGGACGTACGCGAGAGATGTTTTGGGAGTACCTTTAGACCGCCACCAGTACCACAGAGGTCATCTGGACCTATTCGGCGGCAGTTCCGACCACAACGGTCAGCACGATGCTTTCATCCGACTGGGACGGCTTCTTCTGGCAGTGTTCGCTCGACCCCCATGACTACTTTGAGAGGATGACTGGCTAGTAGAGGTTTTGAGGCAGCACAGCCATCAGAGTCGCAGAGGTTTGGAGCACATAGCACGAGACCCGCAGAGAGTGCCGGTCCATCTTCTACGCCAAGCAGGGCGATCAGGTGCTACAAGCGCCAGCTGGTGGGACATATCGGGTCCCAGTGCCCACTGCTATAGACTCCACCACCTCCACCTCCACCGCTTTCTAGAGTTTCCGAGAGGAGCTCTCGGTACAGAGGTCAGTAGAGACCATCTCAGAGCGCAGCAGGATCCAGTGCCGGATCTATGCGGCCGGGACAGATTTACGCGGTTACAGCTGAGCAGGTACGATCCGCGTCCACGGTCGTGAAAGGTATGGTTTCAGTTTCAAGCCATCCTTTTCACGTGTTGTTTGATTCTGGTGCTACCCATTCGTTTCTTGCTGTGAGGCTTCTAGCTACATTGAGTAGAGTCACGGAGGACGTAAGTCCTCCATTTCACATCTGAGGGCCAGGCGGACAATTGTCCGTGATTCCAGAGATGGTTAGAGGGCTACCATTGTCCATAAGCAGTCACGAGATGACTGCGGACTACCTTCTATTACAGCTTGACGAGGTCGACATGATTTTGGACATGGATTGGTTGTCTACACATCACATCTTAGTCGACTGTTATAGGAAGACTATTGTCTTCAGGATCCCCGGCTTTATAGAGTTCACCTTTGAGGGGACATTACAGGACTCCAGGATGGAGTACATTTGAGTGTTGAGAGCACAACGACTGGTTGATCAAGGATGTCACACTTTTCTGGCCTTTGTTCAGGAGGTTACAGACAGAGAGACGATGGCTCAGGACATTAGAGTTGTGTCGGAGTATCCCGACGTGTTTCCTGAGGAGTTACGTGGACTACCTCCAGTTAGAGAGATCTAGTTTTAGATCTCGTTGTTTCCCGATACACAGCCGATCTCCATAGCTCCGTATCGCATGGCACCCGCAGAGCTGGGAGAGCTGAAGGTGTTGCTACAGGAGTTGCTTGACTTGGGCTTTGTGAGGCCGAGCACTTCACCATGGGGCGCTCCAGTACTCTTTTTTCAGAAGAAGGATGGAACCATGCGGTTGTGCATTGACTACAGGCAGCTGAACAAGAGGATGGTAAAGAACTGTTATCCTCTGCCACGCATTGATGATCTATTTGATCAGCTATAGGGATCTTCAGTGTTTTCGAAGATCGACCTCCGCTCGGATTACCATCAGTTGAGGATTCGGGAGACAGACATCCTGAAGACAGCCTTTCAAACACTGTATGGCCACTACGAGTTTGTAGTGATGCCATTCGGATTGACAAATGCCCCCGCGACATTCATGGACATGATGAACAGAGTATTCTGTCCTTACTTGGACAAGTTTGTTGTGGTGTTCATAGATGACGTGTTGGTTTACTTGAAGAATGAATGGGACCATGAGAATGACTTGAGAGCAGTGCTTGGTACCTTGAGAGAGCATAGACTGTATGCCAAGTTGAGTAAGTGTGAGTTGACTACCTCAGGTCCCATTCTTGGGACATGTCATCTCAGGAGCAGGAGTCGCAGTGGACCCTGCGAAGATAGATGTTGTGATGTATTGGGAGCAGCCCAAGACAGTGACACAGATCCGTAGTTTTCTTCGGTTGGCAGGCTATTACAAACACTTTGTCAGCAACGTTTCGTGGATCGTACTACCCTTGACGCGTTTGACGCATAAGGGAGTACCTTTTGTTTGGGATAGTTCATGCGAACAGGCCTTTAGGACACTGAAGGAGAGACTTACTACAACTTCGATTCTTGCTCTATCGTCAGGTACACAGGACTACGCGATTTACACTGACGCGTTAGGTGATGGCTTGGGAGCAGTGCCGATGTAAAGGGGGCATGTGATTGCCTATGCTTCGAGACAATTGAGACCGCATGAGCAGAATTACCCCATGCACGATCTTGAGTTGGCGGCAGTGGTCTTCGCTCTGAAGACCTAGCGCCACTATTTGTACAGGGTTAACTTTGAGCTCTTCACAGACCACAAGAGTCTGAAGTACATATTTGATCAGAAGGAACTGAACATGAGACAATGCAGATGGTTAGAGCTGCTGAAGGACTATGATTGCACGATATCTTACCATCCCCAAAACTGAAACGTGGTTGCTGACACCCACAACAGGAGAGTGCACACGGAGGGTACGATGAATTGGCTATACACTTGGGACTTACTTGCAGCACTGATGGATTGGCATCCGCAGGACAGTGCATCTTCTCCCATTTCCGTACCTCTGAGGTACAACAGTCTTTGGGATCGTATAGTGGTAGGTCAGCAGACAGACCCATGGATTCACAACAGGTACATGCGGGCAGTGAAGGACGAGTTTGACGACTTTGTTGTCTCGGAGTCGATTCTGTGGAAGGCAGGTCGGGTAGTGGTTCCAAACGATGAGCAGCTACGAAGAGACATACTTGACGAGGCACATTGTTCGCATCTTTCCATTCATCCTAGCAGTACGAAGATGTACCCTGATCTTCACAGACATTTCTGGTGGTATGGGATGAATAGGGACGTAGCTGGGCATGTCAGCAGGTGTTTGACAGCCAGATGGTGAAGGCGGAGCACAGACGACCACCTGGTTTACTACAGCCTCTCCCCATTCCAGAGTGGAAGTGGGAGAGCATTTCAATGGACTTTGTTACGAGATTGCCAAGGACATCGAGAGGCCATGATTCCATTTGGGTCATTGTTGATAGGTTGATGAAGTCAACCCATTCTATACCTGCTATCATGTCTTATACACCTTCTCAGTTGGCCAGATTGTACATACAACACATTGTGAGATTACACGGCATACCCCGAGAGGTAGTGTCTGACAGAGACTCGAGGTTCACTTCTCATTACTGGCAACAGTTCGTGTCAACATTACAGACCGAGCTGAAGATGAGTTCAGCATATTACCCTCAGACAGACGGACAGAGTTAGCGTACGATACAGACCTTGGAGGATCTCTTATGCGCCTGTTCTCTAGAGTGGAAGGGATCCTGGAAGGATCATTTACCTCTTGTTGAGTTCACTTACAACAACAGCCATCATTCGAGCATCGGCATGGCACCATTTAAGGCTCTTTACGGGCGGAGATGCCTTACGCCAATCAGTTGGCGCGAGGTAGGTGATCATGCGTTGTATACCGTGGATCTCTTGGAGGAGACTGCGAGGGTTGTTGACTTGGTGATGAGGAAGCTATTGACGGCACAGAGTCGCCATAAGAGCTATGCAGATCGACGACGTCGACACTTGGAGTTTCAGGTTGGAGACTTTGTGTTCCTACGTGTATCGCCCATGAAGGGGATACAACGATTTGGAGTTCGTGGCAAGCTGGTTCCATGCTTTGTTGGGCCATTCGAGATACTTTCACGTATTGGGAAAGTTGCATACAGACTGGCACTTCCCCCACGTTTGGCGGCCATTCATGACGTATTCCATGTGTCGAACATTGAGGAAGTATGTGCACGATCCTCAAAACATCATCAGTTATGAGAGCCTTGACATAGAGCCAGAGTTGACGTACGAGGGGGAGCCAGTGCAGTTACTTGATTTTGCGGTCAGGAGGCTTCAGAACTAGGAGATTCCCTTGGTCAAGATCCTATGGCACCGACAGGGTGTTGAGGAGGCAACATGGGAGACCAAAGCAGCGATGCGTGAGAGATAACCGTGACTTTTCTCAAGTATTTTCTCAGTTTAGTTTACCAGATTTCTGTTTGGCAAATCATTTCACTTTCTGGGTAAAAACCTTTTTTGAGGTTTTTATGGGTTAAAAATCTTTTGAGGTTTTTATGGTAGACCGACAAACCCGATTTAGAAGCGGAGTCTAGAGGACAAGACTCTCTTTGAGGTTTTTATGATTGTAACAATCCTAAATTTTACAGACCAATTAAGTCCAAGATGATGAATTATTAGTGAACTTGATTGGGCTTTGAATGTTGAGAATTTAATTGTGATTAAGTATGGGAAATTGAGATGCCATTAGTGGCTAATTGTGAAATTGTGGCTAGATGTGATTAGGTGGCTAAAGTAATGTGATTATTATTCATAGGTGGCCTTATGTACAAATTAGAAGACTTGTTTGGGTTTATGTTGCAATTTGCCCAAGACTATATACTCCCACCCCTTCTAATTTCGTCCATAAGCTTCCCCTCCTCTTTGCTTCTTCTCCTTGAGAGCTTGGAGCTCTCTCCCCTCCATTGTCAAAACCTCCATGTTCCTCCACCTTCTTTCTAAGATTACCACCTCATTTCTCTACCAAATTTGAAGCTCAATAGCTCAAATCAAAGCTGTGGAAGAGAGGAATGTGGATCAAGTGTTGCGTGTAAGATCAAAGGTCAAAGAAGAGGAGAAATCAAGCCTTGATGCTCAAGTGGTGGACTGTTATACACTTGTTCTTGGAGTGTTCTTCCTCAAGCTCTTGAATCTTGAGTTTGAGTTACAAATCATACCCCTCTTTGCTGCCATGAAGATAGAATTTTCTCCACTCTATGAGCCTAGTGATGAGCTACTATATCAAGGATTTGATTGTGATTCTTGTTGGGTTTTGTTTTTGTATTTGGAGTGGTTTGATGAATGGTTTTTGATCATTTCTAGATCTGATTTTGCATGAGAAATCCGAGTTCTTGGCTTGATTTGGGAGGATTTCTTGAGCTTTTAGGTAGCATTTGGTTGTTGTTAGACCTTTCATCATGTTTGTTTTAGATCCATGTGAAAAATTCGAATTTCTATGATGATTTAGGGGGTTTATGGATGTTGTTCATATGGACCTGCAACAAATTTTAGATCTGTGTTCTTGTGTTTTGCATGTGTTGTTGCATGACTTTTGTATAATATAAGGGCCATTTTCGAGTATCCTTGCTTGCTGATCTTGTCCACATACTATTGGTCTTTAATTTATGGCTTAGATGTGGATTTGAAGGTGATTTAGGAGTGTTTTAACTGCTGTTATATTTCAGTTCCGCAAGTTTTAGATTCTATGATCTTATCCTTTGAATTCAATTTTATGCATGATGATAGGATGATCCAAGTGGAAACCATTGTGAGTTGATTACTGGATTAATGGTGAATATATTATCATTCCATCCATGCTTCTGATTCGAGTTTAGAAGTGTTTTTGAGGATGATTTGGTTGCTAAATTATGCACTGTTGTATGCAAAATTTAGTCAGCCTTTGTGCATGATCGATTCTTTAACATGCTTTCCTTGTGTTTTTAAGGCCCCACATCCTTGAGTCGTCATCATATTGATAAAGGGTGATCACATGGTGACTTGACCCCATAGAGGAGAAGACCTTTGAGTCACTTAATTGGATAGTTTGGACTGACAGTTCACAGAGAACATTCAGTTTTACATGCATGTTTTTCTTGTTAAATGTTTGGATTTTGAGTATGTTTTAGCCGCAAGATTGATGTCACTTAAACATGGATTAATGATGGTTGATGTTGTGATTTTGAAGCCCTAAAAATGCATGAGGAATTGAGGGGATTTGGGCCTTGAATTGTGAAGTGTTTTCTGTCATACTATACACTATGCACATGATGTAGTTACTGAATGTTGTATGTTTAGAGACATGTAAAGATCCTTAAAATGCTGAACCTTAAAAGTATTATGATGCTTAAATCATGGATAGTGAACCCATAAGATTGTGTGAGAAACTTGAGAATTTATAGGTTCTTGGACTGCTGAGCATATAGATGTGCACACAAGCAAATTCTAATGTTGTCATGTGAATGAATTTGATTAGTAGAACCCTCTTCAGACCATATATGAGTTGTGACTTAGTCTTGTTTGATGACTATAAATATGGACTAGAATCCCTTGATATTAAATGTCAGAATTTAGAACACACCGAGGATAAGCTTTACCCATTTGGCTGTGCATTCAAATGACATTGTGGCTGAGTTGTATCAACCGGATCCCATAAAAAAAGAAAGCATAATTCTCTTTTGAAATTTAGAATAAGTACAGCAAGATTCAAGATATAAATCAAATAAAAAAAGGTTCGGCAGTCTCCCCTACAAAATTAGAAATAGGACTTGGGAGTGTAATCACCCTTGTAACAATCTAGAGTTGTTCTTTACTTAAGTCCATGAAAAACAATTTAAGCCCCTACCTTACATTGATAAATAGAAAGAGTTTAGTGTGATGTTTGTGTGAACTACGGACTGTGACATAATAGGAAAATTCACATATGAAAATAAGATTGTATATGGGACTTATGATCTTACCCTAAGGCAACTAAGGAGTCTTACTCCTCCAAATTGTGATTTGACTTCTGATACCTTAAGACCTTGAAATATCTAAATTGCCAGATCTTATGTGTGTGTAAATCTTGGGGAATATAGGAAAGAAAGATGTGACAAATCTGGTAGTCAATGATCCTAGGATAAGATGTTCATCAGTAAGAGATGAGAGAAAGACTAATAACAGGTCTGTATCCCTGAACTTGGATCAGTTGAGGTTCTTATAGAATAAGTTTGGGTCTAGGACCGAGAACTTGTAGATGTGCCATAAGTCACAGAAATTGTAGACACATAGAGTGAAACATGAAAAATAAAAGAAATGATGACGTCACATGTGGCCAGTCGTGGAGGTTTATACTCCGACTGTGCGAGGGCGTGGTGACCCTCACCTGAGCAGGAGATGAGGTCGCTCAAGCTTGGGTAGCGGACACTGAGAGCATGGGTCTAGGATCCTAGTCCTTTTCACGTGTTTTCTTCGAGCCGACGCGGTTTTTTTACGCTTCTTTGGGATCTACGAGTTGTCTAGACCATTTCGCTGACCCGTTGGTTTTTCTTGAGAGCCTAGGTTGGGGGTTGTCCGCAGTTAGTTACGAGCTCGTCTGGTTTTTACTTAGCTCTTCTCCTCCGGGAGTTGAGCAACGAGAGAGGAAATCGGGTCCAGCAGGCTTACCTCTTCTCTTTCCTACCTCTTGTGGTGTAGTAGTCGTACTACCACTGCCTTTCCCTTGGACCACACTTCCATTGGGATTCGCGAGACAGACGAATCCCTTCGGGGGTTTCCTCACTGCTGAAATTATTACCTTTCCTCCAGGCTCGTGACTTGGTGATGGGGTAGTGATCGATAGACATGTGACAGTTCACCAATTACCCAGTAAAATTTCTTTATTAAACATTGATGACCCATTTAATTACCTTTCCGCCAGGCTGGTGTCCTGGTGATGGGGTAATGGTTAGTAAACACTGAGGATTTAGTTACCTTTCTTCCAAGCTTGTGACTTGGTGACGGGGTAGTGGCTAGTAGACACTGAGGTTCTATTTACCTTTCCACCAGGCTTGTGACCTCGTGATGGGGTAAAAGACGGATGACTTTTCCGTTAGGAGACTAGTGACGATCGTACCGTTAGTATAGACTAACGAGGGTTGGGTGTTGAGAGAGTTGTGACTATGTTTCCTCTTGTACACCTTCGTGAGCGAGCAATCACACGTGTCGACCGAGGATCAATGAGAGTTGAGAGAAAAGCTAGAAGGAGTGTTGAGAACTTAGATAGGATGCAAGACACCATCGCATGCCTACGGAGGCACCCCAACCCTGAGGCGTACATCATACCTCAGAGTCATAGTGTGAGGTTCAACCTGTACTTTGAAGTCCTACCCGGATATCGAGGTCCTAACCGGACCTAGACCACAGAGTTACTTCTAGGCTTGAGTTGTTGTTGGCTAGTTCCATTGATCGAGGGAGACACGGTGTGGTAGTGAGCGACAGTGTTTCTTCTCGTTAGTCTTCCGAAAGCAAGTAAATAACTTAAAAGAATCAATTAACCACTTTTACTTGCTAGTTCTCTTTTGTCCACTAAAGTTACCTTACTCTTTTTCTAGTTGTTCTAGTCTTTTCTTACTACTTTCCTTAGTAGAACGATGTAGAATTTGTACTTGACATCTTTGTGATAGATACTTGCTTTTCCCTTTTCTACTTGTGCCAGGCAATGGTCCGGCGACCGAGTAGCCGGCGTAGTTGCTGCTGCAGTCATTTCTTTTTGGAGGATATACTTTCAGAGCAGGTATAACTTTTGGAGTTCATTGTACAGTTGTTGGTTGTGTTCTCCTCTTTATCCTCACTTTTGGGATATATATATATATATATATGTATGTATGTATATTGAATGTTGTGGAACTTCAGCATGTTATATGAATGAAATGAAAATGAATGGGCATCCTTGTTGTTCAGTTCTGGTGTACTACTTACTTCCGCTTTTAGTTTTCTTGTGGTTCCTTATATATCCAAAATAAATCTTGTGAATGTCATGTATAAAAAGCGAAAAATTTCCCCAGGTTTTCATACCAACGGATTAACTCTAAGCTAGTTATGTAGGTGAATGACGTGTTTGACGGGTAACCTAAGATCCTCGGGAGGAGGTCGTGACACCATTTCAGGTTTAGTCTACATTTTTTTGAAATTTTGGACATCCTCCATACAAGGGAGGAGATCAGAATCAACATATACATGAGAATTGCCAAGAGCAACCTGTATAATGGAATCCCCGGGGTCAAGGTTGGGACATGTGGTGGATGACTGTGTGGGAAATTGGTTTGGCATGGGTGCCCTCTCCTTACAAAATGAATAAATAATGTGTCTCCCAGAATCTTTTTTAATTTTTAATTTTTTTTCTTTTTTTTTATATTTTAGGTGATTGTAAGCTCTCATGATTATCCTCATGTGAATCCATATCCTCAAACAGTGAAGCATCGTACTGGTTCTCATTTACGATAAATAAATTGCTAATCCTTGAATTCATATGCTTCATCATCTGGTTCAGCATCTCAAGTGTTGAAATCATGAAAGGTGACTCCAAAATCCCAGGATCGGGTGGGTTGAATGGGGGTGGGTGAGAATCAGAATCCGTCTCCTGAAATGATGGGTTAGGTAGATATGCACAAAAATCAGGAGGAAGGTCCTCCTGGAAAAAGGAAGGTGGATCATCTGGAGAGTGTGAGAAGTCCGCGAAGATCGGATTAAAATAACTCCAATCGGCCATCTCCGAAACAAAAGAAAGGATCGGGAGAGCGTGATGGTCAAGTCAAAAGATATGGAGAAAAAGGTGCAAATGCACGGAAGGAACTAGTCTGCACACAAGCAATCCAACACTATACAAACCCCCAGTTCACCAACTCAACTCAATATGAAGACCGTGAAGGTTCAGTCAATTATCTTGTCAATTTTTAGAGTTTGGTGATAAAACAATCTATCAGAGCAGTTAAAGCGAGCTGTTAGGAACCCAATGCTCTCAAGAGACTGGCCTAATCCCAAAGTTAGATCTTTCCCACGCAGTATGAATTGCGGACCGTTTACCAGCTACCCAATCAATTCAATCTTTTAAGGACGTCACGGGACGCTTTATCGGCTACCGGAGAGATCCTCACTAGAGAACGATTAACCCGAGATAGTAGTCTGAAAAGAGTTTGGGTGTGGTTCTATCCTAGTGTGCGGGTCACTCTCTTGCTATATACAAACCAAAAAATGAGGGGATTACTCTCCCCAAAACAATGATTTTTCCTTGTGTTTATTTAGGGTCGAGTTTTCTTTAACAGTCCCGTATTTTAGGAAGTTGTCACTTGGTTAAAATATTTTCAAAGAATCACATACCGAGTGTCCAATTTCCTTTTTAACTTATGTGAGTGAAAGCAAGGAAGGAGATCGGAAAAGCCAATGCGCAATTAAAAACAATAATGCATGCATGGGTTATAGATGCGTACCTTGTCGCCAGCACTTTACATGCAAGTGATCCGCGCAGAATTTAAAAACAGAAAAGTAAACTATCCTATATGATGCAAGTGAACCGTCCTAGACAATAGCTTCTATTAACGGGCATAAACAAGTTAATTTGACTAAGTCCAAATTACGCTCTACTCTATAGGTACAAAAATTCTTCTTTAGGGTGTTTGGACCTAATTAATTACCTAACTCAAGCAAATTATTTAAAGCAATCAATAGGTAGCTCACAAAATCCGCATGAAACAAAGAAAAATAGAGGCAATGAACACAAATCTAGTGAGGTCCCCCAAGTGCACCGGCACTTGGCGAAATAGACCCCACAACAAATGAATGTCTTTTTTATAGAGTTCAAATGCTAGAAAAATAAATAAAAAAGTCCTTTTTTTGGTCTCCTTCAATTCTTCTTCTCCTCCTATCACGCTATCCTGCGGCTTGGTGAAGAATCAAGCCCCTTCCACCTCACTTGGGTGCTTCTGCTCTCCTAGGATCGCCTCCTTCACTCTGCGGGCCCTCGCAAAAAAAAGAAAAGAGAATGTGTAAGAAATACACTTATCAAATATGAGAAAGAAAAATGTAACAAATACACTACATATGAACAATGGAATAATGTGGCAAAATGTAAACAGATATTTACAACCAAGAATAGAAGGTCAAAAGAGAAACCTGACTACCCTTGTCGTGCCTCCCTGGAAACGGTGCCATTTTGTTGGCACGAGCTCTTAGAGGATTGATAATTATTAATGGATATGATATGAAAGTGTCGTTGCTATCCACAAAAATCCCATGGCAGACAAACAATTTTCTTTCTTCTCTCACTGCAAAATAATTAAAAATAAGGTAGAGTGAGAGAAATTTTTTTGCTACTTATTTTCCTGTATAGCGGAAAGGATCGAACTCAGGGAGGCTACAATTCCTGAGGGTTATTCAATTAATATATGGAAAATCAATTAAGAGAAAAGTAGAAATCTCACATGCATACTATCCTTCGTTTTTGTGGATTTTTTTATCTTTTTATTTTTTTAATTTTTTTATTTCTATTTTTATTTTTTTATTTTCAAAATTTTTAATGATTTTAATTTTTGCATTTTTTTTATTTTCAAATAAAGAACAATATGCTACGCATACCCAACTCTTATTGTATTTTTTTTATATAAAAAACGCTCAGAAAAATCCAGAAAAAAAATATTTTTGTGTTCTAAATATTTTGAAATGTTTTTAAGAATTTTTTAGAATTTTCAGATGTTTTCGTATATTTCAAAAAATCAAACAGTGGTAATAATGAGAAGCAATGCACAACCTGGAGTAATTTGCAACTTAAAAATGTTTTAAGTGCCCAAAACTCCTGGTAATTATTTTTATGATAAAATAGTGACAAATATATACAAATAGAGACCGAATAACGATTTTTGCATTTTTATAGAATTTTGTATGATTTTTAATTAGTTTTTAGTATTTTTCAATTTTTTTGGTTTTATAAAGAATTAATGCCTGAAATTTGTATAAAAATGAAAAGACAATAAAATAAAACTACTCTATTTTTTAGAATTTTTGGAGTAATTTTTAAAATTTTATGAATTTTAGAATTTCAAAAAGTAAAAAATGACATGTTTTTTATTTTAAAATAATAAGAAATGATGACAATGTGCAATGAAAACTTTATGGTAGAAAGATAACTACATCAGGAACATTGCATGATATTTTAGAAATTTATGAACCAAGGAAAACATTTATTTAAATACTAAAAGCAAGCAAAGTCAAGTCTGGAATAAACAGGACTGAAATGTTAATACTTAATGTTTTTAAACTAAATAAGTAAAATAAATAAAGTTGAGCAGAAAAGTAATAAATTACCCAGCATTGCACATGAGTTGCACATGATTTGGCTCTAAAACAGGGCTTGGTTGCAATTCTTGAAATCTGCAGGGGCATCTACGCAAGTTGTCAAATATTATATTCTAATTTTTTAAAATAAACCTTAGGGTTCACGGGCCTCTTTCAAGATGGAGGTCCAAGGGGACCAAGGTGATGGGGTAGCCGCCGCCACCATTGGAGCATTCGCGGCGGAGAGCCACCGGGCGTCGCCGTGTGGACTCAGCGTGTTGCGGGCCCATGGGGGCTGAACGACGGTGGCAAGCGGATGAACTGCACTAGAGGGAGGTGCCTCAAGTGGTGGGCAGTACTCGCGGAGGCGTCGGGTTGGCGGAGAGGACCGATAGGCGGAGAGGCGAGGGCTGCGCTGCGGCTGAGGTCGAGGGTCAGAGGCGTCGGGTTGGCGAAGAGGAAACCAAGCCGCGGAGGGGTGACGCGGCCCTACGCCGGTGGTTGGCGGAGAGGTGGCCAAGCCGCGGAGGGGCGGCGCAGTCGGATGGCCGACGAGGATCAACTGTTGGAAGGGGCGAAGCGGCAAGCCACGATCGATGGAGGAGGGCGGTGTGCCTATACTGCCCGATTATTTTTATATATTTATTTTATTTAATTGTAATCAGTAATAAGAAAACCTTTTTTTATTTTTTTAAATCCGAAATACCAATATAAAAAATAACAAATAGAATTGTGCTTTTATTTTATTTTATTTTTTTTATTTTTTAGATGATCCTGCAAAAACAATTCTTAGAGAGCAAGAAAATAAATATATTTTTAAACTATTTTATATATTTTTTATTTGTCATCAAATTAGGATGTGAGATTATGACTCGGTCCCAAATCAAAACAAACGGAAGATGTGAATGAATGTGGTTCCGCGGAAGATGGCGGATGGAACCGGATCACCGACCACCGTGCGTGGTCAGAGGTGAGAGATCGTGTGAGGTAGAAAAGAACATGTAGAGGTCGAGAAAGTGGGATGAAAAATCATGTTGGTGGCGATCAAATCATGATGGATTTTTCTATCTAAATAAAAATATGACGGTGAAATAAAGATGCTAAAAATTAAACTAAGGTTAATCTAAGATAAAAATAAGAAGAAAATGTTGGATGCCACCTTATGAGCGGAAAAGTCCTTGATCACCTCGACGAAGGACGACATGCAGTCATCGGATGGCTCGAAGGCTAGGCAACCTTCTATGATAAGAAGAATCTCGGAGATCGAGCTCCTCTCACCAAAGATTGATCAAGTTAAAATGATGGAGTAGGAGCCATATAAATAGAAAAGATAGTGGAGTTTGAAATTTGAAATTTTTGAATTTTTGGATGAAGATAAGAGATAAGAGAGAAAAACAAATAAGATAAAGTTAAAAAGAGATAAAAATATTTACAAAAATTAACTATTTTTTTGTAAATTCGTCACTTTATTTATGTGAAAAATAAATGCTAATTGTTTTATCTTTTTGTGGTAGTTAGTTAAGAAAATTAAATATATACATATGCTATATACATATATGACATTATATACAAGGGTAACTAAGCAAATTCGTTTTTTTGTTTTTATTTCTTATTTTTATTTTAAATAATTAGCAAAAAATCTTTACAAATATTTACAAATATAATATATACAAATATGTGGTAAAATTGCACAAACCACCCCATAATACCAACTTTTCACCAGTAACTCGAAAAATTACGAAATCACAACCATTTTAAAGATAATTTAATTTAGAATATAATGGAAGTGAGTTTCTTTCAATTTGAGTTCGTATGAAGCCGGAATCGGTCTTTCAATTATCGCTTGGTTGCTTTTTCCAAGTGTGGTTGCTTTTATTCTGTTCATGATTTAATTGTGCAATTATTATTTAGAACACATTTTTTTACAAGTTTGGTTTTGAAAGTTTTTCGATTTGAGGTCAATTTATGTACAAATAAAATAGTGAAGTGTACAAATATACACAACACACAATTTGTTTTGTATTTTCTGATTGAGCACCCTATCTCACCCTACTTTATTCCTGGTCGATCAGGTCATGTTTTGACCTTCTCTCGGAGTTCGGGTCAGCCTGTATTTCATTACATATATACAGTCTTCATATTTTTCTTTATTTATCCTTTATTTTTTTATTTATTTTAAGTTAAAATGGTAAAAAGTGTACAATATTTACACACAAATGCAAGTTAGTAAGAATATGAAGTTAGTGTTATATACAATTGTTTTATAAGGGATTTTAAGCTAAAATAAATGAACAAGATGATGAATTGCAGATTCATCATGACCTAAGGGAGAAGTGAAGAACGTCATTATCTCGACTGAGGGGTAGAACTATCAGGTTGACTTCACACTCTTAGACATGGAGACTCCCAATCATTGTAGAAGATCTCAGATCATTCTCATGCATCCCTTCCTTAGGACCGCAAGCGCATCTTTTAACTATGGTACGTGAATGATGAAGTTCCGTTCTCTAGGAGAACAGGTGAACCTTAAGATGAAGCAAACAAAATGGCTGAGACCCGATTTAGAGAGTCGTATGGAGTACTCATCTTCAGAGGTGGATTGTAGAATGATTAGCACTGTTGGGATTTGGAGATTGGTTCCTTCTGGAAGGAACGAGACACTTTCATCTAGAAAGGACATAGTGAATGTTCAATTTTCCAGGTGTTGCCTAATCTTGTGAGAGATGCATCTAGCTATTCCATAATGATGTAGAGTTTCATTTGGATCTGTAAGTTCCATCTCTTTCGGAACAATCATGGGACATAGATGATGAGTCAGATATGGTGTTTGTCGATTGCTTAGATATCTTGACGATCTGACTCTCGATACTACTAAGTTGGTGAAGAGTACTACACAACTTAGTCCACCTTCATGGAGCACGCAACCACATTCATATTTAGTTCAACCAGATCTACTTGATGACTCCACATTGCCAGAACTGACATCACTACATCCTACATTAAAGCATGCCTTTCTTGCGGGACCCAAAGAAAGATATCATGTTATCATTAGCTCGGACTTGACTTTACAACAGAATTCTAGGTTGTTAGAGGTCTTAGAGAGGAACTGTAAAGCAATAGGCTGGATAGTGTCGGATATCAAGGGGATCAACCCCGCTCTCTACTCGTGCCACATTTTATTGAGGAAAATGTGAGACCTTCCCCTGAGTTCCAGAGGAGACTTAACTCCAATCTACAGGAACTAGTGAAGAACGAGATTGAGAAATGGTGTAAAGCAAGCGGTATATACCCTATTTCTAACTCCAAATGGGTGTCCCCGCTTCATATTGTCCCATAGAAGTCAGTAATTCAGATGGTCACCGTTGAGGAGGGGTAGAGATCTGACATGAGTACCCATGTTTTGGCGCACATATATCGTCTACAGGAGCCTCAATGCTGCAACAAAGAAAGACCATTTTGCCTTGCCATCAGTGATTAAATCTTTGAGAGACTCGTAGGGAAAGTGTTCTTCTATTTTCTCAGCGCGTATTCATGTTACAACCAGGTAGCTATAGCCCTTGAAGACTTGGAAATGACCACATTCACATGTCCATTCGGCATTTATGCATTCAGGCACATGCCATTTGGGCTTTGCAATTCCCCAGGAACTTTTCAATGGTTCATAATCACCATATTTATCGAGATGGTGGAGGATTTCCTAGAAATGTTCATGGATGACTTCTCGATGTACGGTGATTCCTTTGATGCATGTTTAGTCCACTTGGACCGAGTCCTCAGATACTGTAGGGAGGTGAATCTGGTACTTTCCTTGGAGAAAAGTCACTTTATGGTGATGGAGGGTATCGATTTAAGGAATTCTATCTCCAAATGGGGAATGGAGGTTGACCCAGTCAAGGTGGAGGTAATCCAGAACTCGATCCACCTAATAATGTGAAGTCAGTGAGGTCGTTTCTTGGGCATGTTGGATTCTACAGGAGATTTATTCAGGATTTTTCAAAGATTGCCCACCCACTGACTGAGCTCTTAAAGAAAGACTCAGAGTTCATTGTTGATCACATGTGTCATGAGGCCTTCAAGATTTAGAAGATGAATATTTGTGCCTCTCTTATCCTATAAGCTCCTGATTGGTCTCTCCTCATTTAGATCATGACTAACACTTTAGATTTCTCTATAGGATCTGTGTTTGGAAAACGAGGAGAGGGGATCCCGTCGGCGATCCACTATGCAAGCAAAGTATTAGACCCTACATAGAAGAACTACACCGTGACTGAAAAGAAAATCCTTGCTGTAGTATGGTCCCTTGAGAAGTTCAAGTCATATATTTTGAGCTCTAAGTTGACAATCTATAATGGTCACACAAATATTCAATACTTAATGGAAAAGAAGGACGTGAAGGCACCTTCTTAGGTGGATTTTGCTCCTCTAGGAGTTTGATTTGGAGATAAAAGATAAACCTAGAGTGAAGAATGTTGTGGCTGATCATCTCTCCTGGATTGAGCTTAAGGATTCTTATGATTTTGAGCATATTAGAGAGGCCTTCCCATATGAGTCAATTTTTTCTATTGACTCATTCCTGTGGTATGACAACATGGTTAACTTTCATGTCTCCAAGCAAGTTCCCCAAGGTTGGACTAGGAGCAGCATTGACCGACTGAAATTTGATTCGGGGAGATACTAGTGGGATGACGATCCGTTCCTTTTATTTGAAGGGTCGGATTGTATTTGGAGAAGGTGTGTTCCTCTGGAGGAATACCAGAGTGTCCTCATATATTATAATTCTCTTGAGTCCGGAGGACATCATTCAAGGAAGAGAATCACTCACAAGGTACTTCAATTCTGAATGTACTAGCAGAACCTGTTCAGAGATGCTATTTATTTTGTACGATCGTGTTCGATTTGTCAGAGGATCGGAGAGACAATTACATAGAGAGAGGAGATTTCCATTCAGCTTGTGATCATTTATTCTGTTTTTGATAAATGGGGCATAGATTTCATGGGTCCCTTTCTCAACAGCCAAGGACATTTGTACATCTTGTTGGCAGTTGATTATTTGTCTGGGTGGGTGGAGGCTATCCCAACTCGAACCTTAGACAACAAGAATGACTTTAAATTTATGAGAGAGCATATTATTGCAAGGTTCAGGGTACCAAAAGTTCTGATTTCTGATGGGGGTAGCCACTTTGTGAACCGAGATATAAGATCTTTAGCTAAGGAGTAAGGATTTTAGCACATAGTTACTAGTCCTTACCACCCACAGTCCAATGGCATGACAATGGTTCGAACAAAGAGGTGAAGAGTATTTTGTAGAAGTTGGTTTGTCACAATAGGAAGAACTGGTCCTAGCTCTTGAACCATGTTATGTATGCCTATAGGACAACCTACAAGACACCTTTGGGTACTTCACCATTTAGAATGATCCATGGCAATCCATGACATTTGCGTACTTAGCTGATTCACAAATCTGAATTGGCAATTAAGCATATTAATTGGAGTTGTCACCTAGGGAAGCTTTGTCATTACTTGAATATGAATGAGCTCATGGAAATTGTAAAAGAGGCATATGAAAACAGTTTGATTTAGAAGGACAAAGTGAAGAGATGGCATGATCGACACACTAGCTGCAAAAACTTTGTCTCGGGGCAAAAGGTATGGTTGTTTAATTCCAGGTTGAACATCTTCCATGGGAAGCTCAAATCTAAGTGGATGGGTCCCTTTGTTGTTCAGAAAAGTGCACGAGAATGGAAGTGTAGAGATACCCGTTCTTACAGATGGTGTGCAATCCAATGTTGTGAATAGATAATTGTTTTAGCACTTTGTAGATTCTAAGGAGAAGTTAGTCCAAGTTGAGGTCATGAACTTCATGCAGAGTGAGCACAGAGCAGATACATCATATTACTCTTCATGAAGATGCAACATCTTGATTCACCAGCTCAGAGGATTCACTCACTCTTGTACATCCAATCTACACATTCTTTTAAAGATTTGATTCCTTCTTACGTAGATACTATCTCCATACTTAGGCTATTCAAAGCCAAAGTATAGGGGGAACTCGTACTCTTGCTTGTATATTCATCTTCTCTCTGTATATTCTTTAGATCTCATTAGTTCTCACACTTACTCATGTCCTAGACTTTGGCCAACCAGAGCCTAAGTATAGGCAGGACCGATGCCCACCATGTGCATATGTTCATCCATTTCTCCTCATGACCTGGACAACCCCATTTTTGTTCTTCTTCTACGCTTAGGATAACAAGAGCATAAGTATAGGGGGCATGTCGACTTCTATACTTTTTATTATTTTAACTATCCTTCGCTTAGCATGAGATATATCTTTTCCTTGCTTATTGTGCTTTGAGGGCATTGCACATGCTAAGTATAGGGGGCACACATATATTACGTATATACTTTACCTATAGCTTATACTTTCACTTATTTTTGTATATATTATGCAATAATTACGTGATAGGTAAAATTGGTAAAAAAACTTTTTATAAAATACATGTATACTTGTATATTGTATATAAGCTATATAATTTGTATATTACTTGTTTAATTTGTAAATTTCTTTCAAATAATACGTTTATACAATTTGTTGTAAAATATGAGGTATACCTAAAAAAATAACTAAAATAAAACAAACTTTTGAAGAAAAAACTTTTATAAAAAAGAGAGGCTTCTTATTTACTCTTGCATATCATCCTTGCATTCATAAAAAAAGTCTTGCGCTTCATTCATATACATTGCATGTTATCTGCATTTTATTTGCATATCTAGCATATACAAAGTGAAAAGTTAATGGTTTCTGAACTAAGTTGTGAATAGAAGTAAAGTATAGATTTGATTTGCCATTAATCTAACAAATTTCAGAGGAACCTTATAAAAACAGGAGTATGATTTTTCTGGTCAAGTGACTTAATTATTTGAGTCCACAAGACTATGTTCACATGTCATCTTAATTGGTCTACGTAGAACTTTTCATATGCACTCACGATTCTTTTAGTCAATGACCAAACTTGGACAAGCACAATGCATGTAGCTCTTTATTAACTAGGTGGTGAGGAGGTACAATCCTTTGGCTTTGAGTAACACATAGGTGGAAACATCATTCCTCCTTTAGGGAGGGTAGTGCATCTCAACTTAGTCTAGTGGCGTTGACGTCTAACAATGGCATGTTATGCGTAGCAATAAATCTCCAAAAGTGTGATAGTCTACTGGCTCAAGAAGAAAAACTCCTTATGTACATTTTGCACTTTTGTATATATTTTAAAAAATCTCAAAAAACATTTGACAGGAAATAAGTTTAAAAAAAATCCCATCGGATAAAAAAATGAATAAGCAAGGCATATGCTTCAAAGTCTAATACCACAGAAGCCTGCAGCTGGAGACTTGGCTACACTTGTCATGCTCCAAGGATATGCGACTACGCTCATCATAGTCCATTCTCTTCTCTACCCCCTCTTCTTGAGCTGGTTGTACTTGAACTTAGAAAGGAATAGCTCATTTGAAGAAAGAGTTGCTAGATCAGGGAATTAGGGTTACCTTAATGGAGTTTGTTTCCGTGTCACTTTTGATGGGCAGAGCTATATTTCACTTACTCAGTACAAGTAAGAATCATAGTCATCAGAATTTGCGTATGAGGACTTCTTCTGAACTGACTATTGAGGCGACCTGAATAGATACTTGTGGAACTTAAAGCCTGTTAGGTCTTAAACCTCTTCCTAATAAGGTTCGGCTGCATTGTTGATCCAAAGGTCGAGTCGAGCTCCTTTTTCACCTTTTGTACTTTGGTATGGAACTCAAAATCATTTCACTTTTGCATTTCATTTTAGTTGCTCAGGGACGAACAAGGATTAAATAGAGGGGGTTGATGAATCTGTGATTCAGCACTCTAAAGTCGAAAATAGAGCTTTGTTCCCGAGTAATTAGTTGCATTTCTCCATTTATTTTGCAGTATTCTCATTCATGCATAAAGAGTTAATATCTGCATTTTAGCATGCATATTTGCATCAAATACGAAGCCAAATTCCTTTGTAAATATTACATTTATATTCACATCATTTCACCTATTTTTAATAACTCAGAATTGAATAAAATCAACTCTGTAGTGTAGACATTATTAACATTAAATATATATATATATATATAAATACTAACTTGTTAATTTGACCAATAAAACCCAAACCCTAGTTTTAGACTAATAGACTTAAAACTTGAATATCTCTCTCATACAGTCTCCTGTGGATCCATACTCAATTTTTATTAATGTACGCTCAATTCCCATCAAAACAAGACTAAATTCAAAAGAATAAGAGTTTGTATGTAAAACTTGGGTTTTGGGCCTCGCATTGTATATTGTACATATGTCCTTTATTTTATTTCTAGTTTATCAACTATGAATTTATATGATTCATTTGAGAGATCATACTTCTCATATGTCTTCATATGCACACCAACTCATCGGTATATGACCCTTGATTAGGCGACCAACCTATTGATCTGTCAAATGTGCACACTCAAGCATATAGACGTATATATGTCTCTAGTCAAAGGATGTGTGCTAGATCGTGACCGTTACAATTCATGTCTTAGTTTATCTCAACCTCATCAAGTCAACTCTTTGACTTGAATTTTCTGAAACCTTCGAATCACAATTCCTATGTAGAGGACAAGCATTTTAAAGTTGGTCAGAAATCAGTCTATAGAGAAATATTACCATCTCTTTCTCAGATTGGAGATCTTTATTAAATATCATATGATAATGTCACTTGTGTCCTACCAACTACATGGTATTCAATATGGCCACAGTACATATCCCTAATTGTAAAAAGGGATCTTACTATTAAGTGCATTCTTAATAATTCATTTTATATGGACTTGATAAAATAATAAGTTTTGTTTCATTAATGGGTCGCCATAGTTTTACAAGATGAAACACACCTTCAGATTCATGGGGAATGCCCTTTTTTCTGGTTTTCCAAAAGGAATCATTTGTAACTCATTTGACTACTTAGGTAGAGTACATAGTCGCATAACTAGCTTGCTCCCAACTTTTATGAATGAAAAATATTCTTTCTGACTTTGGTTTGACCTTTAGCAAGAATAAGATTCTCTTCGACAACACTAGCTTAATCAACCTTGCTAATAATCCTAACAATCACTCTAAGACAAAATGTATTGATATTAGACATCATTTACTTAGAGAAAATGTTTTAAAAGGTGAGATCTATTTGGAATACATTTCAACATACATGCAACTAATGACTAAACCTTTAGCCACATCTCAGTTTGCAAAGATTAGAAAGGACATGGAGTTGTGCAAATTGAGCGATATTTATTGATATTAAATGAAAAAAATGATATTAGTTAGAGCACATATGATTGATCACAAGGTTTTGTCAGTCGATCATACATGATCGATCATCAATGTTACATTGAACAATGACCACTAATCGATCATGATACAAAATCTAATCAATCATTTGGGGAAAATTTTAATTTTAAAGTCTTGATTTCATCTTCCACACTTTAACACATCAAATCCAATCTATTTTTCAAACTTGGAAAGAAGGGCACATCCAAATCCCTTACAAGTTATGATTTGGTATAATCCCATGGCCTTAGAACCTCTTTAAATATGCACCCTTTCTTCTGACATACCATAGTGCAAGAGAGACCATTAAAAATCTTAGACTTTTCTCAGCATAGCAGAGTCTTGATCGATCACCTCTTCCTGGTTGATCGACTACCCCTGATCGATCACCGCTCTTCACTTGATCGATCATATGCAAGTCCATAACATTTATTTTCTATTCTTTCTCATTTTTCTTAGATCCTACTCGTTTCTTAATAACTCTACAATAGCAAGAGGCTACCCAGGTTGATGTCATGGCCCCAACATGCTCGAAGAAGGCTTCCTCTTCCCAATCGACATTCACCTTAGAATATATCCAAGCCTTTTCTAGCAACCTATCTCATGGACCGCCTATCCTGACTACTTACCAACCTTCCATAGGATATTTGACTTGAACCGTATTAGGAACCTTTTTGATCCTATCTTTTTACCAAGGTATCCAGACTTTCTCATAGACTCAATCTCTCCGGATGTTGTCGTCAAGTTCTAGTACCTATAGTCTTAGGTCTACTATAAAAGAACATACCATTACATCTTAGGATGCACGAACTCTTGTCATACCCTTGCTGAAGTGATATATAATTTGTATCATAACAAACTTAGCAAGATCTAATCCCATCCAACACAAAGGGAAACCCTTGATAGCACTAAACAGTAGGCCACATCCTAGGTTGTAGAACAATGTCTTCTCCTATTGCATTAGGAACAAGAAAACTAATTTGACCCACGTCACCTTAGAAATACATGTCTTGCTATAGATTCTGTGCTAGTTAAAACATTTAACTGGTCAAACTACCTTTTCTACCTCCTCTGTAAGCCACCAATGCACCATCGCTCAGTAAGGTTCCTAGTGACCGATGTTTTATCAAATATTTCTGTGTTGGCCCCTCGTGACCCTTTCGACATCACTCAAGTCTGTCCCTTTAGTATTGACGCAATGAGGTTCACAACTGATGTTGTGGAACATAATATTGAGCCCCTAGCCACCACTGGACTCACTCATATCCTCCCTATCCCAACCCCTTACTTCCATGGGTTAGTACTAATGCACATCTATCTATCACCCTCAGCCTTGGACATTGCTTGGGTTACCTAGACTACCACCTTTCTTTAGGGGAGGAGCCACTATACTACTTCATCATAGACGCCCGCTCTCTCAATCTCCGACAAATATGTGAAACTACAAATGCCATGATGAGTTACTAGCGGAAGGTGGTGACGTATGTGAATGGTTATGCTCAATTCAAGAATAATCTATCAGAGATGAACTACTGCCATTATGATGAGATGCACCACATACACAACTCTAGGAATCCTCTAGCACCAATACCTAGGACCGTGCACTGTTTGCCCATACTCACCGTGCACGCCCCAAAGAGCCTCGACCTCTACTCATCCCCCACCTTTCCCTTTTCCTCTGGTGCCACTTACTTCGACCAAAGAAAGGATCTTAATATACATGATCCAGAAGATGACGAGACTAAATCAAAAACCAAATCCACTGAAGAAGAAGAAAAAGAGAGAGTTTTGCTTTTGTGTTTGAGTATAGTTCAGCTACCCGTCGAACTATAGAACATTGCAAGAAGGCTCGACGTTCTATCCTTGACTACAAGGAAATAGAATACTCTCCTTCAAAGTAATATTAGTTATATTTGTAGTTTTCTTCTTATTTCCTTAGTACTTAGTTTATTTCCTTATTTTCATTCAGTCTGTGAAATCGGGAACTTAGTTAGTCATTAATAATAATTCCATAATAGTTCCATATTCTATTAATGAAGTATGCATGTTTCCTTTGCCTTTTGTATATCTTAATAAATGATCACAAAAGGGAGGAGAATATATACAAGCTTAAATAGACTCAAAGGATCGAGGACTTTGTAATTGGGGCAGAGATTAAAAGTAGTTTTATAATAATTAATCACCTTACACTCTTTAAAAAAATTAAAGAAAAGTTTTACAATTCATTTAGTAAGGGGAAGCAATTAAAATCAAGTTAAAACATTATTTGATGATTTATTTTCTTATGATTTAATTAAGTCAAGATCTACTTGAAATTTTTGTGTGTATGTGATAACATTTATTTAAGCATTTGAAATAAAATTTCATCATAAAAAGAGGGAAATTATTAGTTCTTTGTTTCTCCAATATTTCAAAGATGGCAAACATGCTTGAATATATTGTAGTCTCTTACTCATTGTTTGTGATCAGAAGACTACAAGTGTGGATTCGGTTCAACAAGTCTAGGAAGAGTTGCTGACTTCAACAGAATTACAAGACTAATTTGTTGCTTAACTTTGTTTAAAAGTTGTTGCATTATTTATTTCCTCTATTTTGGAAAGTTGTAATCTCCAACAAGCTTCAACTAATACTTTCCAAATCGAGATATCAAACATTATAATTCAGATCGACCAATACTAATCTATCATTCTTTATTGATCAATCGATCAGATACTTGATAAACAATCATTATTGACCTGATTGATCAAAATTTGAATTCAATCCCGACAATCAAACTGATTGGTTATACTTTTTTGACCTGATCAATAATTTGTACATGATCGATCATCTTTGTTATACTAATTGACTATCTCAGCAAATCTTCTGTAATTTGTTTCTTATTTTATTTCAAGCGGTCTTATTTATTAAAGACATATACAAGGACCTCATGCCCATTGTTGAAAGACAAAGAACTTGAACAATCACTCATACTTTCTTTAGGAAAGTAAGAAGCTCTTTTAAGAGATTTCCTCGACTATATTTTCTCATCTTCTTCGATTCGTTCACTTATTTCATGAAGAATATTGTCAGTTGATAGTTGTGCGGTATCACTTTTGAATAATCAGAGTTCGATTACTTGCCATTATTGAAGTTCTTGTGGTTGCTATCAAGTCACTTGTGATAGCTCTCCATAGGAAGATGATATTTATATTTGTTTCATATTGCTTATTCACGTGTGCTATATATGATGTAATTGTTGTGTTATATTTGTGAATCGTGTTCAATTATATTTAGTTGGATTATCTTCGGATATCACATTTCTATATTGGAGAATATCTCAAGATATATATTTAAATAAGTTTCTCTGGAATTTTTTTTGGCAAATATATCTTTTGTTTCCATTTACCATCTTCTGTAGGACTTTAGGTTCTGATCTTAAGTATGCAGAGAAGCTCTTGGATGTGAGATCTTAAAGGAAAAAAGAAGAAAATCAAAGTTTGCATGTTCTTCAGCTTGGACTATATTGTGTTATCTCTTATGTTGACCTTGGCGTCAGATCCAAGATTGTGAAGTGGTAGCTTTGTTAACGGTTGAGATATGAACATAAGCATTTCATACTTTGGTAAAGCAGTTGATTAGATCGCCTAATAGGGAAATCATGAGTCAAGAACACTAGTCATAATTTTTACCAAAAGGAATTTCCATATAAAAATACTGTGCAAGTATGTTGATAGGAATGCTTGGCCGATTGTTTCTATGCTTGTTGATTATTTCTCATAAAGTTTTAAAACTTTCTTGAACCACTATTTAGCCCCCTCTATAATGATCATCGAACTCAATGGACAACTTCAAGGAGAAGTAGATATCCAGATTGTGGGAAATAATGTGAGTCATCATTACAACTGCATGAGAAGCAACACATGATCGGATGTGATTTGGGAGATTCTTATTTTAGAAATTTACACTTACCTATACTTATTCCTATATAAAATACACCTATATTTATTTAAGTGTACATCTTATATCATTAAAATTTAATAAAAATATCTTTAAGTATAAAAAATAAGTTATAACTATATAAAATAGAAAAGAAAATAACAGAATTAAAAATACAAAATAAAAAAATATATAAAAAACATAGGTAAATATACCTATAAAGGAAACCATAAAAAGTAACTTGTAATTAACCACCTCTAAAATATAAATAAAAATACGCATAAAATACTATAGGAAATTAGTAATATTTTTAATTTTATAATCTAAACTATTTATTATATATTTTCCAAGGTAAAATATTTATTATATATTTTCCAAGGCATTTTACCTTGGAATTTCTTGGTTTGTCTACGTGGACCAACCATGCATGTCCTTTTGTTGACCTCGGTCAACTGTCTGGCCTACCCTTTAACTTCTGCTAGAGCTTCACAAGGGCACCACTTCGCCATTTTCTCCACGTCTCCATCTTCACTCATTGCTCTCGAGACCACCACCTTTCTATAGCCTCTTCGTCTATCATCTTCATCCATCACTGAATCATCACCAACCACAAAACGATCCCACACCATTGTCCCACGAAAATCACCGAAATCTCGCCTATAAATATACCCCCACTACCCCTTTTTCATTTTTGATCCCTCTTTTTTGTTCTTTAGCCCCTCAGATCATGCCTAAAGGCTCCGCCTTGGTGACAGCAAGCGGTCGCCACCATCTGCAGAGAGGAGTGCAAGCGGAGGAGGTGAATCCAACCCCACCACTAGTGCTCCTCGGTTGGTTCTACTCCGGAGTCCACAGGCTATGTGAAGCCCCGTTTCCTGCTTTTATAGGTAATAACACTAGCTTATATCCCGATTTCCTAGTTAGTTTTAAGTTTTGTTTAGTGGAATCGAAGTAGTGCCCAGGTCTTCGCTGGCTTGGATATCGAGCTCTTGGTCGACTTCGTCGTAATCTGACTGTAATTGAACCCGCTATTCACCCCATTTCGAGCCCCTTTTCTTTCTCCACCGATTCCCCATAAAACCACCTAGAATCACGCCTTGATTCAAGGATCCAAGCACCCTTCACCACCACTTCTCTGAAGCTCCTCGTCCATCCCATTCCCCACGTTATTTGATTCAACCCCTGGGTTGAGGAGATAACCCTCATATCCGGGAGTTATTTGATGCCAACTTGCTGGCTGAGGAAGCGTAAAGCACCTGAAAGTCCACCTGTAGTAGCTCTAGGTGCTCTGACCTCGCCTGAGCATTACGAGCCCCATCGCCTTCCTTGGACCCAACCGTTGCGCGCAGAGGAAGCCCAGCAACCTGCTGTTCTCGTTGGAGGAGCAATTAATCACCGAAGCATCGAGGAACGAAGGATAAAAAGTAACGGCAACAGGTTCTTGGGTGTTCTTCCAACACCCTCGAGCACCATTGGATCAGGATGAATCCTAGATCTAATCCTAGCTGTAGGATCAAACGAACTGTTTCCCATTATGATCGCTTGATTAGATACGTGGGGACATCAGGATGGTTCAATCCCCAACGTTAAATGGGTAAATTTCATAGACCTCCTCCACTATTTTTGTATTTTCTAAGAAATCCTCTAATATTTTATATAATTCAAAAGTTCACATATCCCCCAGAACTTTTTATATATTACAATTTAGTCCTTACTGGAGTCACGTATATGCTCACGTTTCATTTTGTAAAAATTGCATTTAAACCCATGTGGGTTAGTGTAATTGTCTTTTAATACATAAAATTTAAATATTAGTGTTAAAGTATAGCTAAAATGGCATTGTAACCCTCACTTTTATTTATAACTGAAATTATTCCCCTGCTAGGTTCAATATTTTTGTTAGTCATTTTCCATTTATAAAAAATAGATTTTGTACCTCAAAAATTACCAAAAATAGGAGTAGGTACCTAGATGCATGCCGGTTCATGTTATAAATTTACATTTTCATTTTATGCCATTTTCCAATTTTCTAAAAATCAAATAGTGTACGACCAGTCCTTGTTTTTTCTTAAAAAAGCAAAAAAATATAAAATCATTTTGAAAAATACCAAAAGGAATATAGTATACTTATTTAAGTATTATTAACCTTCAGACCAAAATTCATCCAAAATAGAAAAAATCTTCCAAAAACCTCTATACAAATTTATAAAATTCTTAACAAATCCAAAAATTGTGTTTTCTATTTTGTAATTTTCTCTATATTATTATCTTTTTATTAAAATAATTTGGAGAAATTTTGATACTGTTTTGTATTTTTCATCTCCATTTTAATTTTAGCCTATTATTTATTAAATTACTGATTTAGAGTATTTTTTACTCAAAAACATATGGAAATTAAAAAATTTGACAGAACAATAAAAATTTATTTAAACCCCAAATATATTTATTTTTGCATTTTTTGGGTTATTTTTATTTATATTCATATCCTTATTATCCTATATTCTTTATATAGCCTTATATATTATTATATATTTTATATAAAAATAGAAAGAAATTAAACATCTAAAAATCTGGAAAAAATAAAAATAGGAAAAAATATAAAAAGAATAAAATAAAAATATATTTATTAAAAATTAAAAACACACACTATTTGACTAATATTATGCATAGTTGTATATACACATATACCAATATTATTTATTTATAAATAATATCGAGTGCTACATCATGTGTTCCCTGTGTTCGACACCCTTTTATGCTTATCACTATACACATTTTACTGTAGGGTTTAAAATAAATTTGATCTACATAATATTTTCATTGCTAATTTATTCTTGTGGGTTAATTGTTTACTAATTGAGGTTTCATGAGCGGTCGCTTCAGCGACATTGTAGTCTTGCCATGTGTAGACTACTCTAGTCCTCGCCAAATCTCAATTATCAGGTTCCTATATCCATAAATCATACTTTTGTATTTTCAATAATTATGACTAAAATACTGTATAAAAAACTATACATACATATACGATTCATTAAATTAATTAATAAATAGATGTTTGTTATTATTTACATTCTTTTTGTATATACTGATTAATATATTGGGTAATGTTTTTGCCAAATGTTTGAAAACTATTTTGAACATCTTTTTCAAAACTTTTGAAAACTAATTGGAAAATTATTCAAATATTTTCAACCTTTGTAAATTTTTTTTTGTAAAAGTTTCTTTCATTGACTAAAATAGAAATGTTTGAAAAACTATTTGCAAATGGTTTTTAAAATGGTTGCAAAAATATTTTGAAAATCTATATATACTGGTTGAAAACCTTTGCAAAATGATTTTCAAATGTTTATAAATGTCTGTAAAAAATATTTGCAAAAAATATTTTGGACTGCAGTTTCAATTTTTTTGTAAAATTATTTTCAAATAAGTTTGAGGAATATAGACACAGTCCTAAAAAACAATTTTCACAAACTGTGTGTGTATGTGTGTGTATATATATGTATATATCTATAAAAAAATAATATATGCCTTATAAATCCTTAAAATCTCAACTCTTGTAAATGTATGATGCATCTCTGTATAAATATTTGTACCTATCTTTTATTCCAAAAATCTTCTATTTTGAAAAAAAATCCAAAAACATTTGCAAAATCCTTTGAAAATTGCATAAAAATTTACAAAACCTTTTTCAAAAATCAATAAAAATTTCAAAATATGAAAATCACATCACAAAAATATTTTTTATTGCATTGTATATAGCATTCGCATTGCATTTGCATTTTTTGGATTGAGTTTGACAATTGAACTGGTCTAAGTAAAGTCGAATATTGGAGCTTGGTTGGACCTTAATGCACCTAACTTCACCGGAACCTTATAGGAACTAGATTTAGGTACTTGAGGTCTATTCATACTTAATTCTTTGCGACCCAGGGTTAGGTTCAAGTCACCTCAACTGCCTAACTAGAACTTTTCAAGACGCGCACATGACTCTCGTTAGTCGTTACCTAACTTGGACATCCACACGTGAGGGATTGGATTTGCCGGTTTGAGACACACATGAGTGGAAACATTCATCCTCGTCTAGGGAGGAAAGTGCACCACAACCCGTCCAGTGGTGTTGACATCTAAAGACATGAGAGTGTGGGTTGCAATAATGCTTCAAAAGAGCGATAGTCTTCTGGCTCAAGAGGAAAAATTTCTTATGTAAATGTTGTTGTATATAGTATTTAAAAAAAGAACTCCAAAAAAGTGGTACGACCTTATTGAAAATAAAATGCATGTCGGAGTGTACATATGTGTATAGTTAGTAAGCATGATAGAGCATTAAAGTCATACACTTTCGAGTCTGTAGCTGGAGGACTTGACTACACTGGACATGCATCCCCAGATAGGTAGATACACTAGCTACCATCCATTATACTCTTTATCCATCTTCTTTAGTCGGATGTACTTGAACTTAGAAGGTCATACCTCACTCCTCGAGGAAAGAGTTGCTGGATTGGGGGAGCATTGGGTTGTCATATTAAAGAAGTCAATTCTTCTGTCATTTCAGTTGGGAAGAGCCACTATCACTTGCACTGTACAAGTCAGTTTCATAGTCATGAGGGCTTGCGTATGATGTAGATGATGAATCTTTATTTCATCATCTTTATTAAATTATTTTTGCTTAAAATCCCTTATAAAGCACCTGTATATGTTAAGAAGAAGAGTCAAGGAGTTGACTATACTTCTGTAATTTCCATATGACATACAAGGAGTTGGATGAATGCTAATACTCCAACAAGCTGATATGTTGATAGTATGACTATCAAGTCGATCTTCGATCCTTAGAGAAGGACCCATATAGTGCATCAGAATAATCTATATCTACAATTAAATCGACTTTCTTATTAGATAAGACTAAAAGTCTAATCATTGTATCTCATTCTTCTAATGACATTTGTAATTGGTTGCATATCTTTTAGAAGACTAGAAAATTTGGTCTTAAGCTTTAATAGTCATCCATGTGGAGGTTGATGCAATTGTTGCAACAATCTCTATTGGATAGATAGACTTCATATTTTCAGTGGGAGAGCCCTTAGACTTAGAGAATGTCTCTATGACCTTGATATTATAATACACTCATTATTTATTTCTTAATGTTGAAAATAAACATGAATTCTGGAATAGACCCATCATAAAGAGTTATGATGGATATATTTCAGATAGTATTCTGACATCTGGAGGACTATACAAAATTAGAAAATTAATAAATGGTTCATTAACATTTCTAATACTGAAAATTAAACCTTAAAAGATCAATGGGAGGATGAAAATCATTTGGCAATGATCTGGCTTCAAACCATGGACATTTGTCTATTGATGAGATAAATAGAGTAGTAAGAGATGAAACTTTGGAATGTCTGAAATTTAAAATCTACATACTTTTGAAAATTGTAATCAAAGTAAAATTTCCAATGCACCCTTCTCAAAGAATGGTGTAAGATGTTAAGGTATTCAGGATCTCATACATATTGATGTATGTGGATCACCTATATCATAATAAACATTATGGATGTGTGATATCTATTTATGATTATTTTTGACATGATATTTCTTCCCTTCACTATAGAAATCATTGAAATGTTCAAAGATTTCTCAATTTTGGTTTAGAATCAAAGTGTGATGGAAGATGAAATGAATTTAATCTAACCTATGTAGGAAGTACCTATTAGATGAACTCAAGGAATACCTTATGGAGAAAGGAATATCATTCCTATCTCACTCCTCCTATAGACCTAAACTCAATAGTTGTAGGTGATACAATTGAATCATGTTTGACATGATTCAATCAATGATGAATCTTAGAACTATCACCTCTTAGTTTCCTAGAATATAGGTAATAGAGACTACAATATACATATTTTTAATAAGATTCCATGCAAATCAAAACCCCGACATCCTCATAATTTATGGTTTAGAACCTAGCCTAGTGTTGGACACTTGAGGATTTAGGGTTTCTTGGTCCATAACCTTGTCATGGATGCAAGTAAGCTGGAATCTAACACCAGAGAATGCTACTTCATTTGGAAAATAAAGGGTGGTATTGGATAGCTACTTTATGACCTTGAGATTTTTAAAAGATCTCATTTCTAATGATGTGATTATGAGAGGATGACTCTCTTGAGGATCAAGATGAAAATGAAGTGAAGGAACTCATTTAATCTTTAGAATATAATGTGCCTTTTTGAAGATCCACATATATGGGTAAGACATGTTAAGGTGTAAATGGATCTTCAAGAGAAAGAGGGAACCTGATGAGAAGGTAGAGACCTTCAAAGCACAGCTCGTAGCCATGAGATACACACTGAAGAGAAGACATCACTTGCGATGAGACTTGCTCTCCAGTGACGATGCTTAAACTCATCTCATTATTTCTAACTATAGGTACATAACTTGACTTTGACATCTACAAGATGTGATCAAGATTACATTCCTCTATGAATACCTCTCCGAGGATATTCATATGAAGTAGCCCCAGGGCTTCATAGTTGAGGAAAGCAAGGTCTGCAAGCTGAAAAACTCCATCTGTGGACTCAAATAAGATTCTTGTAGTTGGAACATTGGATTTTATGAAATTATAAATGTTATGATTTCAGATAGAATCTTGATGAACCTTGTGATGTTTAGCGGGAGTGACATTGTGTTCATCGTGCTAAATGTAGATGATATCCTAATCATTTGGAATGATAAAAGGATAATAATAAGTGTTTTATAATCTGATTGTTCCAAAACTTGAGACGAAAGATCTCAAGGATACCTCTTAGATCTTAGTTCTGGAGGTGTTCGGAAGCGAAGAAAAGAGGGTATTGGGACCGTCATATTAAGTGATACACCATGGACATGTTCCATTCTTGGAAATTCCCAAGGAAGGCTTCCTTCCCTTAAGATATGGTACTGACCTATCTAAAGGGATAACACCTCAAAGAGTTGGGGATGTGAATACCAAAGCTACATGCCCTAGTGCATTAGTATGGGAGGCTCTGTGTGTACTAGATGTGTACAAAATCCAGATGTCTGCCATGCAGTGGGAGTTGTAAACTATTATTAATCCTACTATGGAGATAAAACGCTTAGTTGCAGTAATAACAATATCCTCAAAGATGACAAGACTTTTTGAGATAGTGACCTCAATTTCTTATGTACAAGAACTTAAGACTTTATAGATAGTGATATAAAAGGTCTTAACTGCAGATACCTTAGAAGATAAAGATCTCTGGGAATAAGGGTATTATGTTTAGGATAATAGAAATTACATGCTGGTTATAATAAGTATTGAGTTGTAGTGTCAATAGACACTATAACTACAATATTAAATATTGGTTGCATAAGATGCAACATTCGTATTAGATGCGAGCACTCCTACTATGAGATATGCAAGTGACGTAAAAGGACTCGGTGTAGTCTCCCGAGAACAGAGTGACTGATCAGCTTACCTAGCTATTTTTCCAAATAGCCTATGATTGTCACATGAGTGTGGGTTTAAATGATTATCCCATTAATAGCTCTTTGGGATAGTGGGAGATTTTCGGACATGCGAGCCCATGGCAGCCATTATGCAAAAAATGTTATTGCAAATATCATTACTTGATCCGAAATGAAGAATAACTAGTTTTCATAATAGGTCCCTTAGTACATTTAGGGTAATGTACCATAGCCATATTAGTTATCATATAGTTATTGATTCAATTATTCAATCATAGAAGTTGGTGCGTGGATGAATATCTAAAGAGTTAGATTGAGGACTAATCAAGCACTGTAAAATGATTATTAAAAGATGTTCTCCATCGTGAGAAGGAGATGACAAACCTTTCTCTAGAGGTTGATATTTAACCGACCTCTTGATGCAGGTCCTCTGCATAGGAATAGAGATTCGGAGGTGTCAGATTAGATGGGTCAAAGAGTTGACTTAACGAGATTGAGATAACCAAAGACCTATGTCGTATACTGTCACGATATAGGCACACATTCTCCGACCAGATACAGATGTGTTATTATATGTCTGAGTATGTACATTTGGTAGACCAATAGGTTCATAACCTAACCATGGTCTATACGCGCGCTGGTGCGCATGCAAGGGCATATGAGTAATACGATCTCTCAAAGGGATGATACAGGTACATTTACTAAACATAAAGACATGAGCTTACTCATGAGATATTGGGAAGAATCAAATTCCGTGCATGCTCATCTCACTTTAGGAGCTTGACTAAATTCGTAGGTTTGATATATACTGATGGAAAGTATACGATCGACACCTGTGTATGATATATGTTTTTTGAAAGTATATGATCGATACCAACTCCTAATAGTCAAATTAGAAACATAGTGATAAAACCATGAAGGTGACTTCTAAAAGAGATCTAATACTTCGGGTTTATTATGGGTCTTCTAGTATGCAGAATGTACAGGTATTAGGAATACCTGAGGGTGATCTGATCACAAACGATTGTATACCCATGACACCTCCATTTCGAGGGAGTGATGAAATATGTCTGTATTTTAGTGACTCCTCTCAGTAGGGAAGTGATCTGATCTTGATCTAAATGTTGGGAATTGATCTGATTGTGATTCAGATGCAATGAAAAGTAATATAATCTTAGTAATGTTCGACCTTGATCTGAATGTGATTCATATACAATGAGAAAATTAGATTTGTGGTCTTGATTTATTCAAGCATCTATGAGAGGTCCGCACGATCTGGATTTGAGAAGTGATCTCAATATCCAAGCTACTCTATGTGGAACAATACAATCGCCATGTCCTTATCTCTAAGTATCCGTGGAGAAAGCGCATTATTCTTGAACGAGTTCAAGAAGAATTCCACTATTGAAATATGTATCTAAGCAATGAGATATTGATAATTAAATATGATTTAATTATCATTAATAATATGAATTTGATTCATATTATTTGGCCATATAAGGAGAGTTATCTAAGAAATTAAATGTGAAATAGTGATACAAGATGATGAAATATGATTTTATTATCAAGGATATGATTAATTTGGATATCACTATCCACAATAATGATGGATGTTATAGATATGATTGAGAGATTTATGTCTAAATAGAATTTACAAATTATATGTTGTTGTGAATGGGATTCACAATAAACAATTAAATGAAAATCTAATTTACATATTATGTAAAATATATGAATATGATTCATATTTATCAATCGCATGATTTATATTTCTACAATTTTAATTTGAATATTTTTTCGAATATAAATGCAATAATTGTTATTGCATATTAATTAATTTATATAGATAAATGAAGGTATTATCTCTTTAATGGTCGTCATCTACCTTGGCTTGTTCGAAGGAGTGGACGGCAACCCTGTTTATAGTAAAGAGACTCTAACTTCTATATTATCTATGTATATTAATTAATTTTAACATGATTTAGTAATATTTTGAAATGGATATAGTAATTTATTAAACAAATTATTGTTGCATATTTGGAGAAACAAATAATGGCCATTGATTAATGAACTTTTAATCTACACATTTGATTAAGAGAGCACATCGATTGAGATCCATATGCATCCTACTAGTGTAAAAGGAAGAGTAGACCTTGCCTTTGGGAACACGTATAATTCCAAGAGGAATTAAACATTCTCCCTCTCTCTCTCTCTTTACACGCAAACTCTCTATCTCTCACTTATTGTGGTCGTCCACCATGGAGCCCTAGAGAGAGTCGCCATCACCGCAACATTTTCGTTATTGTTTACTCGTGGACTTCCATCTCCTCCGGTGTGCCTCACTGGTGAAGAAGATGTCGGATATTATGTGACGAGATCAGGAGATTCGTCGCTAGGATCATCAACATGGATTGTGAGGAGCATGCTTCTCATCAACACGCTCGCAAGTGTCTCCTCCATCGGATCAGACTTTAGACAGGAGGTCTCTTCGTTTAGAGACTCGATCACAACCTTCAAGAGGTAAACCTAATACTTGTTTGTGGTTTAGATGAAACGATTCGAGAAGTGTTATAGGATCATGTGGTTTCATCATTTGTAAAATTTTTGATTCCGCTACCTCAGGCCACTAGTACGACTGGTCCCTCCCGATCACATACGATACGATCCTCACACATTTGTGATGCGCTTAAGGATCTTTCCATAACCTTCATAATGATCTAAAATAATTAAATGTGATTTATTTATAATGTATATGAATAATGTGGATAACACTATTGATATTAATCATATATATTATAAATTTGATATATAATATAATAGAGAGATCTATTTTTAAATAACATTTATAAATTAAATGTTGATGTAAGTTGGATTCACACTGGACTTTTAATTTAAAATACAATTTACATTTTCCTTTGGGTGTGTGAATGTGATTCACACTTTTTCCTTGGCATGATTGCAATATTTACAAAACAATACTGAATTATTTTTAAATAAATACACAATAGGGGTTGTTGCAAATTGTAGAGAAAATCATGGATAACGGATTTCATGAAATAGGAGAAGGAGGTTCCCTTCTAAGTGGGGATGGTGGACGTCCACAATGTCCAAATTGGATTAGTGGTCTTCCTCCCCACTTATGGAAGGAGGCTTGCCTCCTTCCTTATTCTCCAAGATTGATTGATTTCATTGTAGTTAATTTATATTAATTATTATTTAATATATATTTATTTAATTAAATTAATTATTGATGTATTTTCACAATAAAATCATGGCTATTGAAAGAAACACAAATCAATCTCAATCTATGATTTCGTGTTGTCCATGGATTGAGATCCATGGACTCCCAAAATATTATAAAAGAGGAGGCAACCCAAGATCTTTATTTTAAAAGAATTGAATAGCCTCTCTCTCTTTCTCTCATCATACACGTCTGCTCTTTCTCCTCCTAGAGTGGACGTCAACTCTAATCCCTAGAGAGTATCACCGTTGTCGCCACACTATTGTGCCGCCACCTCGACCGCTCATGGATCTTTGTATCCTTTAGTGTTCCTAGATCGTGAAGAAGATGTCATATCTTGTTTGACGAGATTAGGAGATTCGCCTCGTGGATTAAGATCTTGGATTGCGAGGAGCACACAATTCATCAACATGCTCCCAAGTGCCTCCTCCGTTGGATCGGACTTGAGAGAGGAGGTCTCTTGCTTTAGACACACGATTGCAACCATGATTCAGGAGATATTTTTATATATACTTTGTGGTTTAGATGAAACTATCCAATAAGTGTTCTTGGATCAATTGGTTTCATTGTTTTACATTTTTAAATCCCATTGCATCGTGCAACTATTGCAGCTAGTCACTCTAATCACATACAATTCACACTTCTAAGACGTACTTAATGTTCATATCATAACCTTCAAATTATATCAGGTCCTTGGACAAGGTCTTGGATATGATTCAAAACCATAAGTAATCAAGGTTCATGTTTCGGATGTGCTGAAATCATTGTTTTTACATTAGATGCAAGATTTTAATCGATTTTCTGCTTAATTAAAAACCTATTATTTGTGTACTATTTGGAAGTGATTTTAGGTTATTAAATGTACGTAGAATTTCTAGATACATTCCAAAAGTAGTATCTTAATATTGTTACCAAAAGTTCATGAACATGATTCGAGGAGTTCCTGCCACGAAAAATTAGTTTGCATGAAATCACTGATATGTAAGTGAAATTTTTTTACGTAAGACTTTCCCGTCATGAAACATAAATAAACAATTGAATTAAGTAGATAATGAAATCAGCAAACCGCTCAAATTTATTTTGTGTGATTCAGACTCTGTTGGCCCTAGATTTTCCATATTTAGTGGAGATGGGTCGGAAGATGATTAGATCATCTAATATCGTTGCATAATGTATTTATAATTCAATGGAAATCATTAAAATTATGAATTTACCTCGATTAATTATGATGCCTAATAATTATGAAAATAAGTGATCGGTCATCATAGACCATTGAATGCATGTTTCATGAAAATCCTAAGTTATCCTAGAATTGTTGTTGGGCAATATCTATGTGCAAAACATTGTTACTTTAATAGGATTGGTTTTATTGTTTACCAAATATCCTCATAATAGTAATCAAAATGATTTCGATAAATATTATATGGTATAACTTCGGTTCAAAGGTTGAACATCATCTCAAATACAAAATAATTAAATAACTATCTAGACCTAAGGCATATATGGTGTCTAGTCGGTGATTGTTTGGATAGCAAGTTGCTCCGTGAGTGGTATGTCCTACGTCCTATGCATAGTGGAAATGACACTACGGGTAAGGAAAGGATAATGCTTGAAAGATTATGATGTATTTTTTCTAATTATTGAAATTTTAATAATAAGTATTTTCATATTATTCCATCCTTCAATTAACAATCAAGATTATTTGTTAGTTGATTGAATTGGTTAATAATTGATTTAATATTATTAACTAATTGTATCCAATTAAAACAATCTATTATGAATAAAGTTATATTTCCCTTGAAAGAAATAATTATGTGAATATGATGCATAATAATTAATTACAATTTGAACATGATATGGGAAATCACATAAGCGACATCAATGGTCTCCCATAAAGGCGAAGGGTTTTGTCACCATGGATTATATGTAGGAGACTCTTGTCCCAAGTGGCAGGTCCTGCATACAGGCGCACATGGATCGTGCTCTTTGCTTCCCGTAATAGTAAGGTTGTATGCATAGTAATCCGCATATCGAGTCCATGTTTTATTGGGGCGATATTGGATTGCGCATAACGGGTGCTATTCATGTTGATGGTTGGTTCAATAAATTGTGAACAACGCATTAGGGGTCGTGGGCCCAGGTGTTAAAGACCGAATTGAAAAATGCAAGTTGGACTTGCAAGGTGGAATGTGTTCCCACTTTTTTTATCTGAGTTACAAGTTCTCATATTTTTGGGATGCATCAAAGGTAAAAAGGAGATCCTAGTTCTTGCTAGAGATATAGTAGTAAGTATATCTATTGCTTTGAAAGTGATTAAGGTAATGAGCTTTCAGAGTTGAAAAGGCGTGACTAATTTGATTAAAAATCCCTAATCAAAGAAACTAATATTGAAAATATAATCATTTAAATGTTCTAAAATAGTGCATTTTTAATTTTCGAGAATGAAGTCCATGTACCCACTCAGTATGCTTCCGAAGGTCAATCAGTTGATTAGACCAAATTATTCGGATTGGATTCATAATTTGGATCTTGTTCTAGCTGCGGATTGCATCCCCTATGTGATGTCCAAGAAGAAGTACACAAACCCTAAGACACCAGAAGAAATCAAGTTCAATGAAAAATATGATGAATCATTTATTAGCTTGGTTTTATATTTTAGGATCTCTCTTTAATGTGCTTCAGATGCAACATCTGGAGATGGATACTTACTAGGATATAATGTTGAATCTCAATGAGATGTATGATGATGTCAATCACGCACAATATTGTAATGTTGAAAGAACTTATTCGCTACAAAATGCAAAGAGGGACTTCTATTCGTGAAAATGTAATTAAAATGTTTGGTTAGTTATCAGAACTGGAAACTCTCAGGGCTAAGATGGATGTAGACATGCAGTTTGACTTCATTCTAATGTCTCTCTCTAAGTTTTTTAATAACTATGTGGTAATGTACCACTTGAACAAGTTATACTTGACTAACACTAAACTCATGGCTTCACTAAAGTATGCAAAAGATGTAATAACTATGGCAGTGCAATGGATGTACAGTTCAAAGGGAAGCGTAGTCAAAAGCAAGGATCTTAGAAGGGTCCAGCTTAGAAGAGAAAGAAGAAGAGTCAAGGTGTTGGCTCATCTTCTAATGCTTCCACTCTTGTGGCATCAAAGAAGACCTATGTTTGTCATCACTGCAAGAAGCCAGGGCATTGTATGCGTAATTGCCTAGATTACCTGAAATATGTAGACAATGGTAAAGGCCAAACATGTATAAATTCTACTATCATCATTGAAACTGATTATTCTCATACGAGGAGAAGGTATTTGGATCATTGATTCTTGTTTTTCTGTTCATCTGTGCCATTTGTTGCATCTATCTTTGGAAGCTAGAAGTCTTGATGAAGGGGATATAGTCATCCAGATGGGATCTGATGCAAATGTCGCATTGTCAGGAACTGTCGACTATTATTATCTAGTGGAAGAGTCCTTATGCTTAAAGAATGTCTTTATGTTCCAGAAGTTAGAAGGAACCTTATATTTGTATCCAAGTTAGTAAGAAATGGATATTAGTTTCTATTTCCTAATAAACATAACATTAATCATTATGATAAACATATTGCAGATGGTGTTCTAACTTCTGATCGACTCTATGAATTATGCATTAATGAAAATGTCATGAATGTTACTTCCAGTGATGAAAACTCTAAAAAGCACAAAGGAGGAAAGAAATCATTCTAACATGATTTGGCATAAAAGGCTTGGTTATTTATCTGTTGATAGGTTAAATATATTCATAAAGAATGGACCCTTATATTTTCTACATGTCCAAATCTTACCTACCAGTGAACATTGTATTCAGGTGTGGCCATTCATTATACGATTTTATCTTCCTATTATATTATTAATATGAAACCTTTAAAAAGTCAAAGAGTTCAAGGCTGAAGGATATGGAAGAATCCTTAAGCGGAACACGGAAGTGTGAGGATCACATCTTTTACGATCACAAGCGCCTAGTCACACTAGTTGCTCTGTGCAGCAGAATTTAAAAAGTTTTAAACGATGAAACCACATGATCCAAGAACGCTTCTCATATCATTTCATCTAAATCACATACTAGATAAAGGAATACCTTTTGTAGCGTGGTTGTGATAGAGCCTTTAAGCGAAGAGACCTCCAATCTCAAGTTCGACCTGTCAGAGGAGATCCTTGCGAGTGTGGAGATGAATCACGTGCCTCTCGCAATCTGAGTTGTTTGATCCAAGCAGTGAGTCTCCTGATATCATCTCTCTAGATCAAATATCTTCTTCACGAGCGAGGTGCATCGAAGAAGATGGAGATCCACGAGTAGTTGAGGCAGCAACGCAACGGTGATGTGACAACAACGACGACCTTATCTATTGGGTTAGAGTAGACGACCGCTCAAGATGGCGATAGAGGGTGGTGTGAGGCTAGAGAACGAGAGAGAGAGAGAGAGGGAGGGAGATAGAGAGAGCAATCATTGTTGTAAATTGAAGATCAAGGGTTGCCTCTTCCTTTTATAATATTTTGGGAGTCCGCGGATCACAATCGATGGACAATACTAATCCAATGGTGTAGATTCATTTGCGTTTCTTTCAAATGCCATTATTGTATCGTAAAAACTCGCAACAATTAATTAAGTTAAATATATGTTGAATTATAATCAATATAAATTAATTTAAAATTCAATCAATCATCCATGTAGATAATAGGAAGGAGGCAAGCCTCCTTCCAAAAAGAGGTGGGACAACCACCCATTCCAAATAGGACTTGGTGGTCGTCCACCATGTCTATATGGAAGGTGGATATTGCCTCTTTATTCCATGATATTACATTATCCAGTAGCTTTTCCAATATTTGCAACAACTTTTGTTGCAAATTTATTCACACAGATAACTCATAAATATTTGGTGAACATTGCAATCATGATATTGGAAATTTATGAATCAGATTTACAACCCAAGATAACATTGAAATTAAAATTTCAATTAATTGTCCAATGTAAATCAAATTCACACCAACACTTAATTAACAAATATGAATTTCAATTGCCTCTTCCTAATATATTATAAATAACATATATAACATATATAAAAAAATGGATGATATCCACATTATTCATATCAATAATAATTAAATCGAGTTTAATTATATTGGATAATCATTCTCATGGATTTAAATAATATGAATCAAATTCACATTATTCATGATAATTAAATCACATTTAATCATCCATTTCTGAGTGCATGTATACAATTTAACAATGGAATTATTCTTGAACTCTTTCAAGAATAATGCTCTCTCTTCCCAGATATTTGGAGATAAGGACATGATGATTGTACGTTCCATGAATAGTGACTTGGATATTGAGATAACGTCTCAAATCTAGATCTCATGGACCTCTCATAGATGCTTAATTAAATCAAGACCATAAATCTAATTTTCTCATTGCATCTGAATCACATTCAGATCAATGTCCAGCACTTGGACAAAGTTCAGATCACTTCTATTGAGAGGAGTCACTAAAATCTAGACATGTTTCATCACTCCCTCGGAACGGAAGCGTCATGGTTATACAATCGTTTATGATCACATAACCTTTAGGTATTCCTAATACCAGTACATCATGCATATTGGAAGATCTATAATAAACACGAAGACATAGATCAATTTACATTGTCATCTTTAGGGTTTTATCATTAAGTTTCTCATTCGATCATTGGGAGTTGGTATCGATGATATGCTTTCCAAAAGCATATATCATACCTACAAATTCTTTTCATGCTTCCAAAATAAGATGACCCTGCATGAAATTTGATTGGTCCCAATACCTTATGAGTGATCTCATGTCTTCAGATTCACATATGAACCAGTACGATCACTTGAGAGAGTGTATCACTCATATACCCTTATACACACCAGCTCACTAGTATATAGACCTTGATTAGGGCATCAACCTTTTCGTCTATGAAATGTACATACATCAACACATCTATCTCCAGTCAGAGGATGTGTGCCTATATCGTGACATTATACGGCGCAGGACTTGGTTATCTCGATCACGTTACGTCAACTCTTTGACCTAACTAATATCACACCTCTGAATCACATTTCCTATGCAGAGGACCTGCAACAAGTAGTCGGTCAGATATCATCCAAATGAGAAAGGATTGCCATCTACTACTCAGCCTTCACAACCATTCTGGTACAATCCTTAAACCCATGCTCATTACATGCTGGTCGAAAACCTTTTGCGTCAAAGATTTAATAAGTGAATCAACATTGTTGTTTACAAAAGCCACCTTGGTGATGATAATGTCACCATGCTTTTGAATCTCCTGAATGCTGTCGTATTTCCTTTCCACATGTTTTCTCTTTCGATTCCATCTGGGGTCCTTCACCTGAGCTATGGCTCCGATGTTATCACGGAGTAGTGGGAAGGGAGCATTAGAGGAAACAAGGTCATGTTCCAGGATGAAGTTGCACAACCAAACCGCCTCCTTTGTAGCATCCGATGCAGCAATATATTGGTCTTCTATTGTTTAATCGGTTGTAGTGTCCTGCTTCTTGTTTCTCCATCTCACAGCACCACCATTCATTAGGAACACAAACCATGATGTTGACTTTCGATCATCTATATCCGTCTGGAAGTACGAATATGTGTATCCCAAGACTTGGAGATCACCATCTCCATAGACCAAGATATAATCTTGTGTCCGTCTTAGATACATGAAAATGATCATCACTGTATTCCAGTGTTGTTCTCCATAGTAGGATTGGTAACTACTTTCCACTTCCATTGCATGGCAAATATCTAGACTTGTACACATCATGGCGTACATTATAATTCCTATAGCTCATCCATAGGGGCATCTAGCCATGACTTTCTTTTCCTCAACACTTTGAGGAGCCGTCCATTTAGATAGGTGGATACCATGTCTTAAGGGAAGGAAATCTTTCTTGGTGTTTTTAATATGTAAATGCTCCAAGATCTTCTTAATGTACCCATGTTATAATTATTCCAATATCCTCTTTTCCTCGGTTTCTGAACAGCTTCACACCAAAGATGTAAGAGGATTCTCCAAGTTCTTTCATCTTGAAGGTATGGGATAGCTAAATTTTGACATTGGTCATCATCCTTGTATCATTCCCAATGATAAGGATATCATCTATGTAAATCATGATGAACCCAATGGTGCTCCAACTAACCTTCTTGTATACACAAGATTCTACACAAAATCGTAACACTTTGTGGTTTCATCAAATATGTTGTTACGGTTACTAGAAGCTTGTTTGAGCCCATAGATGGATTTCTTCAGCTTGCACACTTTACCTTCTTCAGTTAAGAAGCCTTGGAGTTGTTCCATGTAGATATCTTCCTCAATGTATCGATTAGGTAAAGTTGTCTTGACGTCCATCTGCTAGATGTCGTAGTCAAGAGATGCAACTATATCTAGCAGTGTCCGAATTGAATTCATCATAGCCACATCAGAGAATGTCTAATCGTAGTCGATGCCTTCTCTCCGCGTGTAGCCCTTGGCTATAAACCATGCCTTAAAAGTATCTACTTTCCCAACAAGTCCCCTTTTTCTCTTGAAGGTCCATTTAGATCCAATGGATTTTACGCCTTCAGATGGATCCTCTAGTGTCTATACATCATTCTTATGCATGGAGTCTATTTCAGACTTCCTTGATAGCATCCATCTATCCATGTCATGATCTACGAGTGCTTCATCAAATGAAGCTGGATCATTGTCAGTATTACCTGACACATGGAATATGTACCTTTCAAGTGGTGCAACCACCCTTGAGCTCCTTTGAAGAGGTACAAGTGTTACATCTTCATTTGCTTCATTTGTTTCTGGTTTAGGAAACTAAGTATCCTCAGGTGATTCAATGAGTTCCTTTACTTGATTTTTTTCTTGACACTTAAGGATATCATCCTCCAGAAATTTTACAACTCTAGAGATGAAAACCTTCTGGGTCTTAGGGTCATCAAGATGGTGTCCAATACCATCCTTAACATACCCAATGAAGTAGCACTCATGAGTGCAAGATTCCAACTTACATGCATCCATGTTTTTCGCATGGACCAAACAACCCCAAATCCTTAACTGTATAACAATAGGTTTGGTTCTATACCAAAGCACTTGAGGAGTTTTAGGTATGGATTTGCTAGGAATCTTGTTCAGAATATATATTGTAGTCTCTGCTACATATCCCCAAAAACTAAGAGGTAAATGTACTTTACTCATCATTGAATGTACAATATCCATGATAGTCCTGTTGCATCTTTCAGCAACACCATTAAGTTTAGGAGTTCTAGGAGGAGTGAGATTGGAGATAATTCTATTCAAGGTATTTCTTAAATTCATCTGAGAGGTACTCACCGCCTCAGTCAGATAAAATATGTTTAATTTTCCTATCAGTTTGGTTCTCAACAAATTCTTTAACACTTTGAACTTTTCAAAGGTTTCAGATTTATGACATAGTAGGAACATAAACCCATATCGTAAAAGGTCATCAATAAACGTCAAATAATATCAATATCCATTTCGGGTCCCCGGTATTGAAGGGACCACATACATCGGTATGTATTAGGTGAAGAACACCCTTACATCATGTAACCTTGTTACAAAAAGGCATCCTAGTCTTTTTGCCTTGAATACAATAGTCGCAGGTTAGGAAAAGATTGAACCTATAAAAAATCTAAGGGTCCATCCTTTATCAATCTATTGATCATATCAAAAGATAAATGACTGCGCCATTGACACAAAATCCCATTTGAATTATTTTCATCCTCCAAGGTTCTTTTAGGATTTTTATTAGTGGTAGTAACATTCATGATATTTTCATAAATGCACAATTCATAGAGTCCACCAGAAGTCAAAACACCATCTATAATACGATTATCATAATGATTTATGACAAGTTTATTATAGAATAGAGACGAACATCCTTTTTTAAGAAGTTTGGATACAGATATAAATCTCATCGTGACTTTCGATATATAAAGACACACTTTAAGTAAAAGGACTCCCAACTGGATAATGATAGTCTACAGGTCCCGACAACGACTGCTGCAATAGTTGCAACAGATTCCATCTGGATGACTATCTCTCCATCATCAAGATTTCTAGTTTCTGGAAACATACGAAACAAATTGCATACATGGAAAAAAGCACAAGAATCAATGACCCAACTACCTTCATGTCCATCGATAAAATTGATTTCATTGATGAAAGCAGATTTCATACATGTTGGGGCTTTACTTTTTTCTTCTAATTTCAAGTAGTCTGGGTAGTTATGCTTTCAGTGCCCCGGCTTCTTGCAGTGATGACATACATCAACTTTCTTTCATGCTATCAGTGTGCAGAAGATGAGCTAACACCTTGACTCTTCTTCTTTCACTTCCGGGTTGGGCCCTTCCAAGAACCTTGCTTCACACTGCATTTTCCTATAACCTGTGCAACCATTGCACTACTGGAGGGGCCATCTTTCATCATTACGTCTTCTACAGACTTTAATGCATCCAATAGCCCAGCATTAGTATAGTTCACTTTGCTCATGTGGTATGTGACCACAAAGCTATTGAAAGACTTCGGGATTGACCACAAAGCTAACAGAAGTCCCTTCCTGCATCTTGCAATGAATAAGTTCTGTCATGATATTATAACGCTGTGTGCGGTTTACGTCATCAAACATTTTTCTCAGATTCAACATAATGTCTTGGCAAGTTTTCATGTCCATATGTTGCTTCTGAAGCACATTGGACAATGAACCAAGAATATAACACTTTTCTAGTGTATGATCTTCATCATATTTTTTTTCATTGAATTTAATTTCTTTAGGTGTCAGAGGGTTTGTGTACTTGTCCTTGGATAACACATAATAGATGCGTTGCACAGATAGGAAAAGATCCAAATAACGGATCCAATCCGAGCAATTTGGTTCGGTAAACTTATTGACCTCCAGGAGCCTGCTGAGTGGGTTCATGGACTTCATTTTCAGAAATTAAGAATGCATTATATTAGAACATAAAAATAATTATATATTCAACTAAAAATTATATGATTAATGATTTTTAATAAAAATAGTATTGCCTTTTTAACTTGAATGTTCATTCCCTTAATAATCTTCAAAGCAAGAGATATACTTATCAATATACATCTAGCAATAATTGGGATCTCTTTTTCTACCATCGTTACATCCAATTAATATGAGAAACTACAACTCGGGTAAAAAAGAAGCGGGAACACATTCCGTCTCACAATTCCAACTTGCATTCCTAATAAACACCCTGGCCCACTACCCCTAAGGCGACGTTGACTCATTGTTAATTGAAACAACTGTAATCAAGAATAGCACTTGCTATGTGCAATCCAATATTGCATCATTAATATGAGGGACTGATATTGGTGTTACTATGCATACAGCCTAATTCTTTCAAGAAGCAAAGAGCTCGATCCAAATCCATTTATATGTAGGAGTTGTCACTTCGGATAGTCATCTCCTACATAAAATCCCTGGCGACAGAGCCCTTCGTCTTGACGGGGGACCATGGATGTTACCTATGTTGACCTCCACCTCAAATTCAAATTTTAATTAATTATTATGAATCGTATTCCTATAATTAATTATTCCAAGGGAAATACAACTCTATTCATAATAGAGTTTTTTAATTGGATATAATAAATTTAATCACATTAAATCAATGATCAATCCAATTTAGTTAACCAACAAATTTGATTATTACATGAAGGATGGTATAATCTCAAAAATGTATCATTCGAATTTTAATAATTAGAAAAATACACCCTGATCTCTTCAAATATTATCCTTTCCTTATATGTTGTTATGGCCAGTATTGATGGGAGTGGGACAGACCGCTCACGGAGCAACCTGCTACCCCAATGCTCCCCGACTAGATACCATATCTGCCTCAGGTCAGAATAATATGATTTGATCATTTTGTATTTGAGATAATAATCGCTCTTTCAATGGTAGTCATATCATATAATATTTATCAAAACATTTTATTAATATTATAAGGAGATTTGCTAAACAAATGCCCAATCATATTCAAGTAACAATGTTTTGCATTTTGAGATTGTCCTACAATTATTGCAGGATAAACTAGGGTTTTCATGAAACACCCGTTCAATGATGATTGATGTTTAATCAATTATTTCCATAAATAAATATTAATTTTCAATTAATCAAGGTGAATTCTCAATTTCCTTGATTGTCATTGAATGATTAACAATTTAAGGAAGAGATCGTGATGATCCAATCATCATTCGACTCATCTCTGCTAAATATGGAATATCTGCGGGAAACAGAGTCAGAATTGTGTGAAATAAAATCATGTGGTTTGCTGGTTTGATTCTATACATAATTAAAGTCTTTATTTAATATTTCATAAAGGACAATCTGTAAGCAAAAATAATTTCTTATAGATCCATGGATACATGCAAAATATTTTTTTATAGAGGGAACTATTCGAATCATTTTCATGCACTTTTCGTACCAATTAAAAGTTATTGTTTTGGGACATATTTATACATTCTCAATTCATTTTATTATCCCAATAGTACGTACAAACAGTGCACAAATAGTAGGTTTTTATTTCATCAAAAACCGATTCGAATCTTCCATCCAATGCAAAAAATAATGTTTCCTACGCATCCAAAATATGAACCATGATTGTCTATGGTTTTGGATCATATACAAGACCTAACCTGGTTCTATACCACTTGAAGGGTATGGACGAATCCTTAAGATCATCACGGAAGCATGAGGATTGCATCGTATACGATCGAGAGTAACTAGTCATACTAGTTGCTCGGTGCAGGAGAGTTTAAAAAAAATAAATGATGAAACCACATAATCCAAGAGCACTTCTCGGATTGTTTCATCTAAAACACAAATTATATAAAGGATAACCTCTTGTAGAGTGGTTGTGATTGAGTTTCTAAGCGAAGAGACCTCCTGTCTCAAGTCTCACCTGTCGGAGGAGACGCTTGCGAGCAGCAAGATGAATCGCGTGCCTCATGCAATCCGAGTTGTTGATCCAAGTGGTGAGTTTCCTGATCTCGTCTCACAGGATCAAATATCCTCTTCACGAGCGACGCGCACCGAATAAGATGAAGATCCACGAATAGTCAAGGCAGTATTAAAACAGTGATGCGATGACGGTGGCAACCTTCTCTCTAGGGTTAGAGTGGACGACCACTCAAGATGGAGAGAGAAGGTGGGCTTGAGAATGAGTGTGTGAGAGAGAGAGCAATAGTTCCTGTAAATTGAAGAGCAAGGGTTTCCTCTTCCTTTTATAATATTTTGGGAGTCCATGGATCTCAATCCCTGGACAACACAAATCTAATGGTTTAGATTGATTTGTGTTTCTTTAAATGACCATGATTGTGTTGTAAAAACACAGCAACAATTAATTTAATTAATTAGATATATATTAAATAAAAGTCAATGTAATTTAATTTCAAATTAAATCAATCATCCATGGAGATAATAGGAAGGAGGCTAGCCTCCTTCCATAAAGAGGGGGACGACCATCCATTCCTAATAGGATCTTTTGGTCGTCCACCGTGTATATATGGATGGTGGCTATTACCTATTTATTCCATGAGATTACATTATCCCACATATTTCTCCAATACTTGCAACAATTTTTGTTGCAAATTTATTAACACAAATAATTCATAATTATTCTGTGAACATTGCAACATGTCATTGGAAATTTGTGAATCACAATCACAACGCAAAATAAAATGTAAATTACATTTTCAATTAATTGACCAATGTGAATCCAATTCACATCAACACTTAATTAACTAATATAAATTATAATTGGCTCTCTTTAATATATTTTAAATCACATTTATAACATATAGGAATAACTTGGATAATACTGTCCACATTATTCTTATCCATAATAATTAAATCACATTATTTTATTGGATCATCATTCTGATGCATTTAAATAATGCGAATCAAATTCACATTATTTATAACAATTAAATCACATTTAATAATCCTTTTCCCAATGCTTGGATATAATTAAAAAATGGAATTATTCTTGAACTCTTTCAAGAATAATGTACTCTCTCCGCTGATACTTGGAGATAAGGACATGGTGATTGTACGTTCCACATATAGGGACGTGGCTATTGAGATCACATCTTAATTCCATATCTCATGGACTTATCATAGATACTTGATCAAATCAAGACCATAAATCTAATATTCTCGTTTCATTTGAATCACATTAGATCAATGTCCAATACTTGGACCAAGATCAGATTACTTCTCTATGAGAGGAGTCACTAAAATCCAGAACTGTTCCATCACTCCTTCAGAATGGAAGTGTCATGGTTATACAGTCGTTTATGATCACATCACCCTCGGGTATTCCAAATACCGGTACATCCTAGATATTGGAAGATCTGTAATAAACCCGAAGACGTAGATCTATTTACACTATCATCGTTAGGATTTTATGATTAATTTTGTCATTCATTTATTCGTACTTGGTATCGATCATATGCTTTCTACATGTATCATACCTACAAATTCTTGTCATGCTTCCAAAGCAAGACGACCATGCATGGAATTTGATTGGTCCCAATACCTTATGAGTGAGCTCATATCTTCCGATTCACAAGTGAACATGTATGATCCCTTTGAGAGATCGTACCACTCATATGCCCTCATATGCACACCAACTCGCTAGTGCATAGACTTTGATTAGGCCATCAACCTATTGGTTTGCCAAATGTACATACTTATACATACAATAACATGTCTGTCTCCGATCAGAGGATGTATGCCTATATCCTGATAGTATACGACATAGGACTTGGTTAACTCAATCTCGTTATATCAACTCTTTGACCTAACAAATCTGACACCACTGAATCCCTATTCCAATGCATAGGACCTGCATCAAGAGGTCGGTCACATATCAACCAAATTAGAAAGGATTGCCATCTCCTAGTCTGCTTGATATCCTCTCATAATAATCATTTGATGGTGCTTGATGAGTCCTCAATCTAACTCTTTAGAAATTCATCCAAGCACCAACCTCTGTGATTTAACTGTTGATTCAACCGTCCTATGATCATCAAGACAGCCATGGTACATCACCCTAATTGTACTGAGGGGCTTCATAATGCATTCATTCATTTATTCTTAGATAGGGAGTGAAATAAACAACTTTTATTGACAAATCAAGCATTACAATGACATTTATTGTACAAAGGGTTCACCTCGGGCTCACATGGCTATCAATGGCTTTGGCAGAGAACCAAATCCGTATTGGAAAATACCTCTTAGATGAATTTAAGGAATACCTCAAAGATAGAGGAATTGCCACGTGTATCACTCCTCCTGAAACTCCCCAACTTAATTATGTTGTTGGAAGATGCAACAGGACCATCATGGACATGGTCCATTTATTGATGAGTAAAGCACATTTACCACTTAGTTTCTGTGGATATGTAGTGGAGACTACAATATATATCCAGAATAAGATTCCTAGCAAGTGTATACTGAAAACTCCACATGACTTTAGTATGGTACCAAACATAGTGTCAAACACTTTGGGATTTGGGGTTGTTTGGTCCATGCGAAAAACATGGATGCAGGTAAGCTAGAATATCGCACACGTGAGTGCTACTTCATTAAGTGTGTAAAGGACGGTATTGGATACCAACTTTATGAATGATACTCGTAAGGTATTTGTCTCCAGATATGTAAATTTTCTGGAGAATTACTTCCCTATGACACAAGATAATTATGAAGTAAAGGAACTCTTTGAATCACCATAGGATACTGAGTTTCCTGAACCATAAACTGAATAGGTGAATGAAGATGAAACACCCTCACCTCTTCGAATGAGTTCGAAGGTGGTTGCACCACCTGAAAGGTACGGATTCCACGTATCAGGTGACAGTGACAATGATCCAGCTTCATTTGATGAAGCATTCACGAATCGTGACATGGATAGATGAATGCTAGCAATGATGTCAGAAATTGACTTCTTGCCTAAGAATGGTGTGTGTACCCTAGAGGATCCACCTAGAGGGGTAAAACCCGTTGAGTGTAAATGGATCTTCAAGAAAAAAAAGGGGACCTGATGGTAAGGTAGAGACCTTCAAAGCATGGATCATAGACAAGGGCTACACATAGAGAAAAGTCATCGACTAAAATGAGACATTCTATCTTGTGTCTATGCTTAAGTTGATTTGGGCACTGCTAGCAATAGTTGCATATATTGGCTACGACATTTGGCAGATGGACATTTAGGCGAATTTCCTCCATGGATACCTCTAGGAGGATATCTATATGGAGCAATCCATGGCTTCATAATCGAGGAAGGTAAAGAATGCAAGTTGAAGAAATCCATCTATGGGCTCAAACAAGCTTCTCATAACTGGAACATCAGATTTGATTAAACCATAAAGAATTATGATTTTGTTCAGAATCCTAATGAACATTGTTTGTACAAGAGGCCTAGTGGGAGTGCCATTGTGTTCGTCAATATTTATGTAGATGACATTCTTATCATTGGGAGTTATACTAGGATTATTACCAATGTTATGATTTTGCAATCCTGTACCTACGAAATGAAATATCTCGGAGAAGACTTCTACATCTTCCGTCTGAAGCTATTAAGAAATAGAGATAATAGGATCTTGGGATTGTCATAACATGGGTACATTAAGAAGATCTTGGAACGTTTTCATATGTTTTATACCAAGAATAGTTTGATTCCCTAAAGACATGGTATCCATCTATCTAAAGGGATGACTCCTCAAAGTCTTGCAGATAAGAATGCCATCGCTAGATGCCTCTACGCATCAGTTGTAGGAAGCCTAATGTACGTCATGATGTGCACAAGGCCAGATATTTGCCATGCATTGGGAGTGGTAAACCATTACAAATTCTGCTATGGAAAGCAACACTAAAATGCAGTGAAGAACATCTTAAAGTATCTAAGAAGAATGTAAGATTTCATATTGGTAAATGGAGATGGTGATCTCCAAGTCTTTGGATACACAAATACAGACTTCCAGTCAGATATTGATGATCGAAAGTCGACATCAGGGTTTGTGTTCCTGTTGAATGGCAGTGTTGTGAGTGGGAGAAGAAGAAGAAGGACACTACGACCGATTCAACAACAGAAGCTGAATACATTGCTGCTACTCTAAAATAATAGGGGAGCCAAAGCTCTTGTGAAGGAACCCATATGGCATCAAAAGAGCAAGTATGTGGAAAGGAAATACCACATCATTCGAGAGATACAAAAGCGCAGTGACTTCATCATCACTAAGATGGACTCTATCAACAACGTTGTTGATCCGCTTACAAAACCTTTGAGACAAAAGGTTTTTGACCATCATATAATGTGTATGGGTTTAAGGATAGTACACGAATGGTTCTTAAGGCTAGTGGGAGATCGTTAGCCATGTGAGCCCGATGTGAACCATTCCTACAATAAATGATATTGTAGTGTTTGATATATCAATAAAAGTTATGGCAATTTTTCACTCCCATATGAGATTAAATGAATGAATGCACTATAAGGTCTCTTACTACAATTAAGGTTATGTATCATGCCCATCTTAATGATCATATAGTTGTCGATTCAATAGTTCAATCATAAAGGCAGCAGCTTGATGAACATCTAAAAAGTTAGATTGAGGACTCATAAACTACCATCAAATGATTATTAAGAGATGATCGCTAGCCTAAGAAGGAGATGCCAATCCTACTCTAAAGGTTGATATATGACTGACCTCTCCATGCAAGTCCTCTACATAGGAATAGAGATTCGGAGGTGTCGGATAAGTTTGGTCAAAGAGATGATTTGGAAAGATCGAGATAACCAAGACCTACGTTGTAAACTATCACAATATAGGCATGAATCCCCTGACCGGAGACTGAAATATTGTTATATGTTTATGTACATTTGGTAGATCGATATGTTGATGACCTAATAAAGGTCTATACATCTACGAGATGATGTGCATACAAGGGTATATGAGTAATACGATCTCTCAAAGGAATCATACAATTTCACTTGTGAATTGGAAGACATGAACTCACTCATGAGGTATTGGGACCAATCAAATTCCACTCATGGTCATCTTGCTTTGGAAGAAGGAAAAGAATTAGTAGGTATGATATATGCTTTGGAAAGAATATGATTGATGCCAACTCCCAATGACTGAAAGAGACACTTAATGATAAAACCCTGAAGATTATAGTATTAAATTGTTCTAAATCTTTGGGTTTATTTTGGGTCATACAATTTGTAGGATGTACGGGTATTGGCAATACTAAAGGGCGATGTGATCATAAACGATTGTATAACTATGATGCTTCCATTTCGAGGGTGTGACGAAACAAGTCTGGATTTTAATGACTACTCTCTGTAGAGAAATCTGATATTAGTTCAAATGTTAGACATTTATCTGAATGTGATTCATTTACAATGAGGATATTAATTTCATGAGAAGTTCACAAGATCTGTATTTGAGATGTAAATTCAATATCCAAGTCACTATACGTGGAATGTACAATCGTCTTGTCCTTATATCCAAGTATCCGCGGAGAGAGCACATTTTTTTAAAGAATTTAAGAATAATTCCATTGGTAAATGTGTATCCAAGCATTAATATATATATAGTTAAATGTGACTTATATATCACGAATAATGTGAATTTATTCATAATATTTAGATGCATGAGAATAATGATCCAATATAATTAAATGTGATTTAATTATCATAGATATGAATATTATGGATAGCACTATCCATATTAATCATATATATTATAAGTTTGATTTATAATATATTGGAGAGAGCTATTTGTAGATAACATTTATATATTAAATGTTTATGTCAATTGGAATCACATTAGACATTTAACATAAAATACAATTTACATTTTTTTGTGTGTGAATGTGATTCACAATTTTTCCATGGTATGATTGCTATATTCACAAAATAATTATGAACTATTTCAATAAATTTGAAACAAGTGTTGTTGAAAATTATGGAGAAAATCATGGAATAATGTATTTCGTGAAGTAGGAGAAGGTGGCTCCCTTCGAATTGGGGAGGGTGCATTAGCGATCATAATCGTCAAGTAGGAGAAGGTGGCTCCCTTCGAATTGAGGAGGGTAGTGGAATTTTAAAAAAATTCAAACAATGAAACCACATGATCCACGAACACTTCTCAGATCGTTTCATGTAAACCATAAATAAGTACTAGGTTTACCTCTTGAAGCGTGGTTGCCATCGAGTCTCTAAATGTAGAGACTTCCTGTCTCAAGTCCAATATGATGGAGGAGACGCTTGGAGCACGTTGATGAGGCGTGTTCTCCTCGCAATTCATGTTGATAATCCAAGTTACGAATCTCTGATCTCGTCTCACGAGATCCGACGTCTTCTTCACGAGCGAGCATACCAAAGGTGATGTAGATCCACGAGCAAATAATCTGGCAGCATAACGATGATGTTGCGACGATGGTGACTCTATGGTGGACGGCCACAATGAGAGTGAGAGAGAGAGTTGGCGTGTATAGAGAGAGGGGGGAGAGAGTTTAATTCATCTTCGAATTATGTGTGTTCCCAAAGGCAAGGACAACCCTTCCATTTATACCAGTTGGATGCACATGGATATTAATCTTTGTGTTCTCTTAATCTATTGTGTAGATTAAAAGTTTATTAATCAATGGCCATGATCTGTTTATACAAATATGCAACAACATGTAGTTTAAAATAAATTAACTATATCCTTTTCGAGATAATAATTAATTCATTTTAAATTTAATCAATATACATATATATGTGTAGGCCAAATACCTTTACTAAAAATAAGGTGGTCGTCCCCCCTCTTGAACAAGTCAAGGCGGATGGCCATCAAAAGGGGATAAAGTCTCCTTTTTAATCAATATATTAATTAATATGCAACAACAATTTTTGCATTTATCTTTGCAAAAACAATTTCAAATTAAATTTGTGAAAACTTTAATCATGTCATTGACATATATGAATCATATTCATATATCCAACATAATATGTAATTAGATTTACAATTAAATTTTTATTGTGAATCCCATTCACAACAACATATAATTTGTAAATTCTATTTAGAATTAAATATCTCCATCATATTATAAATCATATTTTCCATATACATGATTATCGTGGATAGTGATATCCACATTAATCATATCCTTGATTATTAAATCATATTTAATCTTCTTGGATCTCTATTCTCATGTGCCCAAATAATGTGAATCATATTCACATTATTCATATATTTGATAATTAAATCACATTTAGTCGTCTTAGATAACTCTCCCTATATGGCCAAAAAGATGAAACAAATTCATATCATTCATGATAATTAAATCACATTCAATTATCCATTTCTCTATGATCGGACACATTATCAATAACGAAATTATTCTCGAACTCTTTCAAGAATAATGTGCTTTCTCCATGGATACTTGGAGACAAAGACATGGCGATTGTATTGCTCCACGTACAGTAACTTCAATATTGGGATTACATATCAAATCCAGATCTAGCGGACCACTCATAGATGCTTGATTAAATCAAGACCACAAATCTAATCTTCTCACTGCATCTGAATCACATTCATATCAATGTCCAACATTTGCCATGATCAGACTACTTCTCTACTGAAAGGAGTCACTAAAATCCAGACCTGTTTCATCACTCCCTAGGAATGGAAGCGTCATGGTTATACAATCATTTATGATCACATCACCCTCAGGTATTCCTAATACCTGTACATCCTAAAAACTGGAAGACATATTTGCAATGTCTATTTAAGGGTTTTATTGTTAAGTTTCTCATTTGACTATTGGGAGAAAGTATCGATCATATACTTTCCAAAAGCATATGTCATTCCCAGGTGTTGATTATATACTTTCCAAAATCATACAACAAACCTACAAATTTAGTCAAGCTTCCAAAGCAAGACGATTGTGCACGGAATTTGATTCTTCCCAATATCTCATGAATGAGCTCATGTCTTCTGGTTAAATAAATGAACTTGTACGATCCCTTTGAGAGATCGTATTACTCATATGCCCTTGTATGCACACCAATGCGCCGGTGTATAGACCTTAGTTAGGTCATCAACCTATTTGTTTGCCAAATGTACATACTCAGGTATATAGTAACACATTTGTCTCCGGTCAGAGGATGTGTGCCTTGTCATGACAAAATACGACATAGATATTTGGTTATCTTGGTCTTGTTAAGTCAACTCTTTGACCTAATTTATCTAACACCTCCGAATCTCTACTCCTATGCGGAGAACATGCATCAAGAGGTCAGTTAGATATCGGCCTTTAGAGGAAGGATTACTATCTCCTTCTCATGCTGGAAATCCTCTCTTAATAGTCATTTAACGGTGCTTGATGAGTTCTCAGTCTAACTCTTTAGATATTCATCCAAGCACCAACCTCTATGATTCAACAATTGAATCAACAATTGTATGATCAATAAGATGGCCATGCTACACAACCAAATTTTACCAAGGGACCTATTATGCAATTTCATTATTCTTCATTTCAGATTAGAGAATGTTATTTGCATTAACATTTATTGCATAATGGCTCGTCGTGGGATCACATGTCCAATAATCTCCCACTAGCCCAAAGAACTACTAGTAGGCTAATCTTTAAACCCTCAGTCATGTGACAATCACATGCTATTTTAAAAAATAGCTAGGTAAGATAATCAATAGATCTATTCCCAAGAGACTATGCCAAGTCCTTTTACGACACTTGCATATCTCCTAGTAACAATGCTCGCATCATAAGCGAATGTTGTATCTTACGCAACTAATACTCAATCTTGTTAATTATAGTGTCTTTAACACTACATTTCATAATCGCTAAAACCAGTATGTTGTTTCTTTTATCCTTATCAAAATGCCCTTATTCCCGGAGATCTCTATCTCCCAGGGTATCTATAGTGAAGACCCTTTTAGATCACAATCCATAAAGTCTTATGTTCTTGACCATAAGACTTTGAGATCACTATCTCAAAAATATTTTTATCTTTGAAGACAATGATATTACTGCAATCAAGTGTTTTAGTAAGATTAGTAACTTCTTACTACTCCCACTACATGGCAGATATCTGGCTTTTGTACATATCCATCATGCGCAGAGCTTTCAATAGCTAATGCACTAGGGCATTGTTGAACGAGAATTCGAGGGACTTTTGATTTTTTCTTTTTATCCCCGGCAACGGCAAAAATTTTGTTGAGCAAGGAATTTATTGCCGGAAATTAATTGATGAATAGGTCGTTGCTTTTTATCCCCAAAACCCGCGTCAACAAAAAAATTATTTTTTTTTATTTTTTGCTACTTATTAACTTGTATAGCGGACAGGGTCGAACTCAGGGAGGCTACAATTCCCGAGGGTTATTCAATTAATCGAAAATCAATCAATAGAAAACAGGAATCTCAAAGGACAACTATCCTTGGTTTTTGTGATTTTTTTGAAATCTTTTTATTTTTTTTAATTTTTTTTATTTTCTAATTTTTTTTATATTTTCTGATTTTCAAATTTTTATGAATTTTGATTTTGCAATTTTTTTTATTTTCAAAAATAAAGCGAAGCACTATAAACAAAGATAAAAAATATCTACACACCAACTCCTTTTGCAATTTTTAATTATGCCAAAAATGATCAGAAAAATTCAAAGAAAAGATTTTTATGTTTTAAAAGTTTTGAAATGTTTTTGAGAATTTTTGTGGAATTTTCAGATGTTTTTGTATTTTTCTAAAAATCAAACAAGGAGAAAATAAGAAAATGTGACCAGCCTGGAGTAATTTGCAAATTAAAAATCTTTTAAATGCCCAAAACTCCTGGCTACTATTTTTAAGACCAACTAAAAGAAAATATCTACAAACAGGAACTGAAATCACAATTTTTGGATTTTTGTAGAATTTTTTATGATTTTTAGAAGATTTTTGATATTTTTCAATTTTTTTGGGTTTTATAAATAATTAATGCATGAAAATTGGTCTGAAACTAAAAGACAATGAAATACAACTACTCTAATTTTTTTAGAATTTTTGGATCTATTTTCGAATTTTTATGAATTTTCGAATATCAAGCACGGCAAAATGACATGTTTTTGGATTTTTTAATGATAGTAAATGAAGTCAAAATGCAATGAAAATTTATGCTAATAAAACAATCATATGAAGAACATAGCACAATTTTTTCCAAAATTTTTGGGTCACAAATAACCTTTATTTCAATGAAAAGATCAAGCAAACTATAATTATGCAGTTCAGGGACTAAAATGTAATTACTGTGAATGTTTTGGACTGAAATGCAAATATTCAAAGTTTAAGTCTCAAATAAATAACAAAAATAAATGACAAGGCATAAAGCACAAATTTACCAATTCACCATGTGCATATCATGTGCTAGAGTCTGGCAGGGGCCGTTCTGCAAATATGAATTCTTCCGAGGGCTTTGATGTAATTGATCCCCTTTTTTTTATTAACTCAATCCAAAAGGGAGCCCTAGGTTCCCTTTGCAATCTCAACGGGACAAGAGGGGCCTTGGCCGCCGCCGCCCCTTCTTCTTCAGCGGGCAAGGGCGGCGCGGGGGCGAACGGCGGACGGAGGCGTGGCGATTGCGGCTTCAGGGAAACGCGGGGCGGCGCTACAGTCTTCAAAGGCGGAGGAGGCCGCGCGGTCTCGCGCGTTGGTCGGCTGGAGAAACGCGTGTCGCGCGGGGACGGCTTCAGAAGCGGAGGAAAAAGGGCGGCGCAGGGGGCGCGATGACGGAGGAGCGGCTGCACAGTCTTCAGAGGAGCAAGGGGAGAGGCGCGGGCTGGAGGCGCGGCGTCGGGGCTGCGGCTGGGCCACGCAGCAGGTCGGCGTCGAGCGGCGGGTCTGGAAGGGCGAGGCCGAGCCACGCAGCAGGTCAGCGTCGAGCGGCGGGACTGGAAGGGCGGCTAACGTCGCGGAGGTCGCGGGGACTTCGAGGCGGAGGCGGGCTGTTGGCTGTGCGCCGCCCGCGGGGCTGGAGGGGGCGGCGAGTCGGGCGGCGCCGCTGGGGCAGCGCGGAGTAGCGGGCGGTTGGCCGCCGTCTGCGGCTGGGAGAGCACCGCCGCGCGGGGCGGCGCTGGATGATGGCGGTGGGCGGCGGGGGTCGGCTACCCCGCTGCCTGCTGCGACTCTTTGTTTTTTTTTTAATTTTTTTTTAATTTTTTTGTTTTGTTAGCTTATGTAAACAGAAAAAAAGAAAACCTTTTTTTTTGTAAATCCGAAATCAGGAAATAAAAATATAAAGAAATTCTTTTTTTTATTTTTTATGTTTTTATTTTTTTTATTTTTATATTATCCTGCAAAACAAAAGTTAGAGAATAAAAAGAGATTTTTTTTATTTTTTATTAATGGTCCTGCAAAACAAATGTTAGACGAAAAGAAAACAAATGGAAATTTTTTATTTATCTACAAATCGAGAAGTGAATGGGGATTCGGCGAACGTGAAAGGAATCGAATCCGACTCTCCGGCCACCGGACGCGGCCGTAGTTGATAGATCGTGGGAGGTAGAAAATAGAACGTGGAGAGATTGCGAAGATGAAATGGAAAAATCGAGTCGGTGGTGAAAAAATCGAGATGGAGATTTTAAGATCTAGAGAAAAAAAATGACAACGAGACGAAAATGCGAAAAATTATCCTACGATTAAACTAAGATAAAGTGCAAAGAAAAAAATACGGATCTCACCTTAGGAGCGGAAAATGGATCGTGATCGCCTCGACAAGGCCGACTCGCTGTCACCGGACGGCTCGGAGGCTCGACACCTTTTCTCGACGAAATTATTTTCTCGGAGATCGGGCTCCTCTCACCAAAGATTGATCCAGTTGGAATGAGGGAGAAGGAGCCATATAAATAGAAGAGATGAAATTTGAATTTTTTTTTGAAGAGATAATGGAGATGAAAATAAAAAAATGAATTTTTGAATTTTTTGGTGGGAGGGAGATGAAATTTGAAAAAGAAACTAAAAGAGAGATAAAACTAATCACAAAATTATCTAATTTTTTTGAATTTTCGTCACTTTATTTATTTGAATTAAAAAATGTTATTTTTTTATTTTTTTATGAAGGTTAGTTAAAAATAGCCACCATATACATGTACTATATACATATTTGACACTATATACAAGGATAAACGACGAAATTGGCATTTTTTTGTGTTTTAAAATTTATTATTTTTTTATTTTTTTAATTTTTATTTTTATTAAAAAGAAATCAGTGGGATTAATTTACAATATATACAAATACAATATACACAAAATACATGGGAAAATTGCACAAACCACCCCAGAAAATCGACTTTTCATCCGTAACTCCAAAAATTATGAAAATACAGCCATTTTGAAGATAATTTAATTTCGAGTTCAATGGAACTGAGATTGATTCGATTTGAGCTCATATGGAGACGGAATTGATCTTTCAATTAATGCTTAGTGGCTTTTTCCAAGTGTGGCTACTTTTATTCTGTACAAGATTAAAATTGTGCAATCAATTTTAATAATTAGAACACATTTTTATTTACAACTTTGATTTTGAATGTTATTTGATTTGAAGTCAATTAAGGTACAAATAAATTAGTGTCAGTTTATACAGATTTATACAAAATGAGTGAGGACACATTTTTTTGGATTTTCTGGTTGAGGACCCTATCTCCCCCTACTTTATTCCTGGTCGATCAGGTCACATCTTGACCTTCTCTCGGGGTTCGGGTCAGCCTGTACACCGTCTTCCTTTTTTTATTTTCTTTTATTTATTTATTTTTTTATTTTCTTTTCTTTATTTTTCCTTTCTTTATTTATTTATTTATTTTAGGTTAAAATTAATCAGAAATGTACAATATTTACACAGATGCAAGTTAGTAAGAATATGGAATTAGCGTGATATGCAGGTGTTTTATAAGGGATTTTAAGCTAAAATAAATGAATAAAGATGACGAATCGCAGATTCATCATCCCCCTATGCTTTACCTTTGCTAGTCCCTTAGCAAACACTTATTTGGAAGAATAAGTGAAAGAAGAAGAAAAAGAAAAAGAAAGGGAAAATAAAGAAGGTAGGACAACATTGAGTATTAAACTTATCTTCATAAAATTGTAGTTTGGAGCTCTATTGGACCTTTGGATTATTTGTGTGTCGGAACTTCTGTGAGACTTAGAATTTTAAAATCAACAGCCTTCAAGTTCTACACATCATTGTCACAGTTTCGGCTCAGAAGTCATCTTAGATCAATCCTCTTCCTAAAGCATACCCTATGAACATTGAACAATCGACTCATGTGTGTGAAAGGTTTTAGCTCTTCCCATCCAGAATGCAGGACTACCATGCAAATCTCCTCTCCAATAACTCGTCCTCGGGGAGTCAGGTATTTCCTTCTAAGGTCTGTCGCGCTGTGTTCACAATCGAATAGGGGGAGAAGTTAGAAGAAGGAGAAAAGAACTGGAGGGTGGCCAGTGTAGTCACCTCTCCTTGTGAAGCTGGCCAGTGTAGCCGAGTCTCCACCAAGATCTGCAGGTTTCTTGAAGCTTGGACCTTTTTGGTCAGATATTTATTTGGTAGTGGCTTCTTTGTATTTATATTTTTGGTGATTCTGCTTGGATCTTGTTTGCCCCTACGGATATAGAATCTTTTGTTTCCGTACATTTTTTGGGGTCTTAGAAAAAATTGTGCCCAGCCGTCCATCCCTTTTCCGAAGCTTTATTTCAACCCGTACTCCGGTCTTTAGATTTCCACGCTACCAGAAAAGAAAATCACACAGTCTTCCAACATCCCATCTGAGTTGAGCTAAGTGCATAGTGCGAGAGTACAAATTGATTCCCTATTCCAGAGTTATACCCAGAATGAAGAGACCAGGTTAGACACTAAGAGTCAAACGCTGCACATTGTCATGTGGAACTCAAAGAATTAAGTCAAAGACCTGAAGCTTCTAAAATCCTATTTCTCGATGAAGTTCCTTTAAGAATTAGGTGGATTAAGGTCCATCTAAGCTCCATTCTTCAATTTTATTCCAGACATAGTTTAAATGAAAATACTATCCTGAAAAATGCACTTGCAAATGCAACATATGAAATGCAAGGTTTTTTTTTTGGAAAAGGAATGATGCACATGTGAAAAAAAACACGCACTTCTTTTTTTTTTTTGAAAAAGGAATGATGCACATGTGAAAAGAACGCACTTTTTTTAACAATTTTCTAGTTTTGAACTTTTTATGGATTCTCTTTTTTTTTGAAGGAAAAAAATTGCAAATGTGAAAGAAAGTTTTTTTTTTTGAAATTTGCAAATTTTTATAGATTTTTGGTTTTGTATTTTTTTGTTGTTTTTGTTTGTTTTAAAAAGGGTTAGTAAAATATACGAGTATATACAAGGGTTTTTTTTATTTTTTTTTGTGTTTTATTTTTGTTTTTTTTTTGTTATTTTTTTTACGCACGTGGATTTTACAAACTATATACACATAACCCCCCAAATAAACGTATTTAAAAGTACGAGTTATGTCTAATGTATATATATAATATATACGACACCCCCCTATACTTAGCTCGAACTATGTCCTCATAGTGATCAGAGAGCGAAAAAGGAAGACATAACTCGTGCTAAGTATAGAAAAGTGAAAAGAAAAGATAAAAAGAAGAGAAGATGGTGATCCCCCCCCTATACTTAGGATCAAGTAATCCTAAGTATAGTAGAGTGTACAAAAGGGGAAAACCGATGACGAGAATGTACAGACTCAAACATAAAAAGACACGATATGAACAACATCACCCCCCTATACTTAGGGTAGAGTATCCCTAAGTATAGGCAACAACAAGAGTGATGAACAGGACGAAAATGAACAACACAAATCATTCACCCCCCTATACTTAGGATAAAGCACATCCTAAGTATAGCATATACACACACACACGGAAAATGGGTGGATGATAAAACGGGAGAAGACAGAGTAAAACGAAAGGATATACAAGAGGAGTGGATGTACAAAGGTCAAGAAGGTTGAAAGCGAACCTTCTTGCGGGACCGCTGGGGTATGGATTTGACAAGGTGTAGGTCGATATTTGGATCATCATTAGATATGAACTGAGTAGAATCGACCAAGAATATATCCTCAGCGGTTTCAGATTGTGCAGGCCTAAACCGATTATTGGAAGTAGTATGGTCATGTCTAGCCTGAGAAGTCTCGCAAACATCAAAGTAAAATGGCTCGAATTCATTATCCGAAAAAGTTGGATCATTTTCAGCCTGGTGAGCCTCTATTGGATCATCATCTTTATCAAAAGGCCCAAATTCTTTTATAAAAGCAATCAAATCAAATTGGGCATGATCGGTCTCATCTGAATCAGGGTGAATAGGAACGGACTCATCAGTGGAAGTAGTCAAATCCTGTCCGTCCTGTCTAGTATCAGAATCTGCCTTCCGCTCTAGGGTGTCTATCGTGTAAATCCCGCGAATGTCATCAATGCATCTCCACATTCCAGAAGGGGGAACTCCAAGGTCTATGCTTTCCGAGTCTTCCTCCTTCAAGAGGAATTCTTGGGTTTCATTATCATCCAACATATAACAAGAATCTCTGATATTATCGTCGATGTCAAATTCCTTGGGGTTGGCTAACACGGGCGGGTTCTCATGAGATGCAGGTTTCTGGGCAGTGATGGGTGTAGTGATCAACACATCGCTCCCTACATCAGAACGGAAGCGAATCTCTCCTGAACCATAGTCAATAACGGCTCCCGCAGAGGCGAGGAAAGGCCGTCCCAGGATGATTGGAGGGTGCTCCACAGGGGTGGAGGTCTCCATGGGCATTACAATAAAATCCGAAGTAAAATTCAGGCCCTGAATAGAAATGACAGCATTTTCTAGAATACCCTTCGGCCTCTTGATAGATCCATCAGCAAATTGAACTATCATCCTGGTTTTCTTAAGAGGCCCAAGATGAAGAGACTGTACCATAGAGAAGGGTATTACATTGATTGATGAACCACCATCAAGGAGAGTGTTATCACAGGAATAGTCAGATATGGAGCAACTCACAAGAGGTGTGGCAGTGTTCCCTTTCTTAAAATATGGACGGTGAGAGATGGCGTAGGCAGTGGCCATGGTCAAGATGTGACGTTCAGATCTTCTCCTTCGCTTTCTCTTCTTGTGTTGAGGAGTAGATAAATCTGGCATGGCCTGTTGAAGTGGAGTTTTAATGATCTCTTGAAGGGTGGCTACCACTTCGGGTTCTGTCAACATTTTTTTGAATTTTTGGACCTCATCCATACAAGGGAGGAGGTCGGAATCAGCATTTACACGAGGATTTCCAAGAGCAGTCTGTATAATGGAATCCTCGGGGTCAAGATTGGGACATGTGGTGGATGATTGTGTGGGTAAATGATGGGGCATTTGGGTCTTCTCCTCACAAAATGAATGGTTAATGTGTCTCCCAGAATCTTTTTGGATTTTTAAATTTTGCTCATTTTTTTGTAATTTGCGTGATTGCAAGCTCTCATGATTATCCTCAAATGAATCCATATCCTCAAAAAATGGAGCAGCGTTCTGGCTCGTATTTATGTTAAAGAGATTGTTAATCCTCGAATTCATATGCTCCACCATCTGGTTCAGTGTCTCAAGTGTGGAAATCATGAAAGGTGACTCCAAAATCTCAGGACCGGGTGGGCTGAATGAGGGTGGGTGAAAATCAAAGTCCTCCGTTTCCTGAAATAATGGGTTAGGCGGATATGCACAAACTTCAGGAGGAAGATCCTCCTGGAAAAAGGAAGGTGGATCGTCTGGAGAGTACGATGTATCTTCGAAGATCGGGTTAAAATAACTCCAGTCGGCCATCTTCGAAACAAAAGATGAGAGAGCACGAGGGTCAAGCCAAAAGATATGGAGAAAAAGGCGCAAATGCACAGAAGGATCTAGCCAGCACACAAACAATCAAACACAATACAAACCCCCAATTCACCAACTCACGCAATGTGAAGACCATGAAGATTCGATCTCTTAATCTTGTATGTTTTAGAGATAGGTGATAATCACAAAAAGTTGTACAAACACTTAGGCTGAATTATGGGATTTGGGCACTAACCTTAGTGTGTACGCGAGCAAGTTAAAACGAATACAATGAGGGGGTTACTCTCCCCAAAACAATGATTTTTCCTTGTGTTTTTTTTTAGGGTCGAGTTTTCTTTAGCAGTCCCAATTTTAGGCAGTTATCACTTGGTTAAAATGTTTTCAAAGAATCGCCTACCGAGTGTCCAATTTCCTTTTAATTTATGTGAGTGAAAACAAGGAAGGAGATCGGAAATGCCAATGCGCGATTAAAAACGATGATGCATGCGGGGTTAGAGATGCGTACCTTGTCGCCAGCACTCTACATGCAAGTGATCCGCGCAGAATTAAAATAAACTATCCTATATGCAATGCAAGTGAACCGTCCTATATGATAGCTTTTATTAACGGGCAAGAATAAGTTAATTTGACTAAGTCCAAATTACGATCTACTCTATAGGCACAGAAATTCTTGTTGAGGGTGTTTGGACCTAATTAATTACCTAGCTCAAGCAAATTAATTAAAGCAATCAATAGGTGGCTTTCGAAATCCGCGGGAAACAAAGAAAAATAAAGGCGATGAAAACAAAACCGGTGAGGTCCCCCAAGTGCACCGGCACTTGGTGAAACAGACCCCGCAACAAATGAATGTCCTTTTACAAAGTTCAAATGGAAAAGAAACTCTCTCTCTCTCTTTTTTTTTCCTCTCACTTCTTCTTCTCTTATTCTCACGCTATCCTGTGGCTTGGTGAAGAATCAAGCCGCCTCCACGTCGCTTGGGTGCTTCGGCTCTCCTAGGATCGCCTCCTTCGCTCCGCGGGCCCTCGCAAGAAAAAGAAAAGAAAATGTGTAAGAAATACAATTATCAAATATAAGAAAAAAATGAAATGAAATGAATGCAGTGATATGAACAATGAAGTGAATGACAAAAATGCAAACAGATATTTACAACCAAGAATAGCAGGTCAAAAGAGAAACCTAACTACCCTCGCCGTGCCTCCCCGGCAACGGCGCCATTTTGTTGGGCACGATTTTCTAGGGATTTTTGAATTTTTCTTTTTTTTTGTTTCTTTTCTTTATTTTTCCTTTCTTTCTTTATTTATTTATTTTAGGTTAAAATTAATCAGAAATGTACAATATTTACACAGATGCAAGTTAGTAAGAATATGGAATTAGCGTGATATGCAGGTGTTTTATAAGGGATTTTAAGCTAAAATAAATGAATAAAGATGACGAATCGCAGATTCATCAGGCATGTAGCTTTGGCATTCACATCCTCAACTCTTTGTGGTGTTATCTCTTTACATAGGTCGTTACCAAATCTTAAGGGAAAGAAGCCTTTCTTGAAATTTTCCAGAAAATGGAACATGTCCAAGGTGTACCACTAATGTGACGGTCCCAATACCCTCTTCTCTTTGCTTTTAAACTACTTTAGAACTCATATCTAAAAGGTATCCTCGAGATTAAATCTCAAGGTATGGAATATCCAGTCTAAAAAACACGTATTATTATCTGTATATCATTCCAAATGATTAGGATATCATCTACATTTAGCACGATGAACACAATGGCACTCCTACTTAGCATCACACGGTTCATCAAGATTCTATCTGAAATCATAACATTTATAATTTCATCAAATCTAATGTTCCAACTAAAAGAAGCTTCATTGAGTCCATACATGGAGTTTTTCATCTTGCACAACTTGATTTCCTCAACCATGAAGCTCTGGGCATATTTATATGAATATCCTCGAAGAGGTATTTATAGAAGAATGCAATCTTGAATTCCATCTGAAGATGGCGTAGTCAAGTTGTGCAACTATAGTTAGCAATAATTTGATGAGCTCAATCATGGCCACTGAAGGATACGGGAAAAAACCTCAAGCGTATCACGGAAGCGTGATGATCGCATCGAGTGCGATCGGGAGTGACTAGTCGCACTAGTTGCTCGATGCAGCGGAAATTAAAAAATTTCTATGTGACAAAACCATATGATCCAAGAACACTTCTCAGATCGTTTCGTCTAAACCACAAACAAGTAATAGGATTACCTCTTGAAGCGTGGTTGCGATGAAGTCTCTAAACAAAGAGAACTGTCTCAAGTCTGATCCGATGGAGGAGACGCTTGCGAGCGCGGGGATGAATCGCATGCTCCTCGCAATCCATGTTAATGATCCAAGCTACGGATCACCTGATCTCGACAAACGAGATACGACGTCTTCTTCACGGGTAAGGTGCACCAAAGTAGACAGAGATCCACGAGCAAACGATCAGGCAGCATAACGACGATGTTGCGGTGAAGGAGGATCTCTCTAGGGCATCCATGGTGGATGGTGACATGAGAGATAGAGAGAATGGGCATGTGGAGAAAAAGAGAGAGAGAGCATTCATTGATTCAACTGTATGGAAGAGCAAGGGATGCCTCTTCTTATATATGGTTTTGGGAGTCCATGGATCCCAATCCATGGACACCACACTATCAACGGATGAGATTGATTGTGTCCCTTTCAAGGGCTATGATTGTTGTTGGTAAAACACAACAACAATTGATTTAATTTGAATTAATTCATATTGATAAATCAACATAATTAATTCCAATTTAAATCACATTTGACTAGAGAAGAGATAATGAGAAGACTAAACCAATCCCCTAAAATAAGGGGACGGCTACCATCATATCATGAGATCTCAATATCCCATGAGATCTCATTATCTCATAAGATATCATTATCTCATGATTATATCATGATCTCTTGTCGATAATATTTTCACAAAAATTAATTCCAAATTACCTTTGGAAAATATCAATCAAGCCATTGAAAAAATGTGAATCTCATTCACAACCTAGAACTAAATGTAATTATATTTTCAATTAATCATTCAATGTGAATCCAATTCACAATAACAATTAATTAACAAATATAAAATACAATGCTCTCTCTAATATATTATAAATCATATTTATAATATATATGATTAATATGGATAGTGCTATCCACATTATTCATATTCACAATAATTAAATCACATTTAATCATCTTGGATCTCCTTTTCTCATGTGCCCAAATAACATGAATCGAATTCACATTATTCATATCTTTGATAATTAAATCATATTTAATTATCTCAGATAACTCTCCTTATAATATGAATCAAATTCATATTATCTATTATAATTAAATCACATTTAATTATCAAATTTCTCAGTGCTCGGATACGCATATGAATAATGAAATTATCCATGAACTCTTTCAAGAATAATGCGCTTTCTCCACGGATACTTGGAGATAAGGACAAGGCGATTGTATTGTTCCATGTATAGTGACTTTGATATTGAGATCATATCTCAAATCCAGATCTCGGGCCTCCCACAGATGCTTGATTAAATCAAAACCGCAAATCTAATCTTCTCATTGTATCTGAATCACATTCAGATCAATGTCTATCATTTGGTCCAAGTCCAGATTACTTCTCTACTGAGAGGAGTCACTAAAATCCAGACCCATTTCATCACTCCCTAGGAATGGAAGCGTCATGGTTATACAATCGTTTATGATCACATCACCCTCAGGTATTCCCAACACTTGTACATCCTGCATACTGGAAGACTCAGAATAAACTCGAAGTATTAGATCAACTTTATATTGTCTACTTTAGAGTTTTATCAGTAAGTTTCTCATTTGATCATTGGGAGTTGGTATCGATCATATACTTTCCAAAAGCATATATCATACCTAGGTCTTGATCATATACTTTCCAAAGTATATATCAAACCTACAAATTCAATCAAGCTTCCAAAGCGAGACGACCGTGCACGGAATTTGATTCTTCCCAATATCTCATGAGTGAGCTCATGTCTTCCGATTCAGTAGTGAACTTGTATGATCCCTTTGAGAGATCGTATTACTCATATGCCCTTATATGCACACCAGCGTGCCGGTGTATAGACCTTGGTTAGGTCATCAACCTATTGGTCTGCCAAATGTACATACCCAGACATATAGTAACACATCTGTCTCCGGTCAGAGGATGTGTGCCTGTATCGTGATAGCATACGATATAGGACTTTGGTTATCTCGATCTCGTTAAGTCAACTCTTTGACCTAACTAATCTGACACCTCTGAATCTCTATTCCCATGCAGAGGACCTGCATCAAGAGGTCGGTCAGATATCAACCTATGTGAGAAAGGATTGCCATCTTCTACTCAGGCTGGAGATCATCTCTTAACAATCATTTGACGGTGATTGATGAGTCTTCAATCTAACTCCTTAGATATTCATCCAAACACCAGCCTTTATGATTCAATTATTGAATCAACAGTTGTATGATTATTAAGATGGCCATGGTACATAACCCTAATTGTACAGAGGGACCTATTATGCAAATTATTTATTCTTCATTTCATATTAGGGAATGATATTCACAATAACATGTATTGCATAATGGCTCGTCGTGGGCTCGCATGTCCAACAGTCACTAGAAAGCAAGTCTTGTCGCAAGCAATGTCATCTTTCAATATGTATCTTGAGGATACGAGCCATGCTTTGAAGGTTTGTACCTTTTCTTCAGGTTCCCTCTTTCTCTTGAAGATCCATTTACACCTAACAGGACTTATCTTTGTAGATGGATCCTCGGGGACAATTTACAACACTTGTATATGATGTCTACTTTAGACTTTATTGCTAGCATCCATCTCTCCATGTCATGATCCTCAGAAGCTTTAACATATGAAGTTCCACCAATGTCAGACTTAACTGACACAGAATTCATATTCGAAGTCATTTGAAGAGGTATGAGTGTTTCATCTTTAATTGTACTTTTAGTTTCCGATTTTAGGAGCCTCAATATCTTCTCATGATTAAATGAGTTCCTTCACTTCATTTTTATGTTGATTCTCAAGAGAGTCACCTTCTAAGAATCATATCATTAGAGATGAAATCTTTTAATAGTCTCAAGTTCATAAAGTAGGTATCCAATACCATCCTTTATTTTCCTACTGAAGTAGCATTCTCTTGTGCTAGATTCCAGCTTATTTGCATCCATGACATGGTCATGGACCAAGCAACCCTATATACTCAGGTGTCCAACTCTAGGCTAGGTTCCAAAACATAACGTATGAGGATGTTCGGTTTTAGATTTACATGGAATGTTTTTAATGATATATATTGTAGTGTCTTCTACATATATACTTGGAAACTAAGAGGTAATTATGCTAGGATTCATCATCGATCAAATCATGTCACACATGATCCAATTGTATCTCCCTACAACTCTATTGAGTTTAGGTGTATCATGAGGAGTGAGATAGGAATGATATTCATATCTCTATAAGGTATTCCTTGAATTCATCTCATAGGTACATGCTAACTAGGTAAGATCAAATTTATTTCATCTTCCTTTAAACTTTGGTTCTAAAACAAAATTATGAAATCTTTGAACTTTTCTAAGCTTTCTAAGGTGAAGGGAAGAAATATCATATCAAAAATATGATACAGATTATGCACATACATCAATATGTATGACATCCTAAAGACCATAATATCTTACTATTCTCATAGAAGGGTGTACTTGACATTTTTACTTTGAATACAATATTCACAAGTATGTGATATTTGAAATTTCAAACATTCTAAACTTCACCTCTTACTAGTCTATTGATCTTATAAACTGACATATGTCCAACAATAGATGCCAGATCATTGTCAAATGATCTTCATCCTCCTATTTATCTTTTATGTATTAATTTTTAGTATTAAAAAGTTAATGAACCAGTCATTAATTTTCTAATTTAGTAGAGTCCTCCAGATGTCAGATTACTATCTGAAATATATCTACCATAACTCTTTATGATAGATTTATTCCAGAATTCATGTTTATTTCCAACACATAAAAATAAACTATGAGTGTGTTCTAATATCTAGGTCATAGAGACATTCTCTAAGACTAAAGACTTTCCCATTGAAAATATGAAGTCTATCTATCCAATAGAGATTGTTGCAACAATTGCATCATTATCCATGTAGATGACTATTAAACCTTATTATTAAATTTTTCTAGTATTCTAAAACATATGCAAATGTATTGAAAGTATTATTAGAGGAGTGAGATACAATTATTAGACTTTGTTCTTATCTAATAAGAAAGTCAGTTTCAATGATTATATTGTAGATTATTCTCATGCACTATCTGAGTCCTTGTCTAATGATTTTAGATAGACTTGATAGTCATACCATTAATACATGAGCTTCTTGCACTATTGGCATTCATATAACTCTTTGGATGTCATATGGAAGTCTCAGAAGTACAATCAACTATTCTACTTTCCTTCTTACTTGGGTCCGACCCATGCATCCACTATACTCTCTTCATCTATAAATAACCATTATTTAAGACAAAAGATTTCTTATGTTGAGATCAGAAGATTTTAATATAAGAGCATTTCAACATTTATACATGCTTCATTCAATTCATACCATATGAATATTACGAAGCTTCGTGTCGACTTGAGTATAGATAACAGAATGATGAAACTTATCATATCTACATACATCTTAACTCTTAAAGACATAAGTTCAAGTAGGTACTCAAACATTTTGAATACATCATCTCTCATAGAGCCACCATTCTGCATGATGCAGTGAACCATGTCATTCAGGATTAAATGTCAAGAGCTCAAATGTATGCAAGAACATCGTCTTCTGATTTTTTAAGGATTATTTGACAATTACAATCATCATCAACGAGATACTTCCAAAGCACACTTGATGAGAGATCAAGACTATAAAGGCATACAAACCCTAGGTTGTTGTCCTATTGTCTATTTAATTGTCATTCCTCATTATTGTGAGGAGAACTTTCAAATTGCAACCATGTACATTATGTGTCCAACTACCAGTAGAATATCTTGATCATGGATCCAATCAATGACATTATTGGTCATTATTGAGTATAGTATTGAGTGGATTTAATGAGGATTATCTAAAATAAATAATTTGCGTCAATATATATATATATATATATATTTTACATTTACTTAGGAATTTTTATATCAAAGTTGTCTTGCCTTGTCAACACTGAATGCTCAGTCCCTAAATCACTTTAAATGAAAGGGGTATACTTAACATTATATCTCAAGAAAGATCTGGGATCTCCTTTCTTATCTTTGTTACATCCCAATAATATGAGAACCTGTAACTCGGATTAAAAGAAGCGAGAACACATTCCACCTTGCAAATCCAACTCACATTCCCAATTCGTTCATTAACACTCGGGCCCACGATGAATCTCAGATTCATCACTCTAAAAATAATGAATTAATCTCAAATCCCTAAAATTCATTGGCATTTATTCATTTATTCTACATAATTAGCATTCATGCATGTTTTGATAAAAATAGCATTTTATTACTCATAATTGCACAAAATGAGAAGCCAAAAATCTATGACAAAATAACCTCTAAAATAACCTAACTAACCTGATTTTTAACTAATTCGTGCTAACTCCAATTGACCTAAAACTACTCCATTTGTACATATCACTAACAAAAATAAATAAAAAATACAAAAAAATCACTAACCTAAATAAATGGACCAAAAACCCAAACCCCTGTTCTAGGATTTCCGCACAAAAACCTTGATATATTCCTCATCCAGTGTCTTCTTTGATCCTACTCACTTTTGAACTAATGTACATTCAATTACCTTCAAAACAAGACCAAGTTCAAGTGAATCGGAGCTCATATGTGAATGTTTGGTTTTGGGCCTCTTTTGTGCATTTTGTATTAAAGCGGTTTTTGACCTATTAATTTATGTACATAACTAACTCAATTTATTTTATTTCTTTTTAATTTATTTTCTTTGATAAATTTTATTAAAATACACAAAAATCGAAATCAAAACTGAGCCTGAAATCAAAGAAACTAATTGAGTCTGTGTCTTCACTTCCTATCTGTACAAAAATTGTCATTTTCGTATTTTATTTTATTTCTTCTTTTTTTGAATTATTCAAAATCTAAAATAAATAGATTAATGTGTAAATATTTATCACTGATTTTATCCTATTTTTTACGGATTTTTATATGGTTTAAAATGATTTAAAAAATAGAAAATCCAAAAATCAAGGTATTCTATGTATATAGAGTACCCCAAAAATATCACTTTTGGCAAATAATCGATTTTAATTTTGGTGTGTTCATCAAAGTTGTAGATCTCATCGAGAAGAGAAAATTTCATGAAGAAAATTTTTCAATCCGAGATCGTTTGCTATTTCTTTTCGAATTATCTTTACATTTATTTTTTCGAATTTTATGGGGGTGACATGTGGCAGCTCCTGGAGTCGCCACATGTCACCCATTTTTGGAGGTTTTAAAATTCGTTTTTATAAAAAATTAAAAGATACGCAAGTGCAGTGCACGTGCCGCCTACGCACGCACGCTGCACTTGCCTTACTGTCCCCTTCCACTTGTTGCCACGTGGTGGGATCCAGGTCGTCCGATCTCGGCCGATCAGATGGCCACTGTACTTCGCCTTCCTCCCTCGTTTGCGCCGCCGTCGCCCCCAATCTCCTCCGCGGATCTCGCCGCTCTGCCACTGAATCCATCAATCAGATCTTCCTCTTCTCACCCATCATGGATAATCCCCTCCCTCTTCCTCTTCTCACCCATCATGGATCATCCCCTCCATCTTCCTATTGTCACCCATCATGGATCATCCCCTCCATCTTCCCAATCTCAAACCGCCGCCACTCAATCAGATCTTCCTCTTCTCACCCATCAAGGATCATCCCCTCCATCTTCCCAATCTCAAACTACCGCCACTCCAATCGCCTCCAACCTTCAAATCTCGCCCGCAATCCTCGTGATCCTCGCCAGTTTCCTACCTTCGACCTTTGGGCGCCACCGCCACTCTTCTGCTACAAAGAAAGCCCCGTCGCCTCTCGATTCCAACATCCGCCATCTGCACTACATTCACAGGAGGAGGTCGGTGGTGACAGCCCAACCCCCTTCCCCTTTTATGGCGATGTCCGAGGGTCCCCCCCTCATCGCAGCGCAGCACCTTCACTTCGTGTCTACCATTGCTCCGGCCGTAGCAATTGAGCCAGCTTCGTCAACACTTAATCTCCCCGGTACACCACCTGCACTTATTCCATCAAGCCAACTCCAAGCATCTCTTTACCACACCCCAACCGTACATATTCATCGAGCAAGAGCATCTCTGCCCTTTCCTGCTCCAAGTGGCCCGCAACCCCTCTACCCACGCCACATCTCCGCCACCTTCGACCGCAGCAGGAGCCGGCACCTTCCACCGTGCCAGACACAATCCTCCACCAAGGCTCCTCCGCGACAGAAGTCTACACCGCCGCTCCTCTTGCTAAAGCGTCACCGGGTACATCCCGAGACCCCCGCTCATAAGGTTGGCACATGCGTTAGGGAGACAACTTACAAAGATCCCTCAGCGGTTCAATATATTTCAAAAGACCCCTAGCTCACGTGGCATACATGTGCGTTGGGGTCTTTGGCAGTAAAGCCCCTGGTGCTTCTCCCAATCACATGTTCATCGCGCCACTAGAGGCTACGTGCTACATACCTGGCCCTCTAGTAATTTTGCAAGAAAACCCTCGGGTTTTAGGTAATCTTTGTTTAATCTAGTGATGCATTATATTTAATTATTATAATTGCACAAATACCCAAGTTTTCCCCCTTTATTTTGAACCTTTTTATTGCATCATTTTATTATTTAAAAATTAGTATGATGTTCTTCAACAAATTCTTGACCTTATGGCATTTTTGTGATATTTTTATGCACTATGATTAATTGGCAATAATTTATCTCGTGGAAAATTGCATATTTTACCCATTCTGTGCTCTGAAATTCATAGTTAAATAGTCATTGCTCGAAAAATTGCTGAAAAATCACTGATTCGAGGATTGATTGTGTTTAACATTATGCCAAAAAAAATTGCATTCGCATGCATATTTTTTAAGGTTTAGGATTTCAACCTTTAAGATTGAATAGATATTAAATCTCATTTTTGTTAAGATTTAGGATTTTTCTGAGATCAATCACCTAGTGACAGATCTTGGATAATTTTATCCCCTTAAAATAATTAGATTTAATATTTATTATAATTAATTACTGAAATTCATTGTGTTTATATTCATAAATTTATAAAATATTCAAATTCCATTAAAAAATTCCAACAAAATTACTGTGCATTCAATTCATCATAATTGTCATCTTGGACAACTTTCGGATTTTGGACATCTTTTGATTGATCTTTACTTTTTAGTCCTGAAACTTGGCCTAATTTTCATTTTGCATCCCGAATTGCATTAAAAATTACAAAAAAAAATTGTCTCGAAAACCATGCGTGAACTTTGATAGAAAAATTTCTAGGTTGTTTCTTTACCTCCTTGAGTTCGACCTTGGGAATTGCCCAAGTAAAATAAACATTAAATCGCTTCGAATTAAATTGATTAATATTTTATGGTTATTTCTTGACCGACTCCAATTGCCAGATAATGACACAGTCATAATTAATTTAAACGCTTGTTAATTCCCCATAATTAACGTAGGAAATTCCGAACTCGTCACCCACCACCCCTAAGTTGATGTTGATCGGTCGTTAATTGAACTAACCATCAACATGATTAGAACCCTCTATGTGCAATCCAATATTGCCCCAATAATATGAGGACCCGACATTGGGTCACTACACATATGAACTTACTCTTTCGAGAAGCAAAGAGCTCAATCCAGATGCGCTTGTATGTAGGAGCTATCACATCAGACAGACGTCTCCTATATACAATCCCGGGAGATGGAACCCTTCGCCTTGACGGGCGACCATGGATGTCACTTAGGTGATCCACCATATCATGTTCAAATTACAATTAATTGGTATGAATCATATTCACATATTAATTCTTTCAAGGGAAATAACAACTCCATTCATAATAGAGTGTTTTAATTTAAATTGGATTTCGATTAATCTAATCATATTAAATTAATGATCCAATTAATATCCAACAAACATTCTTTTATTGATAATTAAAATATGGTATTATCTCAAATATGTATTATTTGAATATTAATAAATAGAAAATTATATCATTATCCGTTCAAACATTATCCATTACTTACTCATTGTCATGGCCAGTACCGATAGTAGTGGAACAGACCGCTCACGAAGCAACTTGCTTCCCCAACGCTCCCTGACTATACACCATATCCACCTCAGGTCTGGATAATGCCAATTGATCACTTTTTACTTGGGATGATAATTGGTGATTCAACCAAAGTTAATATAAAAGTAATCGAAACATTTTTTATTAACGTTATGAGGAGATTTGCTAAACAAATCCCCAATCCTATTCAAGCATCAAAGTTTGTTGGAAGGTTCATGTAACTAATTGTGATGTAGATCATACCTAATCAAGTTGGTTATGGCCAATGTCATTTTAGGAAATAATCATAATCTTTAAATATTTCACAAAAATTCATTAATAATTATTTCAAGAAATTAAGCATTAATTTCCATTAATTGAATTGAATGACAATCACAAGGTTCATGATCAAGTATGTAATTTCCAGCAATGACCCCAACTTACTAAAAGTAGCATATCTTAATAAATTTAAACAAGCAAAGTAAGTTTATATAGTTTGATAATTTGATTTAAAACAAAACCCAAGTGTTTTTCATGCATTTCTAGGCATTTTAAAACCGTAATTACCTTTTTAGTTACGTCAACATTCGCCATCCCCGAAACAGTGGATAAATGTTCATAAAAATGATCATAACTTGAGCAATCAGATTCGAAATCACGCAAAATAAAATCACGCTGTTTCCTTATTTAATGGGGAACATAATACATGTGATAATTTTGTATTTAAACTATGAACACTTTTAAACAAGGAGAAAAATATCACACAAACAGGCCTACGTGAAAAAATACGATAAAACATCACACAACCAAAAATGCCCAAGTCATCTTAGGTTTATGGATCGCATCCAAAACCTTAAACCTAGCTCGTATACGATTCAGAGCGACTAGTCGTACCAATTGCTCAAGGAAGCAAAATTTATAATTTTTTTAAAGGATGTAAACACATGATCTACGGACACTTCTCAGGTAGTTTCATCTAAATAATAAACAAGTATTAGGTTTAACTCTTGAAGCATGGTTGCGATCGAGTCTCTAAATGTAGAGAACTCCTATATCAAGTCTGATTCGAAGGACAAGATGCTTGCGAGTGCATTGATGAGACGTGTGCTCCTCGCAATCCATGTTGATTATCCGAGCGGCAAATCTCTTGATCTCGTCTCACGAGATCTGACGACTTCTTCAAGAGTGAGGCATACTGAAGGAGACGGATATCCCACGATGATGTTGCAACAATGGTGACTTTCTCTAGGGCTCCATGGTGGACGACCACAATGATATATAGAGAGAGAGTTGGCGTGTAGAGAGAGAGAGGGGGAGAGAGTTTAATTCATCTTTCAATTATGTGTGTTACCAAAAGCAAGGGCTACCCTACCTCTTATACTAGTTGGATGCATATGGATCTCAATCTGAGTACTCTCTTAATCTACGGTGTAGATTAAAAGTTTAGTAATCAATGGCCATGATCTGTTGCTCTAAATATTCAACAAAAATTAGTTTAAAATAAATCAACCATATCCTTTTCAAGATAATTCATTTTAAAATTAATCAATATATATAGATAATGTGAAGACCAATTCCCTTTATTATAAATAGGGTGGTCGTCCCTCCTCTTGAACAAGTCAAGGTGGACGACCACTAAAAGGGATAAAGTCTCCTTTTTATTCTCTCTCTCTCAATCTCTCTCTATATATATAGATATATATGCAACAACCACTATTGCATTTATCTTCACAAAAATAATTCCAAAAGAAATTCGTGAAAACTTCAATCATGACATTGATAAATATGAATCATATTCATATATCCAACATAATATGTAAATTAGATTTACAATTAATTGTTTATTGTGAATCCCATTCACAACAACATATAATTTGTAAATTCTATTTACAATTAAATCTCTCCACCATATTATAATGGGATTTTTACCTAGCAGACCCTGTAAAATATGCCAATCACCACCACGACCTTTGAAACAATCTAATTCCTCCATCAACCCCGTAAACTTGCCAACTCTTACCCCATTAACCCTCCGGGTAATATGTTTTAAGCCCGTGGGGGTTCTTGGGGAAATTTACAGGGTCGATGGGGTAACTACGTTATGCAAAAGGTTGTAGAGGCATTTTAAAATGTTTATAGGGTCTGCTGGGTAAAAATCTCTATTATAAATCATATTTATCATATACATGATTACCGTGGATAGAGATATACACATTAATCATATCGTTTTTAAATTATATCATATTTAATCATCTTGGATCTCTATTCTCTTGTGCCCAAATAACATGAATCACATTCACATTATTCATATCTTTGATAATTGAATCACATTTAATCATCTTAGATAACTCTCCTTATATGGCCAAATAAGACGAATCAAATTCATGTTATTCATGATAATTAAATCACATGTAATTATCCATTTATAAATGCTAAGAAACATTATAAACAATGAAATTATTCTTGAACTCTTTCAAGAAGAATGGGATTTCTCCGTGGATACTTGGAGATAAGGACAGGGTGATTGTATTGTTCCACATATAGTGGCTTGGATATTGATCACATCCCAAATCCAGATCTTGCGGACCTCTCATAGATGCTTGATTAAATCAAGACCGCAAATCTAATCTTCTTATTGCATCTGAATCACATTCAGATCAATGTCCAACGTTTGGACCAAGATCAGATTACTTCTCTACTGAGAGGAGTCACTAAAATCCAGACTCGTTTCATCACTTTCTACGAATGGAAGCGTCATGGTTATACAATTGTTTATGATAACATCACCATCAGGTATTCCTAATACCCGCACATCCTACATACTGGAAGACTCAGATTATACCTAAGTTTTTAGATCTATTTACATTATCAACTTCAGGTTGTTATCATCAAATTTCTCATTTCACTATTGGGAGTTGGAATCGATAATATACTTTCCAAAATCAAGTATCGTACATAGGTGTTGATCATATACTTTCCAAAAGCGAATATCAAACCCACAAATTCATTCAATCTTCCAATGTGAGACGACCGTACATAGAATTTGATTCTTCCCATTATCTCATGAGTGAGCTCATGTCTTACGGTTCCGTAAATGACCCTGTATGATCCCTTTGAGAGATCCTATTACTCATATGCCCTTGTATGCACACTAGAGCACCAGTGTATAGACCTTGATTAGGTCATCAACCTATTGGTATGCCAAACGTACATACTCAAACATATAGTAACAGATCTTTCTCCTGTCAGATGATGAGTGCCTATATCATGATAGCATATGGCATAGGACTTTGGTTATCTCGATGTCGTTAAGTGCACTCTTTGACCTAACTTATCTAACACCTCTAAATCTCTATTCCTATGTAGAGGATCTGCATCAAGTGGTCAGTTAGATATCAACCATTAGGAAATGATTTCCATATCCTTCTCAGACTAGAGATCATCTCTTATTAATCATTTGACGGTGCTTGATGAGTCTACAATTTAACTCTTTAGATATCCATTCAAGAACCTACCTCTGTGATTCAACAATTGAATCGACAGATGTATGATCATTAAGATGGTTGTGATACATAACCCTTTGTACTAATTGACCTATTAAGCAAATTAATTACTCTTCATTTCAGATCAGGGAATTATATTTGCAATTACATTTATTTCATAATGGCTCATCGTGGGCTCGTATGTCCAAAAATTAACTAAGATGAGTGTATTTTGTTTTAACTATCCTACAATGTATTTTATATTATCTAATGTTTGTCTTGAACACCTTAATTTCATACCCGTTTTATTTATTTAGAAATATATAAATTATAGGTAAGTTTTTTGATATGCATTTATAAAAAAAATTTTGTCTCTTTTGAATGATCCTCTAAATTGGTGCATGCAAATGTTTTTAGCACTTTGTTTACTCTATTCACTTTCACTGCAAGGTTATGCAACTTAGTAATGGATTCTTGCAATTCTTCAAGAGACAGTTTTTCGAAAATTACCTCTTCATTTTAGAGGGTCATGAGTCCATGTATGGCTTCTTCTTTGCTATAGTCATTGGAGGCACTTCTAGAAGATGTTGACGCATCAGAGTTAAAACAGTCCTAAGTAATTTAGAATGCTTTTCTCTTAGGGAACATTGATGGTGTCAATAACCTTTTCTCCTTTCATCCTTCATGATTTTCTTGAATTTGCTAGACTCGTGCCTTCTCAGCTCTTTACAAGTGGTTCACTTGAGAAGAGAGCAGTCTTTCTTGAAATGTCCCTTCTTCTTACAATTGAAGCACTCAAGGTCGCTTCATTTACTCATGCCACACTATTTGTTGAACTTCTTGAATCTAATAATTAACATAGTCAAGTATTTATCTAATCTATGTTATGAGGTATCTCTATGTCTTGATGTTTTATGCTTTTTTTCTTCGCGTCGGTTTCCACTTCTGCAATTTGTGTCTTCTAAACTTCATGTGCTATGAGTTTACCAATGAGGTCATCAACAAATAGGTTCTTGACATCATGATCTTCCTTAATTACGATCATTGTAATGCTCCATATAGGCGTGAGGGATATCAAAATCTTCTTTACTTGTTCGTGCTCAACAATACCAACCTTGAGGATTTTGAGGTTATGATATTATAGAACCTTGTATACGTGTCATAGATAAACACTCCACTTTCCACCTTAAAATGTTCGTACCTAACATAGATTTACACCATTAGTATTCCCAATACTCATACATCCTACATTCTAGAAGTCTTTGATATATCTGAAGTTCAAATCCTGGTTTGACTTCCTTCCTTAGAATATATCAATAGATTTCTCATTCGAAAATTGGGCAACAATATTAATCATACACTTTCCAAAGAATATATTAATATCTCCAATTCATGTATTATTTCACAAACAAGGTAACCATTCATGAAATTCATTTTGACCCCAAAATATCTCATGAGTGAGCTTTGTGTCCTGGTTCATAAACTATGAACATGTATGATTCTTTAAGAGATCATACTTCTCACATGTCTTCATAGGCACACCAATATGTCGTTATATGGACCTTGGTTATGCCACCAACTTATTGATCTGTCAAATGTGCATGCTCAGTCATAGAGATGTATATTTGTCTCCCATCAAAGGATGAGTATCATGACAATAACGATTCCGGTCTTTGTTTATCTCGACATCATCAAATCAACTCTTTGATTTGACTATCTGATGCCTCCAAATCAAAATTTCTATGCAAAGGACATTTATCAAGAAATTTATCATAAATAAGTCTTTAGAGAAATATTGCAATCTCTTTCTCAGTCTGGAGATCCTTGTTGAATATGTCTATGGTACATAACCCTAATCATACACACAGACCTTGATAATAAGTGCATTCATTTTTATTCATTTAAGATGGACATGATAAAACAATATCTTTCTTTGCATTAATGGGTTGCTAAGGACTTACAAGTCTAAACCTTCCTCTTATCGGTGTCAGAGAGAATGGTTCCAGCAATTAGTCTTGCGTATCTAGACTCTATTATATTCAAAATGTCAATATATTTAGACTCTAGAAATATCTGCATGTATACCTTCTAGTTGCCGTAGTTTGTGATGTCAAAGTGTGGTGGCCTACTTGTGGATTGGCTTTTAAAACTCTTGCTTTATATAGCTACCATATATATCATCGAGGAGTAATTTTGAGATTTGGATCCAAGATATATCACCAAATGTGAGTTTGGTAATTATGATAGAAATAGGGAGGGTGAATAGTGGTTTGGGTCAGTTTTTTAACTTTATGTGGAATATTCAACAAACACATAAATAATCAGCCAAACAATCCAATCTGCACACTTACACGATATTTTTACATGGAAACCAACCTGGGTAAAAACCGTGAGATAAGTCTTCCTGTATCAGGTTTTCACGATTAGTTAAGCTAATCAATTGCTACGCTAAAGCTCGATTACTAAGATGACTCAACTGTTTACAAAGTAGACGCTTCACAGTCTTGGATCAAACAAAAAGATGAACACTATATATCACACACTATCGCAAGCAGAAGAATAAATGTGCTTCGACTTTCTTCTTACTTCCAAGAGTTTCTCTACACACTTAGGATATTTAATAAGGTGTAATACAATATATTGTTTTTATAGATTTTGTATGTAGATGAAAATATGCAAATTGAGCTAATTCAAAATATGATGAGATGTATGAAGAAAGAAAAATGGATAAATGAAAATATCCAAATTCATTGTTCTTGAAATTTACTTCTCATAATCAAGCACAAAAAATACACAATAATCCGCAGATGAAAAGTAAACTCAAGTTGCATGTAGTGGTATTTATGTTTTCAATCGATTCTGCAATTTTGATTCAGTTAAAAGTCTTAGAATATATTCTTAACTGATTTGTTCAAAGCTAATCAATCGATGAATTTCATTTAGGGCAATGGCAGGATTTTATAGAATGAATTGTCTTCTCAATGTTTATTTTCATTCTTTTTTGGGTATAGATTGATAAATATGAAATTAACAGCACAAATCAGGGTGTGGCATTCAAGGGTTCATAACTCAACAATTTTATGTCTAAACAATTATTTTAATGTACCAGTCAAAAGAGGATGAATTCATCTTTAAAATTACATGAAGTTTATCAAAATCCGATGACTGATTCAAAAGTTATGCTCTACACAATCTAGAAACTATTTTCAAACTAAATAAATAGTTCTAAAATAGATCCGAAAGAATAACAAGTCAACAATAATAACAAACCAAAGGGGTATAAGTGTAAATTATCCTAGTGGGGACTTAAGCATAGTTATGTTTACTTTTGGAGTGCTAGCACAAATAACCCAGTTCACATGACGAATGTACATAACTACGGTTGGACAACTACGATGGGTCATTCCTAGTTCTTATCATGTGGTCAATGTATGAACACATTTAGTTCATTGAAGCCACAATCTGATGATATCGAATGGTGATAGTTTGGGCTTGAAGCAACAATGGGGTGAGATATGTTTTCTGATAGATGAGAGCGATTAGAGCGCAAATCAGTCGCTTAGATTAATTGGTTCTCTGATTGTGTAGATTATGACATGCCACATATTACTGCTTGGTGTATTGATCTACTTTGATTAAGGGAGAACTTTTGAGCGGTAATCAATGGTATAGATATGTCACCCTAAGGATCGTACAGTGATCGAAGCAAATCGACACAATGAGTAGCACCTCATAGCAAGTGATAATACACATAATTGGAGCACCTCTTAATTGAAGCCATTGATTTGCATTGTACTGACTCTCATTGATAAGAAAATAGATCTTATTACTGCCATTGCTTTGGACACAAACTACCACCATTGACTCTCATTAGATAGGGGCATCAATGAAGTATTCGTGGTTGTACAATCACCATGTGATCAGAACCTAGCAAGACCCATAATAGTCATCCGATAAACGGATCTGGCCCGCAGTTAATTAGAGTTGTTGGTGTAGAAGAATTGCGAAGACATATCCGTTTGATCAAACAGAAATCAGTAAACAGGAGAGAGAGAGAGAGATCTCCTATTTTATCTACACTTCAATATTTATCGAGGTAAGTGTGCCTGGGTCGAACTGGAGGAGGTAGAATAACGGTAAGATGGTTTTCGATGGAGAAAGAAATCATGAGAATCTTACTATCTTATTGGTTTTACAATAAGACTCAAGAAACACTAAAAAATTGAACGAAATTACAAAAATCAAAGCAATGAAAATACTCGACAAAAATCCATGAAAAGATACAAGAAATGTTGCTAGGGTAGTTGTGTAACTACCCTATAAAATTCTAAGAAAAATACAACAAAAATAAAGTCCAAAACACACCTACAGCCCAGGGGTACAAGTGTAAATAAAATTTTTGAGTCTGTTTATAAAATGGTCCCTAGATAGTGACTAATATGCAAAGAAAACTAAAATTATTACATTTAGGTCCATGTACGGGGACATAAATGCAATATCTGGAAAGGCTTGGAGCAGGTTGAAATTCTGGATTCGTGTCTGGGTTTAAGTTGCAAATCTTTTACCCCTCCATCTGATGGTTGCTATTAGAATCTGGAATGTGCTATGAGTCGTCCACGTGTCTCAAGCATGTATAGTCTGGTGTTCTTGGTTGTTCTTCAGCTTCTCCCTGTGGCTAGCGACGAAGTCTCCTTCTCCGAATTCTTCCCGACATTTGGTGCATTTCTTGGGCCTCCAGCAGGGCCAGTAGGGAGACTCCTTATCCCCCGAGCTCGCCTGCAGGCGAGTTTCTCCAAAGGTGGCGGAAGGCAGTGGTTGATCGTTGATGAAGGTAGCTGATCAACAAGTCTGGCAGCTGATGCAGAGGCTTCTGGATCTGAGCTTTCTTCAAAGGTTTTGAATTTTAAAACTCCAGATGATGAAATGATATGCTCGAGCGATAATGGTTACTGGAGATCATGATTTGTATGCTTGATTCACAATTGAAATTGGCCAAGAAGTGAAGGTTTTGCATGTTATGAGGTGCTTCCAGAGACTCGGAGGAAATAAAGGGGAATAGGATCGATTTGGAGCGGATTTGTATTTGATTTGAAGGGTATGAGTGGTATGTGTCTAATAAGGATAATCAAGATCGTTAATCACGTACTTAATTTCACTAATCGAAGCAAGTATATCGAGAAAGAAAAAGCAAAAGAGGAAGGAATGACCTGGGGTTTTTAAGGTATATGACCTTGGCGATGGCTCGACGAGGCAGTCTTCTCGGAGCTGGATGCGGTAGCGAAGCTACGATGCAAGGCGGCTCGCACCTTGGAACTCTCCTCCGATCAATCCTCTTCCACGCATCAGCCTTAGACAGAGTTGTCACCTACAGATTATGGCGAAGCACGGTGGAGAAGGTGGGTTGACGACCAGCTATGTTCTAAAAGTTAGAAGCTTAGGAGCAGTTACTTGGAATGGCTGACTTGGAAATGGTTTTATTGATGATCTGAAGGGGTTAGGTAGAAGATCAATGGCAGACGTGTAAGAAGGTTGTTAGAGGTAGGAGACGGAAGGTGGAGATCAGAGTTAGAAGCGTCGAGGTGGCATGTAGAAAAAGGAGACGGTTGGACAATGATAACAGAAGCAACTGCTTCTTGCTGGAGAAGAAGCCCCATGGTGCTGACACGTATTAGCACCTGGATGGCCAGGTTAATTAAATACCTTATTAAATATATATTAAATAGAAAAAACATTATTTTAAATCGGTATTAAAACAAAAAATGTAGATAATTAATATATCTGAACTGTAATATAATTAGTTTTAATAAATATAAATATTATATTAATAAATGATTATAAATAATACTTAATAAATAGGCTTTAAAATTTTAATTTAATAACTAACTAAATAATATAGCATGTTTTTATTTTGTTAATTATTAGGTTAATAAGTAAAGCATATTTCATTTTTTGTAGATGTTAATAAATTAATTTAGATATATTAATAAATAGGTATATAAGATATATAGTTCATTTATACAAATGAATTAGAGTTTTTTATTTATTTAAAATAATAAATAAGCTCCAAAAATTATGAAATAAATGAAAGTTAAAATACAAGAACAAAAATTAATTAGAAAATATGAAATAATGAAAATAATAAATAAGATGTTCTAAATAAAATAATTAGCCCAGAAACCCAGTTGTGGTTAGGTCCCAAAACTGACTTTTTACAAACTGACTATGATTTTAATGAAATCACCTTCGTTAATTACAGAATATTATTTTATGAATTTTAAAGGTCAGGAGAGTGGAATTGGAGTTTGCATGAGAAAGTTATGATGTTCGAAAGTTGGGATTTCGACAATTTACAAGTTGGATTTCTTTGTATATATACAAGGTAATATTTTTAACTTATTTTTATATTTTTCTATACATTTTTAGAAATAATTATGAGAAAATTTGGTGAAAAATATATCAATATGAATTAATTAAAAATCTTTAAAGTTTTGGTATTTATTGGATAAGTAATGAAGAGTGTATGGAGTATGAAAGTAATTATTTTTATTTGTTGCCTTATCTCCCCCTACTTATTTATTTATCAACCAATCCATGCTTACTTGATCTCGAGGATTACGTTTTAAATATATCTTTGATCTATATTTTTTTACAAGTCATATTGTACATATATACATATCTATTTGCATTTTTTTATTTTCTTGATTTTTATTCTTTTATTTATTTACATGATTTTAATGCATAAAAGTGCATTTTTATTCATGAATGGAATTTTGTTAAAAATTGTAAATTAATGGATATTAACATGTATTTGTTAAGGGTTTTAAGACAAAATGCAGACAGAATGTTAATGACTCATGGATTCATCATCATCCTACCCCGGTCACGTGCATTTGACACGTGATCTAGATTACTTGTGCCCACATCCCATAAACATGCAGAACTATGCCTATGTCCTTGCTTTGGATAATTTGCATTTATACTTCTCTTCCTATTATTGCAAATACGTTATTCCTTTGGACTTATTTGAGAATTATTTATTTACTTTCATTGGAAAATAATCCCTGGATTTCTTAGAGCTTAACTTTTTAATCATTCATCAGATTTTAATGAAATTATGTCATTTTAAAGATAATTTTGCCCTCTTTTGATTGATACATTAAAATCAGTGACCATACATTAAATTTTTTAGTTATTCAAGCTTAAATTTTACACCCTACTTTGAGCTTTTATTTTCATACTTTATTGATTTGATATGCCTAATGCTTAACGAAAATAAACATTGAGAAGAGGATTGTTTCTATAAACTCATGCTATTGGTCTTAATAGAATTCATCGATTGATTGGCTCTAACTACATCAGTTAGAAATATAAGTTGATACTTTCACTAAAACAAATTACAGAATCAGTTGAAAACATAAATAACACTAGACATAACTTTTTACTTTTCATCTACGATTTATTGAGATTTTTTCTGTGATTGATTATGAGGAGCAAACTTCAATAATTGTGAATCTAGATATTTGCATTAGTTCACTTTTCATTCATCAAAAATATCATCATATTTTAAATTTTCTCAGTTTGTATATTTACATATACATAAAAAACTTTAAAAATATTACATTGTATCACGCATTAAAGATTGATTTTTCACATTAATAAAACAAACTATTTTTTATTGAAATATTTAGAAAAAGAATCCCCTCCCTTTGTCGACAGTCTTGACTTGCCACTCTAGGCAAATTTAGGATTGTAAACATAAACCAAATTTTCCGTGAGACACATTTTCATCAATTGAAATGACAAAGATTTCGTAATAAATTCAAATAATAAAAAACTTGTCAATTTACGAGTTTTCGGATGATACTATTGTCAAGTAGTGTCACTTTTACTAATTGTATTTGGCGACTTATGTGATTTATATTTTGTGTTGATTCTTCTCTACATGTGTGCCATTTTGATTTTTCTACTATTGTATTTCGTAGTTATTTTTCCATAGTTTATCTATCTAATTTTGAATCTAATCTATTTCATATTTTTGGATAGGGCATGGTGGATGTTAGCGGTAATGAGCACGCTCCCCTCTCAGTTATTTATGTCGTTGGTTGTAGCAACCATAGAGAAAGCATGCTCATAAAACAAAAATGTATATAAGATAGAGAAATAATACATGATGACTAAGGACAAATGTCTCTCTTCTATTTTCATTTGATATTTACCAGGTAAGTGTCACTGGGTCGAACACAAGGAGGCATGATGTATATCTAGAATTTGAAATCGGATTTATGATTTAAATTCTTCTTCGAATGTTTTTTGTGATTTTTAGTTTTTTACTTTTTATTGGCTTTTAATTTTGCAAAGTTTAAGTTTTTTTTTCATATTTTATTTGAATTTTAGAAGTGATTAATCTTCGAAAAATAATGATACGATAAGTTATTCGTATATAATGATTAAGGTGAGGAAAATAATTGAAGACGATTTTTTTATTTTAAAAAATAAATAAAGAATATATTTTGCAAATGATGTACTATATAATATATAGGTAAATATTATATAGGTGATTCGATATAGGCAAGTGATGAGAAAAAAACTGAGCAACAAGCACATAGAAAACATACCAAAAGAACTCAAAACATAGACGAAGTTTGGAAAATCAAAACACGACTAAGAAGCAATGAAAAATCTCAAAAGATATCTCAAAATCACAGTATGGTAGTTGTGTGACAACCATAGAAAATCAAACAAAAATAAGATCATAAAGTGTCCAAAAGTCACAAAATGTCTAAAGCTACAACTAAAATGAATGTTTTGTAATAGAATATAAAATCTTTAAAGTTAAGTCGCTGTGGAGGGACCTAAATGCAAATATCAAAAGTTCTGGAGACACGAGCAAATTCTGGATACTCAGCTGACTTATTATTTGATTTTTCCACTGGTTCGGCTTGGGGTGTTGTGATTAAAATATGAAATGTGATCACAACCGATTGTGTTGGACACGCGCCACGATACTGTAATGTTTGGAGCTCATGGGAAGTTATTCCGTAAATAAAGAACAAAGAAGTAGTTGTTTTCTCCATACGACTGCAGGCGGTAATTGGCTCATGCATACGTCGACGCAAGCTACTGATCAGTTGCGGCAGGGATTGAAGGGGGCCCTTCTCCACCTTGAGCTCCCCTACCACGAGGGAATGCGAAGAAGATCAAAAGCAAGGGCCTCTATGATTTCAGTTCCAGAGTAAGTCCTCCAGGTCTTTCACAGATGTTTATTTTCCTCGATTAAAGCAATGTACTGCTCGTCGCTCGAGATGCACCTAGGAGCTACCTCTAATAGGTTGGGATACCTGCAAGAAGATTATAATGGTACGATTCATTTGAATCGACCTGAAATTGTTGTAGTTCTTGCGTGTATCAAAATAGGGTCACAACATGCAAATTTTAACTCCAAATTATCATTGAATCAAAAAGAAATGGAAGGGGGCTTGGAATCATTCAAAGGTGGATCATTAAGGTGTCTTATAGAGTAATTAAATGAGCTAACAAGTTCTTGAAAAGTCACAATTTGATGTAAGTATTGAATTGGAGAGTTGAAGGTATATTACCTTTTGTCATCGCTTGATAGTTTGACGAAGTTCTTGGATCTCTGCATGTTATTGGTTGTCGTGACGCAAGGTGTGGAAGCCTTGGAACTCCTCCTTGATCTGCCTTCTTCCTCGCAGGTGATCTACCATCCTTGCTTGTCACACAAGGATGGAATTCTAGTGTTGGGAAGCGTGGTTGTCAATAAGTTGGATCTGGAAGATGGAAAAGTTGATCAAGATTTACGATTTAGATGAATTAAATAACAGAGTTGGAGAGGAGTTCGGGAAGTTAGAAAGTAAGGCTTGGAACATGGATGAATAGGCCTAAAGGTCCAAGGATTAGATCAGGGTTAGGGCGTTAATCAAGGGCAGGAAAAAGGATGAAGCTAAGATGTAGATGGCTAACAGAATGGGTTCTTTGGGGAAAAAGCATGTGGTGTTGACATGTGTCATCACCTCATAATTCCCAGAATCTAAATAACTTATAAATTATATAATATTTTTTGAACTATGTTATTGTAGAAAGACGTAAAAATGAAAATTGTAGATAATTACATTATCTAAATTATGGTATATTTTACATATATAAATATTATATATTTTATGCTATATAAATAAAATATAAATTTATATGTATATATAATGTGTTTTTAAATAACATTTTACAGTTTTAATTTCATATTTTAATAAATAAAATAATTTTAAATATTTATTAACATATATAAAAAATTGGACTTACATGAATTTTAATGGATTTAAATTATTTATTTTTTATAGAATAATAAATATAAGTATAACCTGAGTTCATTTTTACCTATTTTTGTGGGTTTTTAAGTTATTTAAAATATTGAATATAGATTTTATTTTTTTCTTCATTTTTTTAAATAAACTACAAGATAAAGAAAATAATTAAAAAAAAGCTAAAATTTGTGGGTTTTTAAGTTATTGAAAATATTGAATATAGATTTTATTTATTTCTTCATTTTTTAAATAAACTACAAGATAAAGAAAATAATTAAAAAAAAGCTAAATTGATTTACCTATAAAAATTATGTACGGAATAAATTCAACCGCCCAGAATCCTAGTTGTCATTAGGTTAGAAAACATACTTTTTTGCAAATAGACTCCGTTTTATAACCTTCATCAATTGGAGAACTTTATTTATTGAAATTTAAAGGTGATTAGTGAAATTGAGTTCGTCTGGCGAAGTAATGAGGTTTAGATGTTGGAAATTCGATAATTTATAGTTCAAATTTCTTAGAATATATACAATTTGGAATTTTTAACTTATTTTTATATTATTATACATATTTTTATCTACATAATATGAAGAGTTTTGTGAAAATATGTACATATGAATTAAATAGAATTAGGTGAAGATTATGTTTATACTGTATATAAATTGAATTGATCTTTAATAAATAGAGTTAGTTTTTTTTTCTTCTTTATCTCCCCCTACTTAATTGTTACTCGACCAAGTCATGCTGGCTTGGTCTCAGGGATTAGGTTATATATAACTTTGAGCTATATTTATATTTTCTTAAGCTATATTTATTTTTCTAAGTCATTCTGTATAATGTATACATATTTACAACTTGTCTAATTTCCTTTATTTTTATTTTTTTTAATTTTATTTTTATTTATGACTTTTTGATGCATAAAATGAGTTTTTATTCATGAATGAGTTTTTATGAAAAAACTGAATATTAATGTGTATTTACATGTATATGTTAAGGTGATGAATATACGTTTCATCATCTTTATTCTATCATTTTGGCCTTAAAAACCCAAGTAAATGCGTGTAAATAGGCTTGATTTAGGAATTTTATCATTCATGCATCATTGTGTAAAAATTGGATAAAATACTATTTTTAAAGCCAAAATTATAGAATAAACAAAAGAAAAGAAAATTAATAAAATATTGTAAATATTTTATGACCCGTAACCCTGGGACCTAGGCATCTCGATGACTAGGTCGACAAGGAAAAGATAAGGGTCAAAAACCAATAAAGACATCTTTTATTTTATTCATTTATTCCTTATATTTGGGACCAATTTTTTGTTCCACTTTTTATATTTAAAATAAAGAAACATCGTAAATGAAAGTTTTAGATAATTAAATATAGAAAAAAATTGATTTTATACAAAAATAATTTACAAGTAAAAAGTTATGATCTGAATAAGATTCCAAAACCCCAACTTCCTAGACCTTTATCTCTCAAATAAAAACTTGAAATGTATCAAAATCAATTTTAATTGTATATAATTTTCAATACCTATTTAATGAAGGTGGTTTCATATTTTTCGGAGCTATGGTTTGAAAGTTAGGTTTTGGACCCCTATTGTATACTTGTACCAATGAAAATACTCATTTTATTTATTATTCATTATTTTTATAATTTAATGTTTTTATAATTTTGTAAATAATATTTATATTATATGTGTACATTAAAAAATGAATAAAAACATAAAGTAAACATAAAAATAAAAAACTAGTATAAAATACATAGGTATAATACCAATAATTATAGATATACATATAATACTTTTATTTATTTAATTGTATAAAATATATCAGAAAAATAAAATAAAAATATATTCAAGTGTGTAAATTTAAGTTATAAATGTATAAAATAATAAAAAATCAATAAAATTAAATATATAACATAAAAATGAATATATAGATAAATATACCTATATAGCCCTTAAAAGGGAACTTATAATTTTATACCTCTAAAAAATAAAAAAATTCAAAATAAAATAATCCAAAAAATAATAAATAAATTTTATTTTATAATCTAAATTTAATAGAATCATTTATTATTTTAATCAATTTTCTAATTATTTTTTCCAACGATTTTTTTGGTTGGCCCACGTGGACCAACCAGATTCAACCGTTGGTTCGTCAGACCTTGTTTTAATATCTTTTTACGGATTTTTCGAGGTTAAATCTTTCACCATATCGTCTCGACTTCTTCACAACTTTTCCTCCTCGTTCCTTGGTGATTCACACCGGAGGCTTGCTTTGGGCTGTGGATCACGGAGTCGTCCGCTCTCCCTCGATATTTGGAGCCACTCGTCCACTAATTCAAAAAAAACTCCCATCACTTACATTGCGAATTGAACCCTTTTGGACCCGTTTTGGCCACCCTTCGTCGAGCTCAGGATAGAGTGAAGTGACAGTGTGCTCTCCAGCTTCTCGGAGGCGCGGTTAGGCGAGTCGAAGGGTGCATCCACCCTATCTCTCCGGCCAACGGCCGTGAGGTCCTTATCTATGGATTTTCGAGCCATCGAAGTACCTTTTTCTCCTTGTTTTTCTTGCATTTTTTTAGACTCACCGTAGTCTTAGGATCATCTTTAGTATTCCCTCTCGTTTTCACCTAATAGCACACCTTCATTCCCCTTCGTCGGAGCTAGCTCCGGCGAGACGCCCTTTTGTCGTCCCCACCACCGTTCGCTCTGCCAACTGTCGAGGCATTTTGCCCTCGATGGTTTAACCATTTTTGGGCATGTCTTAGGTACAGAACGAGCACCTGGAGCATTTTTTATTGTTCGCCGGAGATACCTGGACGAGCTTTGCTCCGCCGTCTTCGTGCCCGCATTGCCACACATCTCCAGCCATTTAAAGAGACCCAGGACTTGAGCAGATCTGCAGGACCAAATTGGCCCATTTTGGAGCTTCCGACGCCACGGAAGAGGAGGAGCGAGGCCGGGGAAGTTCGCCGTCGAGGGCCTTCTTCCTCATTCTTCGTCATCGCCTCCCTGCCGTCAGATCAAGGGTCTCCGCCTAGGTGTACAACAACTGTCAGATCTCACAGCTTCAGGACCGACAGATCATCAGAACAGCTTCTTATCGCGACCATTGGATCGCGAACCATCATTGGGCCCGCTCATGCTGCCACGTGTCAAGTGAAGAAGGCTACACCATCCGATTGCTAGGTCGTGGGTATTATGCATATTCTTCCTTGACAAATTTTGTATTTATTTATTAAGACCTAATCTTTCATCTATAGTTATTTATATTTTGTATATTTTGCAAAAACAACCTTGTAGTTTTATTAATTACGACTAGGTGCCAATCCACATCACCACACGTGCCTGGTGCACATGAGACATGTGAATTTTGTGTGAAGGCCCTTGTTATTTGTGTTATTTCGATTAGGTCCAGAAACTTTCAAATGTCATACAATATTTTTGGTAATTTTGCAGACTAGCCCCCTAGGTTTCTGTTAATTGCTATTTAGTCCCTACCAGGTCGCGTGCCCTGTGCATGTGACTTTGGCAATTTGTAGAGTGATCCCTATGGGTTTTGATATTTATATTTGGTCCAGAAATATTTTTATTGCATTATATTTTTCTGGGAAATTTATAACTTGGCCCATGAATCTTTGCATAATTACAGAAATATCCCTACTAGTGTGTAATTTCTTTTGGTTTTCTCTATTTATTTCATGCATATATAAAATTTGAAAAAAAAAATAAAAAAAATATATTTAAGTTCATGTTGCATTGCATTTCCACTACATATTTTTATTTCACATTTTTGCTGCATTTTAATATTCATAAAAACTCAAAAACATGCATTTTCATCGCTGTCAGCATTAGAAAATACATAAAAATTATAAAAACTTCTTCAAAAATTCCCAAAAAATGTATTTTGTGTATTTTAGTGTCTTTAATATTCATACCAAAAACCACTAAAAATATAAAATAAAAATCAAAAAATAGAAAAACACTAAATCCTTCATAAAAATATAAACAAAACCATAAAATATCAAAAAAAATATAGTATCTGTCCCTAAATTTTATATAATTTTATTATATTTATTTTAAATCTACTTTGGAGAATTATTGTTACTGTTTATAATTTTTCATCTCCATTTTAATCTCAGCTATTTATTTTATTCACTATTTTAAGTATTTTTGAATTTTCAAAATACCAAAAAATCAACAAAAATATATAAAAATCACAAAAACATTAGAAAAAGATAAAAGCACAAAATCATTTCATTCCGTGAATTTTAGTTATTTTTACCTATTTTTATATATACATTATCCCTCTCTTTAATTTATTGTATATATACTCTATTTTATAATCAAAAGAAAAAATATAAAATATAAAAATAAATTAGAAAATCAGATAATTAAAAATCAAAATATAAATATATAAAAAATCAAAAATTAAAAAAAGTAAAATTAAAAACCAACAAAAAATAACATTTTTAAGCAAATACATCGCATTCACATTTTTTAGCATTCATTGCCCCGATCTACCTGCATGATCCCTGTGTTCGACCTCTACACTACTTGCACTATACACATCTTTTGTAGAGTTGTAATAAATTTTAACTCCGCACCACTTTTCATTGTTTAATCTCTGTTGTGGGTTCATTATTGTCTGAATGTGGATTTCGTGAGCGGTCGCCACACCGATATTGTGATCCCGCCTTGTGTGGATTACTCTAGACCCTCGCAAAAGCCTGTTCAACAAATGGCCATTGTCAGGGTGCAACAACGCTTAGATTGGGATTATTTGTTGATTGTGATTATCTGCCTATTTTTTTTCTTTATTTATTTGGTTCTATATTTTTGATATATCTTGTTGTGCTGTCTAACCTATCTCTTTGTTGACTTTGTGCGAGGAACCGCGGATCGAGGGAGGCGCTATACCCTAAGCGCCTACGCACCCACGTGAAGTTGGCTTCTGCCTGCCAAGCTCAAAGAAGAAGAAGAGAAATTTTGTAGACTTAGCTCCATTCATTTGATTGTATTTATTTTGTGTAATTTGAAGTGAGAGAGAGACTCTAATTTGTAATAATACATGTACTCCGAACTTTGGACACTCGGGCCCAATTTCCAAGTGTTTGTACAATTGGGGGCTCACTGTGATTTTCTCGTTTTTTCTTCGCATTTTTTATTTTGTTTTCCGATTTTATTTAATTTCTTTTGTGTGATTGAGCCCTTAGTTTTAGGAATTTCTTGTCGATAGTCTTAAGGCCAAACACCGAATACTTTGCATGATCCTATAGTTTACGTTTGGATTTTGACAAAACTAATTGCTATTTATTTGGATTTGAGATCGAGCATCGAGAGAAGTGATATACAGCGTGTGCAGGATACGCCGTGGAGGACACTGATGCACTTCCTAGACGGAACTTTTGGATCTCATCTGTAGATACTTAGCATCTCGGTTCTTCACGATAATAACAATTTCTAAACATAGGGTGATTTCATCGGTTACATTTGCATAGAGTTTAGGTTTCAATTCTGTTAAGCATCCTTGCATGTAGAGTGCCGGAGGAAAGGTGAGCATTTCTCTTTAGAATTCATCATCGTTTGCCTCTTGTATTGCTTTTCCACTTCTCTACCTCTGATTTTGGTAACATGGGCGCTTAAAGGAATTGATTCCCCGATAGGCTCGTGCATTTCTCACTAAAAAATCCAAAAAAAGTGATAACAAATAAATTGGGACTGCTAACACTACTCGACCCTAAAATCAACTCAAAAGAAAAATTTTGTCTTGGGGCAAGTAATCCCCTCGTTGTCTTTGTTTTACATTGCTCGCACACACACTAAGGATTAGTGTCAAAATCCCATTTCAGTCCCTAAGTATTTGCACAATTTTTGGACTTCTCACCTAACTCTAAAACAGACAAGATAAAAGACCGCTCTTTTGCGATCTTCACCGAGTTGAGTAGGTGAATTGAGGGTTTGTTTGTGTGAGTTTGTTTGTGATTGCTTGTGTGTATCTAGATCGACTATGTGCAATTGCGCCTTCTTCTTCACTCTTTTGATTTGACCTTCATGCTCTCCCGATCATTTCCTTTTATTTTCGAGATGGAGCCCTAGAGCGTATTTCATCCGGACGTTGTAGATCCCTCATTTACTCCAGTCGGTCCACCACCCTTTTATCAGGAGGACTCACCTCCTCTTTTTTCTAATTTTTGTACATATCCGACCAACCCACTATTTTAGGATCTGGACTTTGACCTTCACCAGTCATTTCCACCACCATCACCTTTACAGCTCGACAACCCACACTTCATTGAATATCTAGATTCGGACTATGATTTTTTCCACACCCACCACCCACGCTCGACACACCCGATCCTGAGATTTTGGAGTCAAATATGATGATATCCACACTTGAGACCTTTAATCATATGATGGAGCATATGAAATCGAGGATGAATGATCTAGTTAGCATAAATAAGATCCAAAATGTTGATCCATTCTTTGAAGATTTGTATTCACTTAAGGATTATCATGAGAGATCAATTGCCAAAAATATAAAAATATGAGAAAAATTAAAAAATACAAAAAAAGTTCTGGAGACCTTTGGTTGAGTCAGACTGTGAGGAGAGTGCTCATCTGCCAGATCTCTTGATTACACAACCTCTCACACCCTGTCCCACCTTTGACTCCGAGGATGCTGCTATACAGACTACTCTTCGCATGCCTCGCGTAGATGTTGATTCTGACCTTCTCCCTTATAGGGAGGAGGTCCAAAAATTAAAAAAAATTGTTGACAGAACTGAAGTGGTGGCCACCATTCATGAGATCATCCGTGCCCCACTTCAACAGGCCATGACCGATTTATCTGCTCCTCTTCCCTAGAAGAGAAAGCAGAGGAGCAGATATGAGCGTCACGTTCTGACCATGGCCACTGCCCACGCCATTACTCACCGTCCCATTCCTAGGAAGAGGAACACATCTACACTTTTCATTAACTCACCATCTCTGACTTCACTTGTAATCACACTCTCCTTGATGGTGGTGCTTCTATTAGCATTATACCCTTCTCTCTGGTACATTCTCTTTATTTAGGGCCTCTCAAGAAAAAAAGGATGATCGTTTATTTTGCTGATGGATTTTTACGCAGCAGATCCTTGAAAACACCAACATTTCATTCAGGGCATGAGGTACAATATTGATTTTGTCATTTTACCCATAAGACCTCTGAAGGATACGGGAGGATCCTTAAGCGCATCACGGAAGCATGATGATCATATCATATACGATCAAGAGCGACTAGTCATACTAGTGGCTCGGTACAATGGAATTTAAAAATTTTAAGGGACAAAACCACATGATCCATAAACCATTTATGAATCGTTTCGTCTAACCACATAGTAGATATAGGAATACTTGTTGTAGCGTGGTTGCGATCGAGCTTCTAAGGGAAGAAGCCTCCTATCTCAAGTCCAACCTTCGGAGGAGATGCTTGCGAGCGCGGGGATGAGTGAGTCGCGGAAATCTCGCAATACAAGTTGTTGTCCAAGCAAGGGAGCTCCTAATCTCGTCATATGAGATCGTATGTCTTCTTCACCAACGAGAAGAACCAAAGAAGATGGAGTACCGAGAGTCGTCGAAGCACAACGCAAGGCGACCATGAGGGCCTTCTTCCTTCTAGGGTATGGTGGACGGCCACCTGAGATAGGAGGAGGAGGGCACGAGAGAATTAGAGAGAGAGTAGAGAGACTTTGTCAAGTCGGTGTGTCTTGAAGAGCAGGCATGCCTCTTCTTATATAGGGTTTTGGGAGTCCATGGATCCCAATCCATGGACAACACACAATCAACGAATGAGATTGATTTGTGTTCCTTTCAACGGCTAAGATGTTGTTGGTAAAACACAATAACAAGTGATTTAGTTTAAATTAATTAATATTGATAAATCAATATAATTAATCTCAAATTATATCACATTTGACTAGAGATAGGATAATGAGAAGACCATGGTCCACTCCTAAATAAGGGGGTACAGCTACTCCTCTCCACATGGAGAGTCGTAGTCATCCTCTCTTGTTAGACAGGACATGGTCAATCTCCTAATATATCATGAGATCTCATTATCTCATGATATCTCCTATAACTCTTGTCGAAAATAATTTTCACAAAAATAATTACAAATTATCTTTTGGAAAATATCAATCAAGCCATTGAAAAAATTGTGAATCTTATTCATAACCCACAACTAAATGTAATTATATTTTCAATTAATTATTCAATGTGAATCCCATTCACATTAACAATTAATCAACAAATATAAATCACACAAGTCTCTCTCTAATGTATATTATAAATCGTATTTATAATATACATGAATTATTGGATAGTGCTATCCACATTATCCATATCCACATCACATTTAATTACATTGGATACTCATTCTCAAGCATTCATATAATGTGAATCGAATTCACATTATTCATGATAATTAAATCACATTTAATTTTCCATTTCTCAATGCTCAGATATAATTCTACCTTGGAATTATTCTTGAACTCTTTCATGAATAATGTGTATTCTCTATAGGTACTTGGAGATAAGGACAGGGCAATTGTATTGTTCTACGTATAGTGACTTAGATATTGAGATCACATCTCAAATCCAGATCTCACGGACCTCCCCTAGATGCTTGATTAAATCAAGTCCGTAAACCAATCTTCTCATTGCATCTGAATCTCATTCAGATCAGTGTCCAACACTTGGAGTAAGATCAAGTTACTTCTCTACTGAGAGGAGTCACTAAAATCCAAAAATGTTTTATCACTCCCTGGGAATGGAAGCGTCATTGTTATACAATTATTTATGATCACATCACACTTAGGTATTCCCAATACTTAGACATCCTACATACTGGAAGACCTTGAATAAACCCGAAGTCATAGATCTCTTTCAGACTGTCACCTTCAGGATTTTATCATTAAGATTATCATTTGATCATTGGGATTTGGTATTGATCATATGCTTTCCAAAAGCATATATCATACCTCTAAATTCTGTCAAGATTCATAAGCGAGATGACCATGCATGGAATTTATCGATCCCAATATCTCATGAGTGAGATGATGTCTTCTGGTTCAGAAGTGAACATGTATGATACCTTTGAGAGATTGTATTACTTATATGTCCTTATATGCACACCTTCTCGCTGGTGTATAGACCTTGGATAGGTGATGTATCTCCATTTCATCACCTTTATTCTATCATTTTGGCCTCAAGAACCCCAGCAAATGCATGTAAATAGCATCAACTTGTACATAATAACATTCATTATTCATTGTATTAATTATACATAAAATAAGGTTTTTTAATGCCAAAATTATAGAATAAAGAGAAGAAAAGAAAAAGGAGTAAAATATTGCAAATATTTTATGACCCTAACCCCGAGACCAAGGCCAGCATGGAATTGGTCGACAAAGAATAAAGTAGGGGGAGATAAGGGCCAGTGTACAATAAATACCTCATTTATTCATGCATTTATTTATGCATTTTTGACACCTATTTTGTACATAATTATTCATTCATCAAATAAAGAAACTTTGTACATGAAAGTTGTAGATAACAATGTAAATAAAAATACAGAATTGAGTTTGTATAAAAATAATACTCAGTGTACATTTTATAACTAAAATAAAAAGCCAAAATCTCAACTTCACAGACCCATATCTTGTAAATAAAAACTCAAAATCACCCAAACTCACCCTTTAATTGTATATAGCTTTCCAAGAACTATTTAATAAAATTGGTTTTATAATTTTTGGAGTTCATCTGTAAAAGTTAGGTTTTTGGCCCTCATTGTGCACTCTGCCTGATTAAAATATTCAATTTATTAATTGTTCATTATTTTTACAAAATTATATTTTTAGAATTTTTTAAATAATGTGTATAATACATGTACATATTGAGATTAGAATAAAACTAAAAAGGATTTATAAAATAAAATAAGTCTATGCAAGATAATAGGCATAATACCTATGTTAAGTATATATCTAAATAAAGAAGGGAAACATTCTTTAATTCTTTCATATTTTTATAATATTGTTAATATTACATATAACTTACTAAAAATACAAATCTAAAATAAAAACCAAGAAAATACATTAAATAAATAAAGTATATATAATATATAGGTAAAAGACCTATAAGTATACCTACATATACATAGACCTATTTATTTAAATATGTTAATAAACATATAAAAATTGAATAAAAATATATCTACACTCACAAAAATAAGTTACAATTTTATAAAATTAAAAAATAAAATAATAGAATAAAAATAAACAAAATAAAAATAAATACACTTATAAATACCTTATTAAAATAAACTCAAAATAAAATACATTAAAAAATAAATAAAAATCATAAATAAATACTACATATTTAATAAACATTTTGTATTTTATGAGTAAAATTAAATAAATTCATTTATTAGGATAAAATAATAAGTCAAATCCGGGCTGACATGGCCCAATGAGCTTCCAGCATTTTGTTGACCGCCTGGTCAACTCGACCCCCACGTGGCTGAAATGATGTGGCTGGTCATTTCCGCCCGTCTTCTCCCTTTTTTCCCGCTTGACTCGTCCATCGTTGGCCATCGACGTCTTCTGACAAATTGATCCCCGATCATTGTACATCACCGCCAGTAACCCAGATCGACCATCTAACCTGCCGATTCTTCGTGGCGCCCCGGTCAATAAGGGTGTGTATCCATGTCTATAAATAATTCCTTCGACCTCCTCCCCCATTTTGGTCTCCCTTCGGTCACTTTCCACCCTCATTTCCAGTCCATGGAGGATCCTCGTGACAGGGGGGTACTCTTGTAAGTCTCAGTCAGTCAGAGGAGTCGAAGGAAGTACCCACGGCCGCCGCTCGCCGGAGGTCCTGCTCCCTGGTCGATCGCAGGTATAAGAGCTGCCCTTTATCTCGTTTTATAGTTTAATTTTCATTTTTAGTTTTTAATTAAGTAGTTAGAGACATCTGTAGACCCTTAGGTGCCAGGTTAAGGCCAGATTGAGGGTCGCCGGAGATCAACTCCGGCGAACCTCTCTAACTTGATCCACGCACATTCTGACCCTCACTTCATCACCATTTCGTTCCCTATGCATTCTTCATCTACACTTCGCGTCAGATCAACCAGAGCCCCGCTGGCTCTACGAATCGAGGTTTACCCCCACCGCGTCGTCGGACCTCGCCCCCCTCATTCATTTTCCATCTTTTTAGCTGTAACCCCCGGTCGAGGAGGATCTCCTCGAGCCCCCGGTCTTTTAGGTGCAGGGCATGAGCCAAACGGAGCTCCCTGGAGCTCGAATCGATCACCTGCGAGGTTCCAGGACCCCCCTTTCTTCTCCGATCTCGCCGAACCAATCTAGGGGGTCCTGGACCTTCTGGAGTACCTCGGACGCTGCGCACCACCTCGCTGGACGTATGGAGCCTATCGCCATTCACCAGGAGCGTCTGGAGGCGGAGGAATCAAGGATTGAAGCTCAAGAAGCCAGCCATTCTTCCATGTTCTTCGTGAGCAGCAGCCACCGTCGGATGAAGGAGGCGGCCCCAGATCTAATCAGGGTCGTCCATTTAGCGGCCGCCTCGGTTGTTCGATCCATCACTAGATGCAATCTCAGCCGAGGATCGTCGAAGGGGTATCAGGCTTCGAGAGCCCGACACGTGGATAAGTGGAAAGCCCATCACCGTCCATTTGCGCGCCTTATGGGGTAAATTACACTGGACCCCCTCGCATGTTTTTGTATTTAGCGATTAGTACTGTAAATAAATTCGCACGTTGTAAATAAATTATAAATCTTGTAGTAGGACCCCTATATTTTCTAGAATTACAATCAGGTCCTTATGCGCCTCACGTGCAGTCCCACGTGAGGCGCGCGAAAATTGTAGTCAAACCCTGGAGGGTTTTGTATTTCATTTTGACCCCTAAAATTGCAGAACACGTGTAATGTTTTTGGTGTTTTTGCATTAAAGCCCCTGACTTTATTTTTATTTGCAAAAATGCCCCCGCCAGGCTATGTTTTTTGTATGCTTTGTCCATTTATTTCATGCATCATATTAACTTGAAAAATTTTACAAAAATTTATATAAGTTCATGTTAGCTTGCTCTTACACGCCATATTTTTAGTTTTTAATTTTGTTGCATTTTTGCATTTATTAAAAATCAAAAACATGCATTTTGTATGCTGTCTAGCTTAGAAAATACCAAAAAATTGTAAACCACCTCAAAAAATTCCAAAAAAATTCCCTATGGTCTATTTTATACTATTTTAGTGTCAATCCAAAAATCACTAAAAATCTCAAAAGAAAAACCTTAAAAATTCAAAAATACTCAAAAACATCTAAAAAATTATAGAAAAATCTAAAAAATACAAACTCAACTCCTGTAAGTTCTATAATTTGTCCTTTTCATTTTAAAAATAGTTGAGAAAAATTTTGTGGCTATTTTAAATTTTTAATTCCCATTTTACCCCTTGCTAGTAGCTAAACCTCTGTTTTCCCATATTTTGCTATTTAAAAATACCAAAAACAATTTGAAATTATATCCAAAAATCACAAAAACATTAAAAATTCATGAAAACACCAAAAAAATTTTATTCCTGCATTTTTGAGTATTTTTGTATATTTTTATAAATATTATATCACCTCTCTTATTACATTGTATATGCATTCCAATATTGAAAAAGAAAATTAAATATATATATATATATAGCATATATATATAGTTATGTATAATCTGAAAATTATAAAATCAAAAAAAGGAAAAATATATATATATATTGTCTATATAATCTATATATATATGTATGTATTATATGCTCTCTACATACCCCTTTATGGGTATATATTTTTATATCTATATTCTACACAAATATATATAAATATATAATATTAAACCATATATAGATTATTGTTAAAAAACCCACAAAAATAGGATTGATACAAGGATGACTCTGTTGTATATGGACATCATAGGCTACTTCATTTATTGCATTGCTCTCTGTGGTTCGACCTCTACATACTTATTCACTGTGCATCTTGTGGTAGAGTAATAAATATTAATTCACACTTTTGGGACTCAATTAATTTATTCTTTTATTGTGGGTTAATTGCTGATTAACCGGTGTTCTGTGAGCGGTCGCCTCATCGACACTTTATATATCTTTGTGACCCTTGCGGAATAGCCTGTTATCAGATGGCGCCGTTGCCGGGGAGTAATGAGCATAGCCTATTAATTTTGTTATTCTTGTTTAGAAATTGATGTGTCATTAATTTTATGAGCAGCTATTTATTATGCAATTGATCACTATGCTTTATTGATTTCTTTATTGTGATTAATTCTTTCCTACTTTATTTTATTGATTGAGCTATACTAATTCAATCTCTTTGTGACTTTGATGCGAGGGCCCGCCACGCAAGGATGGCTTCTTAGGGAGCCAAGGCAGCCGAGCTTGGAGGAGGGTGGTCTTCACCTCATGACCATCTGGAGAGAGCACCAAGGATACAAGGGGATGGGATTAGTTTAGAGCAATTAGGATTATTTTTGTAATTTATTGTGAGAGAGAGACAATTTTGGCATGTAATAATTAACAGGACTCTACTCTTCACAATGAGGTCCAGTACCCGGGTGATTGTTCACCTGGGGGCCTCATCGCGGTTTTCCGAGTTTTCATCGCTTTCATTTCTTTGTTTCCCGAAGTTTTGAGCTTTCCGCCTTTATTTTATTTTGTTTTGTGTGCTTGGAGCCCCTAGATATAGGTTTCTTGATTCGGTAGCTAGGTCCAAACATTAATAAGAATGCATGTTCCTATAGTCTACTTCGTATGGATCAAGTCAAACTTAAACAAGCCACTCATCTGTCTCTTAGCCCTTATGCCACAGCGAGCCCCATAAAGCTCTATCTCCTAAACTCAAGTGTGTTGAGCAGAGGAGGGGTGAGCCAAGACCGGACCTTTCAGGCTAAATATGAATGAGCGACTTATGGTTCTTCACGCTAATAGCAGCTAATGTTTAGGGTGATTTTGTGCCTTGCATATCGACATGTAGATAGGTTTAAAAATTCTATTTTACATACCGCATGGAGAGAGCTGGGATGCACTGTATGTCTTCTAACTCAGCATGCATCATTCGGTTCAATGGTGAGATTTCCATCATGGAACCACTTGCACGGCTTTTCCGCTATCTCCCTCTGATTTTGAGCACCTAGGAATTAATTGAGAATCTACAAAAACGTTAAGCGCTGGTATGAAAACAGACTCAAAAAAAGTGAAAACCCAAAAATTAAAACAAGGGGACTGCTAAATAAACTTTGACCTTAATTAAAATCTGTAATAGACTATCATTGTACCGGGTTCATAAAGCCCTCATTATTTTCAGGTACCTTGGAGGGGGACCAAAACCCTACTCCCTTGAGCAAGTGTGACCCCCTAAGGATTAAAGCCAAAAACCCAGTCTGCTACTGCATTCTGTATCGCCTGGATTTATGAAGTAATGGCGCTTCTATCGTACATAGGTGAGTAGGACTTGGTCACCAATGATGATTCTCTGTTGTGTAGAGCATCGACCCTGTCCGAAGTATTGAGCATAGGCCACGCCTTCACGGGGGTGTCTGTCTCATTGTCCTACGTCCGAGTAGGTTCTTGCATGCTCACGGATGATTCCATTGCGAGCGAGGACCGAAGTATTGGTTTCGCCTATCGGCTTCCTCTCTATATTTTGTTGGATGAGTAGGGATCCAGGAAGGGTTACAAGGACTCCAAAAAGTACAGACTACAGGTTACACAGGAGGAGGACAAGTACGGGATACTCTTCTGGCAGTACTCTTTCTCCTATAGGGTAGCGTACTAAGGACTTGTTACAAGATATGCCTGAAATCACAACTCTAAAAAATGAAAAGATAATAAATAGTTGAACCTTCACGGCTTCACATGGCGTGAGTTGGTGAACCCGATTTTGTATTGTGTTTGTATGGATCTAGATTAAGGTTCAAAGATCGAGTTCTGCACCTTTGCGCAAATTTTGTTATGTCATTCTCCTTTTCACCACCCCGATCACCTGAGCTTTTCTACTGTTTTACACTCCTTTTATTCCTCGTTGACCATCGTATCTTTCTTCCAACATCCGATCTTCTCTTGTACTTTGCGAAGTTGATCCATGGATGGTTTCTGTCGGGACCTCACCGACACCCACATCGATTCCGTGAACTCAACTCCGCCAATAAATTCGAGGCGATTCCCGATAACCCGATCCAGACTTTGCGGATCGATCTCAAGACTCCTCGTTTTCTACCTTTCTCTTGGCCACCCAATAAACTGGAATCACTTTTGTCCCACCTTCGCCGTTGTGAATGGAAGTCGATTACAGTCCATATCCTTTTCCGTTCGCAACATGCTGGGGTTGACCTGAATTCCAGCTTCATCATGACGGATGAATAAAATTGCAAGTGGTCTGATTTGGACTATCTCATTCTACAGATAGAAGACAATGCGAGCCCTGGAGACTACTCCGGAGTTCATTTTGTCCGACTCAGACCCTGATATGGCTCCCGGAGGAAAGGGCAAGGGTCAGCAGCCACCCCAACCAGAAGGACAGATACCAGACCAGAATGAAGTCAATGCACAATTGCTGGTGTCTATCCAGGCCATTCAACAGCAGCTGACCGAGCAGGCCCTCACGCAGACATCATTCCAGGATATGTTGAACGATATGATGAACCGAGACGAGGTAGGTGGAGGTGGAGGTGGAGGTGGAGGTGGCGGTGGAGGTGGAGGAGGTGGTGGGCCTAACAATGATGATCTAGAATTCCCACCACCACCCAAGCCCACACTTAAAGAGACATAAAATCCGGGAGACAGCCAGATGACCGAATGGATCCTTATTCCACCGGTACACGCTCACTTTGAGCTGAAACCCCAGTTCATTGCTCTTCTCCCTGCATTCCATGGAAATACCAGTGAAGAGCCGTACATTCACCTGCAGCAATTCTCCCGCATTTGCCGCACCACTCACCATCCTAATGTCACTCTGGACATTGTCAAGATGATGGCGTTCCCCTTCAGCCTACAAGACAAGGCCCTCTATTGGGTAAACCATCTGGGGAAGGTTGTGACGACCTGGGCGGAGCTGAAGTCAGCCTTTCTGCATAAGCATTACCCTCTCGGTGGGCTCAACCAGATGCGAGCCCGAATCAGTAATTTCTCCCAAGGAGCCCATGAGTCAGTACACGAAGCATGGGAGAGATTTACTGATCTGCAGGAGAAGTGTCCCCATCATGAGATTCCAAAGACCAGCTTGGTCCAGCACTTCTTTGGGGGACTAAACATCGAGAGCCAAAGGCTCGTTGACGCAGCATGTGGGGGCTCACACTTAAACAAGGATGAAGACGTAGTCTGGCAGATATTTGAAGAAATGGCCAAAGGAGAGGCTGCCCTCTCTTCATCCAAGGCATATCAGAAGCAGCCCCAGATCCTCCAGAAATAAGTACACATGGCAGCGTCCAAAGAGGCAGAGAGAGATGAGAGCTCCAACCTCAGTATCATCAGGGGCCATCTCTCGAAAGTTGACATCATTGAGAAGTGATCACAGGACCTCGAAAAATTCGCTGTGATCGAGAAGAGGACTCATAAGTTAGACAAGCTTGATCAGATCAACAAGTATCTTGAACTGTTGGTGGGCACCAGCAACTATGTTCAGTCGGTGACACCATCAGAAGCTCCAGCTGAGAAAAAGGACGAGCAGCAACTGCAGCATCAGCCTCAGCCGAGCCAGCAGCCACTGGCAGTCCAACACGTGTACTACGTGCAGGCGCCCGACCAGGGCCAACCGCAGCAGCAGATGGTTGTGTACCAACCAGAGTTTCTTTCAGGACCTGATCCAGTTTTTCCACCACCACCCCTGATTCAAGAAGTGAACGGGGTATGGACCAACGATGCACAGCCGACCTGTCCTATGGGGCAACCCCAGGGTCAGCCACTTGCCAACCAGCAATACCACCAACCTCAGGGTGGTCACTTTGGACAGTCCTCTCAGCCTCATCAGCAGTATCATCAGCCTCCCCAGTACGCAAATCAATGGAGGCAGAACCCGCCATACCAGCAGCCGCAATACCGCCATCCACAGTCGTTTCATCAGTATGCGGCTACCCCACCTCAGCAATATCAGCAGTATCCTCCCCCCTCTTATCAGCAACTTCAACTTCCTGCACCACCTCAGCACCACCAGCAGCAACCTCCGCACCCATTAATGCAACAGCAGCGTGGTCTGCACGCTGAACCCACCAAGGTACCCCCTGCGAACCCCACCATGGATTGTCTGGCCCAACTTGTCAAAGGGCTAGCGGATATGACCAAGAGGCTTGATGACCTGACCGCCACCAGAACCACCATTCCGGCTCAGGTCGAAGACAACCCCAATAATTTCAAGAAGAAGGAGCAGGTAGATTGTGATGTCCGGTCCGTGTCTGACAATGATATTACTGTTTATTCTAATGTTGTTACTCTCGGGAGCGGTAGGGCCTTGCCTCCGCCTGCCACCAAGAATGGGGTGAATAAAGAAACAGGTGGATCAACATCTTCAGCATTAGCCGTGCCAGCTCCAGGGGTGGGTGAGGAGGAAGAAGAAGGAGAAGCCATTCCTGCCGTCGTGCACTTCCAGCAGCCTCAGCTCAAAATACAAAAAAAATCAACAAAACCAAAAACAACAAAAAGAAGTTTGTAGCCGAAGCGAAGCTGCGCCAGCCTTGGAGGAGCCGCCAACAGCAGCCGATCCCTCGCCAGCCGACGGAGCAGACGCTACACTTTTTGCTCGCCTTGCAGCACCAGCATGTCAAGATACAGTTTGTACTCCTTTTTGTAGTCCGGATGTACAACATTCTACGGGCGATGATGTTGATGTAAATAATAACTCTATTTCTTCTGCTAGAGATGTACATGTTCCTTTTCCTCATGCAATAGAAAAATCCAAAAAAAATTGCAAAACGAAAAAGTGCATTGTCTGATCCAGGAGTTGGGAAATAATTGACAATTTAACTGTTGAGATTCCCCTACGAAAGGCCATGGAGTACATGCCAGCCGTGAAGAAAGGACTAAAGGAGGTTTGTACTAGCAAGCGTCGCCCATCAAGAAAGAACAGACGCCAGCAAGTTGAGAAGCACGTGCTCTCCATGGCCACGATAGCAGCTATCAGTAACCTCCCGCAGAAAACGCATGACACAGGAGCACCTCTGATCAGTTGTGAGATTTTTGACCAGGTCTTCGAGCGAACTCTCCTAGATAGTGGTTCTTCCATCAACCTCTTGCCATCATCCATAATGCAAGAATTTGGGCTGGGTCTGCTCAAGCAGAAACGCATGATCCTTCAGTTCGCTGACCGATCCATCAAGCGGCCCCGGGGTCTTTTGGAAGACGTAGTAGTTAAAGTGCAGGAGATGCAATTCCCAGCCGATTTTGTAGTCCTTGATATGGACTCACCTGCACCTCTGCTCCAGACCCCTATCATCCTTGGCCGACCATTCCTACGTACTTCAGGTGTCATGGTTGATTACGGGTCTGGCAAGATTACTTTTAGCTCGGACACAAAGCAGATCACTATCAATATGAGTAGAGAGCCGAATGCCACGACTGATGAGAGCCAGGCAGCATCCGAAGTAGACTGTGACTTTATTGCAGAAATCAGAGATTCATTCTTGTCATTGGACGATTCATGGACCCGAGAAATCCTCATTCTTGAGGAGGACTTGGAAAGCACAGTTACCCTCAGCTCCGATGATTCTTGGGAGACATATTCTCAGATCCAGGCGCATCTCTTTGAGCATTCACTCCAGACCGAACACGATCAGCCTAGCGCAGAACCGTTCGGCACATCCCTGGGATCTCAATAGAATGATGAGGATGGTAGCCCTTTCAAGGAAGTACATCCCACCACCAGCATAGTGTCTGAAGTGACCAACAAGTTGGACAGATCAACACCAGAACTCAAGCCACTTCCTGCAGGCCTGAAGTATGCTTTCCTTGCGAGTGAAGAACAAATGTATCCGGTCATCATCAGTAGTAGGCTGAATTCGGATCAGGAATCTCGTCTTCTCGAGGTTCTAGAAAAGCACCGCAAGGCACTTGGTTGGTGCGTATCAGATCTCCGAGGGATAAATCCAGCTTTATGTTCACACCACATCTATCTGGAAGAAGATGCCAAGCCGTCCCACGAATTCCAAAGAAGGTTAAACTCTAACCTCCGGGACGTCATCATGAAAGAGATAACCAAATGGTGTGATGCAGGCTTCATTTATCCCATCTCCGATTCAAAATGGGTAAGCCCACTGCATGTAGTTCCAAAGAAATCCGGGCTTACAGTGGTTACAAATGACAAAGGAGAGGGAATATCCACTCGGGTACCGACATCCTGACAGGTGTGTGTTGACTACTGCCATCTTAATGCAGCAACTAAGAAGGACCACTTCCCCTTGCCATTCATTGATCAAGTTTTGGAAAGATTAGCAGGCAAGGAGTTCTTCTGCTTTTTGGATGGGTATTCCGGGTACAACCAAGTGGCAATCGCCCCTGAAGATCAAGAGAAGACTACCTTCACTTGCCCGTTCGACACCTACGCCTTCAAGAGAATGCCCTTTGGTTTATGCAATGCACCAACAACTTTCCAAAGATGCATGTTAGCAGTCTTCGCCGAGATGGTAGGCAGTTTTCTCGAGGTGTTCATGGACGACTTCTCTGTCTATGGTGATAGTTTTGATTCTTGTCTTGAGCACCTAGACAGAGTGCTTCAGAAGTGTCGGGAAGTTAATTTAGTGCTTTCATGGGAAAAAAGCCACTTCATGGTCACCGAAGGCATCGTGCTGGGCCACGTCGTTTCCAAACGTGGCATGGAAATCGACCCGGCGAAGGTGGATGTTATTGCAAATCTATAGCCACCTCAGACAGTTAAAAATATAAGGTCATTCCTGGGGCATGTGGGATTCTACAGACGATTCATCAAGGATTGCAGCCGCATTACCCGATCTTTGACAGAACTTCTGTGCAAGGAAACTGAGCTCAATGTAGATCAGCAGGTTCTCCTTGCTTTCGATCAGCTGAAGGAGCTTATTACTCAGGCTCCAAATTTACAGCTGCCAGACTGGTCTCTTCCTTTTGAGATAATGACTGATGCATCTGACTTTGCAGTTGGGGTTGTTCTTGGGCAGAGGAAAGATAAATCACCCTATGCCATTCACTACTCCAGCAAAACATTAGATGAAGCACAGAGAAATTACACAGTAACAGAGAAAGAGTTGCTGGCTGTGGTTTTCGCCCTTGAGAAATTCAGATCCTATTTCCTTGGATCAAAAGTCACAATTTTTACAGACTACTCTGCTAGCCGGTACCTCCAGCAGAAGAAGGATGCCAAGCCGAGACAGATTCGATGGATCCTTCTCCTCCAAGAATTTGATCTGGAAATTAAGGACAAGCCTGGAGTTCAGAATGTGGTAGCAGACCATCTCTCCAGAATTGAGCAGCACGAGTCTCCTCTGAACAGTGCACCCATTACAGAAACCTTTCCTGACGAATCAATCTTAGTAGTAGATTCTCTTCCTTGGTATGCGGATATAGTCAATTACCACGCCTCTAGGGTAACAACATCGGATTGGACGAAGAATCAGAAGAACAAATTCATGTCGACCATCCGATTATACCAATGGGAGGATCCTCTTTTATTCAGGGAAGGAGCGGATTGCATTTAGCGCAGGTGCATCCCTCAGGAGGAGCAATCTAGTGTCCTCAAGCATTGTCACTCGCTCGAATCTGGTGGACATCACTCTGGAGATCGTACGGCAGCAAAAGTACTTCAGTGTGGCTTCTGGTGGCCCACATTATTTAAGGATGCAGCAGAATTTGTCAAGCGATGTATTAACTATCAGAGATTGAAAGGTACACTTACTGCAAAAGATTCGATGCCCCTGAAAATCATTCAGATAGCAGACGTTTTCGATGCATGGGGCATTGACTTCATGGGACCTTTCCCTAACAGTCAAGGTTTTGAGTACATCCTTCTTGCCGTCGATTACGTGAGTCGTTGGGTTGAAGCTATCCCTGCTCGATCCGCTGACAGCCGAACAGTGTGTCAGTTCCTGAAGAAGAACATCATCTCGCAGTTCAGGATACCGAAAATTCTCATATCAGACTGGGGTAGCCATTTCATTAACAAAGAGGTCAAGAAGTTGAAGAAGGAGTATGGCATCGATCATCGTGTCACATCTCCTTGCCATCCTCATACCAATGGCATGGCAGAATTATCAAACAGAGAAATCAAGACTATTCTGTAGAAACTTGTCAGGCCTAACAGAAAAGAATGGTCCCAACTCTTGGACTCGATCTTATGGGCTTACAGGACCGCCTACAAGTCTCCTTTGGTCATGTCACCCTATCTTCTTGTATACGGAAAGCCGTGCCATTTTCCCGTCGAATTAATTCACAAGTCTTTATGGGAAGTTAACAATTGCAATTTGGACTCATGAAAAGTGGTCAGGAAAGAAAAGATGTTCTGAACAAACTCTTGGAGTTCTGAGACTATGAATACGATAACACATTGATGTACAAAGAAAAGGTGAAACGCTGGCATGACTGGCACATCAGAAGAAAGACCTTTGATATTGGACAGAAGGTGTGGTTGTTTGATGCAAAGTTGCGGATCTTCTCGGGCAAATTAAAGAGTAAGTGGACAGGGCCATTTCGAGTTTGTGAAGTGCGTGACAATGGAAGTATTGATATATCAGAATTGTCTTCTGACGCACATCCATTCATCGTCAACGGTCAACTCCTGAAGCCTTACCTCGAACCAGATACATTCTTGGCCGTTGTTGACTCAATTCAGCTCATACACCATGATAACATATCCACAACAGTTGCAGCATCAAAAAATTCAGACGATGTACTCCAAAAACTATTTATCTGATTTTCTTCTTTTCTTCTTTTCTTCTTTTCCTTTTCTATCTTCTTTTTGTATCTAAAAGGTGCCGCCCTTGTAGACAGTCTTCCATACTTAGGACGTACTTTGTCCTAAGTATAGGGGTGATGTGCACCCCGAGTTTTTCATTTCATTTCGATCCTCTCCATCGTCTCCTCTTCTTGTCTATACTTAGGAGTATCTTACCCTAAGTATAGGGGGAGACAATCTGAGTACGATCTGTGTATTCCCACCCTTGACCCTCCCTGCTTTGTGTACAGTCTACTATACTTAGGATTATTTGGTCCTAAGTATATGGGGGACGGTCAACTTCTCATTCATTCATTCATTCACATATATTCTTTAGATCTGTCTATACTCAGTACGACTTATGGCTTCTCTTTTCTCTTCGACCTATGAGGACATAGCTCAAGCTAAGTATAGGGGGGTCGTATATACCATGTATATACTATAATCTATAACTCATACCGAAAAATAAAACATCAACTCAATCTAAAAAGTAACAAGTAACTCTATAATAATAAAAGATGATTGTGAGCTCCTCAGACTCTTTGTATTTGTACTGATTAATAAGTCAGGAAAAGCGTTTTGTGCAAAATAATCTCTTTGAAAAATCCTTGATTGTTTGAAAAATAGTGTGTACAAGTATTCAACCTTTGAAAAATCAGTCTTGTGTGTAAAATCTATTTTCTTTGAGTGAAATAAAATGTGTGAAAATTAGTGTGCAAATGATTGGAAAATGTTGGTTGTCAAATTGCTTTGAAAAATCTACCTATCCTGTGTAAAAACATTTGTAAAATCATTTTCAAATGCGTGAACATGTTGTAAAATTATTTTGGACTATAATTTTTCGAAAATCTTTTGAAAATGGTTCTCGAATAAGTCTGAGGAGTCTGCACAAAAATCTCTCACACAAAAATAAGCAATAATCCCATATAAATCTTATAAGAGCCAAAACCCTGTTGTACATCAAATACATTTTTCTTCTTTTGTATATACTAATTAACAAATCAGGTTAAATACCTATACAGTATGATTTGAAAAATAGTGTGAACCGTTTGAAAAAAATTTGTTGTGAAATCTTTTCAACCTGTGTAAAATTGTTTGGATTGAAAAACTTTTTCTTTGTGTGGAATAAAAGATTTGAAAAACCTATGTGCAAATGTTTTGAAAAATGTTTGTCAAAATTATTGTGGAAAATGTATACATATATAAAGTGAAAAAGCTTTGCAAAAATAGTTTTCAAATGTGTGTAAATTGTTGCAGAAATTATCGTATACTATAGTTTGCCAAAAATTATTTTCAAAAACTAGACCTGAGAAATAAAAGCATCATTACAAATACTTGTAAATTATAAATAAAATGCATAAAATTCTTTCTGTATAACCTAAGTAAATTACGTCATTAAAACTTGTAAAGTCTTTATAAATCCATATATTTTTGCGGTACGCCCGTGTAAATAGTTGCATGTAGTTTTTGTATATGTCAAGCTTCTTATTTGCAAAAATTCCTTGTGTAAAAAAACTCTTTGATTCTTTTAAATTCTTTGTGAAAAAATTGCATCATTCATTGTGCATAGCATTAGCATACCATTCATATTCTTTTTGAGTGAGCTTGATGATTGAATCAGTCCAATAAAGTCTCAAATTGGAGCTTGGTTAGACCTTACAACACCTAACTGCACTGGAACCTTAAGGTACTTCAGGTCTATGCAGACTTAATTCTTTGAGAAATCAGGGCTGGGTTCAAGTCACCTCAACTGACTAACTAGAACTTTTCGAGACACACGCGTGACTCTTGCCGACCGTGACCTAACTTGGACACTTGCACCTTTCACTTGGCTCAACTCAGTTGGAGTGGTGAGGGGCTTGGATTTGCCAGTCTGAGAAGCACACGGGTGGAAACATTCGTCCTCGTCCAAGGAGGGAAGTGCACCCCAACCCGGTTCAATAGCCATGAGGTCTAACGACAAGAGATTGTGGGTTGCAATAAAGCTTCAAAAGAGGGATAGTCTATTGGCTCAAGAGGAAAAACTCCTTATGTAAATGCTGCTGTGAATAATATGTCAAAAAAAAATGGTCAGGCATGTATAAAAATAAAATGCCTGCAAAGTATCTACATATGTTGTAAAGCCAATAAGCAAGCTTGAGTTCCAAAGTCAAACATGTGAGCCTGCAGCTGGATGACTTGACTATACTGGTCTTACATCCTAGGATAGGTAGCTACACTGGCTACCGTCCATTCTTCTTTTCACCCCCTCCTCTTGTGTTGGTTGCCACTTGAACTTAGAAGGGAATACCCTGCTCCTCGAGGAAAGAGCTGTTGGATTGGGGAATCATTGGGTTGTCATTCTGGAGAAGTCAGTTCCTTTGTCATTTCAGTTGGGGAGAGCCACTATCACTTACACTGTACAAGTCAGCTTCATAGTTATAAGGGTTTGCGTATGATGTAAACCAGTTCTGACCAGGCTATTGAAGTGGGTTGAACCGAGTTCTGTGACTCTCGAAGGCTGTTGTATTTTAAAGCTGGTTCCCGACTAGGTTCCACACACCTCTACACCCAAGGTCTGACAGGAGCTCCAAATTCAGATTTTATAAAGGCATACATTGCACTGAAAGCACCCCTATTCACTCTATCCTTCTTTAATTCTCTTTTTCTTTTCTTTATTCTTTTTGTACTTATTGCATAAGTATTTGCTAGGGACTAGCAAAGGCAAGTATAGTGGCGTGATGAATCTCCATTTCATCACCTTTATTCTATCATTTTGGCCTCAAAAACCCCAGCAAATGCATGTAAATAGCATCAACTTGTACATAATAACATTCACTATTCATTGTATTAATTATACATAAAATAAGGTTTTTAATGCCAAAATTATAGAATAAAGATAAGAAAAAAAAGGAGTAAAATATTGTAAATATTTTATGACCCTAACCCCGAGACCAAGGCTAGCATGGAATTGGTAGACAAGGAATAAAGTAGGGGAGATAAGGGCCCGTGTACAATAAATACCTCATTTATTCATGCATTTATTTATGCATTTTTTACACCTATTTTGTACATAAATATTCATTCATCAAATGAAGAAACTTTGTACATGAAAGTTGTAGATAACAATGTAGATAAAAATACAAAATTGAGTTTGTGTAAAAATAATCCTCAGTGTACATTTTATAACCAATATAAAAAGCCAAAATCTCAACTTCACAGACCCTTATCTTGTAAATAAAAACTCAAAATCACCCAAACTCACCTTTATTTGAATATAGCTTTCCAAGAACTATTTAATAAAATTAGTTTTATAATTTTTGGAGTTCATCTCTAAAAGTTAGGTTTTTGGCCCTCATTGTGCACTCTGCCTGATTAAAATATTCAATTTATTCATTGTTCATTATTTTTACAAAATTATATTTTTAGAATTTTGTAAATAATGTGTATAATACATGTACATATTGAGATTAGAATAAAACTAAAAAGAATTTATAAAATAAAATAAGTCTATGCAAGATAATAGGCAAAATACCTATGTTAAGTATATATCTAAATAAAGAAGGGAAACATTCTTTAATTCTTTCATATTTTCATAATATTGTAAATGTTACATATAACTTACTAAAAATACAAATCTAAAATAAAAACCAAGAAAATACATTAAATAAATAAAGTATATATAATATATAGCTAAAAGACCTATAAGTATACCTACATATACATATACCTATTTATTTAAATATGTAAATAAACTTCTAAAAATTGAATAAAAATATATCTACACTCACAAAAATAAGTTACAAATTTATAAAATAAAAAAATAAAATAATAGAATAAAAATAAACAAAATAAAAATAAATACACTTATAAATACCTTATTAAAATAAACTCATAATAAAATACATTAAAAAAATAAATAAAAATCATAAATAAATACTACATTATTTAATAAACATTTTTCATTTTATGAGTAAAATTAAATAAATTCATTTATTAGGATAAAATAGTAAGTCAAATCCTGGATGACATGGCCCAATCAGCTTCCAGCATTTTGTTGACCGCCTGGTCAACTCGACCCCCAGGCGGCTGAAATGACGTGGTTGGTCTTTTCCGCCCGTCTTCTCCCTTTTTTTCCCGCTCGACTCGTCCATCGTTGGCCATCGATGTCTTCTGACAAAATGATCCCCGATCATTGTACATCACCGCCACCAACCCAGATTGACCATCTAACCTGCCGATTCTTCGTGGCGCCCCGGTCAATAATGGTGCGTATCCATTTCTATAAATAATTCCTTCGACCTACTCCCCCATTTTGGTCTCCCTTCGGTCGCTTTCCACCCTCCTTTCCAGTCCTTGGAGGATCCTCGTGACAGGGGGGTACTCCTGGAAGTCTCAGTTGGTCGGAGGAGTCGAAGGAAGTACCCATGGCCGCCGCTTGCCGGAGGTCCTGCTCCCTGGTCAATCCCAGGTATAAGAGTTGCCCTTTATCTCGTTTTATAGTTTAATTTTCGTTTTTAGGTTTTAATTCAGTAGTTAGAGACATCTGTAGACCCTTAGGTGCCAGGTTAAGGCCAGATTGAGGGTCGCCGGAGATCAACTCCGGTGAACCTCGCTAACTTGATCCACACACATTCCGACCCTCACTTCATCACCATTTCCTTCCCCTACGCATTCTTCATCTACGCTCCGTGTCAGATCAACCAGAGCCCCGCTGGCTCTGCGAATCGAGGTCCACCCCCACCGCGTCGCCGGACCTCGCCAACCTCAGTCATTTTCCATCTTTTTAGCTGTAACCCCAGGTCGAGGATGATCTCCTCGAGCCCCCGGTCTTTTTGGTGCAGGGCATGAGCCAAACGGAGCTCCCTGAAGCTCGAATCGATCACCTGCGAGGTTCCAGGACCCCCCCTTTCTTCTCCGAGCTCGCTGAACCAATCTAGGAGGTCCTGGACCTTCTGGAGTACCTCGGACGCTGCGCACCACCTCGCCAGACGTATGGAGCCTATCGCCATCCACCAGGAGCGTCTGGAGGCGGAGGAATCAAGGATTGAAGCTCGGGAAGCCAGCCATTCTTCCTTGTTCTTCGTGAGCAGCAGCCACCGTCGGATGAAGGAGGCGGCCCCAGATCTAATCAGGGTCGTCCATTTAGCGGCAGCCTCGGTCGTTCGATCCATCACCAGATGCAATCTTAGCCGAGGATCGTCAAAGGGGTATCAGGCTTCGAGAGCCCGACACATGGATAAGTGGCGTGCCCATCGCCGTCCATTTGCACGCCTTAGGGGGTAAATTACACTAGACCCCCTCGCACGTTTTTGTATTTAGCGATTAATACTGTAAATAAATTTGCACGTTGTAAATAAATTATAAATCTTGCAGTAGGACCCCTATATTTTCCAGAATTGCAATCAGGTGCTTCCGCGCCTCACGTGCAGTCCCACGAGAGGCGCCTGAAAATTGCAGTCAAACCCTGGCGGGTTTTGTATTTCGTTTTGACCCCTAAAATTACAGAACACGTGTAATGTTTTTGGTGTTTTTTGCACTAAAGCCCCTGACTTTATTTTTATTTGCAAAAATGCCCCTGCTAGGCTATGTTTTTTGTATGCTTTGTCCATTTATTTCATGCATCAAATTAACTTGAAAATTATTATAAAAATTAATATAAGTTCCTGTTTGCTTGCTCTCACACGCCATCTTTTTAGTTTTTAATTTTGTTCCATTTTTGCATTTTTTTAAAAATCAAAAACATGCATTTTGTCTACTATCTAGCTTACAAAATACCAAAAAATAGTAAACCACTCGAAAAATTCCAAAAACATTTCCTACGGTCTATTTTATCCTATTTTAATGTCAGTCCGAAAATCACTAAAAATCTCAAAAGAAAAACCTTGAAAAATCAAAAATACTCAAAAACTTCTAAAAAATATAAAAAATAATAGAAAACTCTAAAACACACAAATTCTACTCCTGTAGGTTCTATATTTTGTCCTCTTCATTTTACAAATAGTTGGGAAAATTTTTGTGGCTATTTTTTATTTTTAATTCCCATTTTACCCCCTACCAGTAACTAAATCCCTGTTTTCCCTTATTTTGCTATTTAAAAATACCAAAAACAATTTGGAAAATACCCAAAAATCACAAAAACAATAAAAAATCATGAAAATACCAAAAAGATTTTATTTCTGCATTTTTAAGTATTTTTGTGTATTACTATAAATATTATATCACCTCTCTCATTACATTGTATATGAATTACAATATTGAAAAAGAAAATTAAAATATATATATATATAATATATATAGTTATGTATAATCTGAAAATTATAAAAAAAAAAAGAAAAAAAGGAAAAAAAATATATTATCTATATAATCTATCTATATATCTATGTATTATATGCTCTCTACATACCCCTTTATGAGTATATATTTTTATATATCTATATTCTACACAAATATATATATAAATATATACTATTAAACCATATATAGATTATTAAAAAAACCCACAAAAATAGGATTGATACAAGGATGACTCTGTTGTATATGGACATCATAGGCTACTTCATTTATTGAATTGCTCTCTGTGGTTCGACCTCTACATACTTATTCAATGTGCATCTTGTGGTAGAGTAATAAATATTAATTCACACTTTTGGGACTCAATTAATTTATTCTTTTATTGTGGGTTAATTGCTAATTAACCGGTGTTCTGTGAGCGGTCGCCTCATCGACACTTTATATATCTTTGTGACCCTTGCGCAATAGCTTGTTATCAATAGGTCATCAACCTATTGGTCTGCCAAATGTACATACTAATATATATAGCAATACATCTGTCTCCGGTCAGAGGATGTGTGCTTATATCGCAACATCATACAATGTAGGACTTTGGTTATCTCGATCTCGTTAAGTAAACCCTTTGACTTAACTATCTGACACCACCGAATCTGTATTCCTATGCAGAGGACCTACATCAAGATGTCGGTCAGATATCAGCCTATATGAGAAAGGATTGTCATCTCCTACTTAGGCTGGAGATCATCTCATATCTATCATTTTTCGGTGCTTGATGAGTCCTCAATCTAACTCCTTAGTTATTCATCCAAGCACCAGCCTCTATGATTCAATAATTGAATCAACAGCTGTATGATCATTAACATGGCCATGGTAGATAACCCTAATTTTACTAAGGGACATATTACGCAAATTAGTTATTCTTCATTTCAGATCAGGGAATGATATTCACAATAACATTTATTGCACAATGGCTCGTCGTGGGCTCGCATGTCCAACAATCTCCCACTAGCCCAAAGATCCAGTCATGGGCTAATCATTTAAACCCACACTCATGTGACAATCATAGGCTATTTAGAAAAAAAATCTAGGAAAGCTGATCGGCCACTCTGTTCCCGAGAGACTATGCCAAGTCTTTTTACGGCACTTGCATATCCCCTAGAAACAGTGCTCGCATCCAATGCAAATGTTGCATCTTATGCAACCAATACTCAATCTTGTCAATTATAGTGTCCTTGACACTATAGCTTAACAATTATTATAACCAGTATTTCCATAATCCTTATCAGAATACCTATATTCCTGGAGATCTCAATCTCCTAAGGTATCCATAGTTAAGACCTTTTTGACCACTATATATAAAGTCTTAAGTTCTCTAAGATAAGACTTTTGAGATCACTATCTCAAAATTCTTTTCATCGTTGAATATATTGTTATTACTACAATCATGTGTTTTATCTCCTTAGTAGGATTAGTAACATTTACTACTCCCACTTTATGGCAAACATCTGTCTTTTGTACACATATAGCGTACACTCGGCTTATCGTAATGAATGCACAAGGGAAAGTAGTTATAGAATTTACTTCCTCAACTCTTTGAGGTGCTATCCCTTTAGATTGGTCAGTACCATATCTTAGTGGAAGGAAGCCTTTCTTGGAATTTTCTAGAAAATGGAACCTGTCCAAGGTGTACTACTAATGTGACGGTTCTAATACCCTCTTCTCTTCGCTTCTAAACATCTTCAGAACTAAGATATAGGAGGTATCCTTGAGAACATATCTCAAGGTATGGAATAGCCAGTCTATAAAACACTTATTATTATCCTTATATCATTCCAAATGATTAGGATGTCATCTACAATTAGTATGGTGAACAGAATGGCACTCCCACTAAGATCCACATGGTTCATAAAGATTCTATCTGGAATCATAACATTTATGATTTCATCAAATCTGATGTTTCAACTACAATAAGCTTATTTGACTCCACGGATGGAGTTATTCGTCTTGCACAGCTTGCTTTCCTCAACTGTGAAGCCCTGGGGCTACTTCATGTGAGTATCCTCACAGAGATATTCGTGGAGGAATGCAATCTTGACTTCCATCTTTCAGATGTCAAAGTCAAGTTATGTAGCTATAGTTAGCAATAATCTGATGGGTTTAAGCATGGTTACTGAAGAGCAAGTTTCATTTCAAGCAATGTCTTTTCGTTGGTGTGTATCTTGTGGATACGAACTATGCTTTGAAGGTCTCTACCTTCTCATCTGGTTCCCTCTTTCTCTTGAAGATCCATTTACACCTTAATGGGTCTTACCCATATAGTTGGATCCTCGAGTGTCCATATACAACACTTGTATATGGTCTAGTTTAGACTCAATGGCTAACTTCCACCATTCCATGACATGATCTTCAGAAGCTTAATCATATGAAGTTCGACCATTGTAAGATTTCTCTGACACATGGAATTGATCCTCAAACTCATTTGAAGAGGTATTAGTGATTCATCTTTAATTATCCTTTTAGTTTCCGATTTCAGGAGCCTCATTATCTTTTCAAGATTCGATGAGTTTCTTTACTTCACTTTCATGTTGATTCTCAAGAGAGTCATCCTCTAAGAATCATATCCTTAGAGATGGGATCTTTTAAGAATCTCAAGGTCATAAAGTAGGTATCCAATATCATCCTTTATTTTCCTAATGAAGTATCACTCTTTAGTGCTAGATTCCATCTTACTAGCATGGAACCTTATAAGGATATATAAAGTAGTCTCTACCACATATATATATAACTATAAACTAAGAGATAATTATTCTAAGATTATTCATTGATCAAATCATGTCACACATGATCAATTGTATCTCCCTATAACTCTATTGAGTTTAGGTGCATTAGGAGGATTGAGATAGGAATGACATTCATATCTCCATAAAGGTATTCCTTTGAATTCATCTAATAGGTACAAGCTACCTAGGTTAGATCAAATTCATTTCATCCTCCTTCGAACTTTGGTTCTAAACCAAAAATTATGATATCTTTGAACATTTCAAAGCTTTCTTAGGTGAAGGGAAGAAATTCCATATCACAATTAATCATCAAATGATATCTCATATCATCAATGTTTATTATGATACAGATGATTCACATACATCAATATGTATGAGATCTTGAATACCTTGGCATCTAACACCATTCCTAGAGAAGGGTGTATTGGACAATTATACTTTGAATACAATATTCACAAGTATGTAAGATTTCAAATTCTAGACATTCTAAAATTCATCTCTTACTAGTCTATTGATCTCATCAATAGACAAGTGTCCAAGATTCGATGCCAGATTATTGTCGAATGATCTCCATCCTCCTATTGATCTTATAAGGTTTAATTTTCAGTATTAAGAAACATTAATGAACCATTCATTAATTTTCCAATTTAGTAGAGTCCACTAGATCTTAGATTACTATCTGAAATATATCCATCATAACTCTATGATGGGTCTATTCCAGAATTCTTGTTTATTTCCAACATTTAGAAATAAACAATGAGAGTATTCTAATATCCATGTCATAGAGACATTCTCTAAGACTAAGGGCTCTCCCACTGAAAATATGAAGTCTATTTATCCAATAGAGGTTGTTGCACAATTGCATCAACATCCACGTGGATGACTATTAAACCTAAAGATCAAATTCCAGTCTTCTAAAACATATGCAACAAATTGCAAGTGTTAGTAGAAGAATGAGATACAATTATTAGACTTTCATCTTATCAAATAATAAAGTCAATTTCAATGATTATATGTTGATGTAAATTATTTCGATGCTTTATCCGAGTCCTTCTCTATGGACTCTAGATAGACTTGATAGTCATACTATCAATACATCGACTCATTGCAGTATTGGCGTTAACCAAGTCTTTGAATGTCATATGTGTGGAAACCATAGAAGTACAATCAACTCTTTGACTTTTCATCTAACTTGTGTCCAACCAATGCTTCCACTGAGCTCCTTTCATCTCTAAACAACCATTGCTTAGGACAAAGGATCTCTTATGTTGAATTCAAAAGATTTCAATATAAGAGTATTTGGACACTTATATGTGCTTCATTTAATTCATACAATATGAACATTATGAAGCTTCATGAATGACTGGAGTATAGATAGTGCGATGATGTCACTCATCATATCTACATACATCTTAACTCTTAATGACTTAGGTTCAGGTGGGTATTCAAACATTTTGAATACATCATCTCTTATAGAGCCACCATTCTGCATAATGCAGTGAACCATGTCATTCATGATTAAATGTCAACAGCACATATGTGTGCCATAACATCTTCTTAGAATTTTATAAGGATTATTTGACAATTGCGATCATCATCAACATGTTACTTCCAAAGTACATTCGATGAGAGATCAAGACTATAGAGACACACAAACCCTAGGGTGTAGTCCTGTTATCTATTTAATTGTGACTCCTCATTATTATGTGGAAACTTGCACATTGCAACCACATACATTATGTGTCCAACTTCAAGTAAAATATCTTGATTATGGATCAAATCCATGATATTTTACTGGTTATTACAGAGTATCGTACTGAGTGAGTTTAATGAGGATTATCTGAAATAAGAAATTTGCATAAATATATACAAAAATATACACATTTTACTTTGATTTAGGAGTTTTATATCAAATTTGTCTTGCCTTGTCAACACTGAAAGTTCATTCCCTTAATCACTTTCAATGTAAGAGATATACTTACCGCTATATCTCTAGTAAGCTCTGGGATCTCCTTTTTTCCTTTGTTACATCCCAATAATATGAGAACTTGTAACTCAGATAAAAAGAAGTGGGAACATATTCCGCCTTGCAAGTCCAACTTGCATTCCAAATTCGGTCTTTAACACCTAGGCCCACCACCCCTAAGGTGATGTTGACCCGTTAATTGAACCAACCGTCAACAGGATTAGCAATTGCTATGCGCAATCCAATATCACCCCAATAATATGAGGACTCGATATTGGGGTCATTACGTATACGACCTTACTCTTTCGAGAAGCAAATATCCGGATCCAAATGCGCTTGTATGCAGGAGCTATCACTACGGACAGGTGTCTCCTACATACAATCCCTGGCGACGGAAACCCTTCACCTTGATGGGAGACCATGGATGTCACTTATGTGATCCTCCACCTCATATTCAAATTCTACTTAATCATTATGAATCATATTTATTATAATAAATTCTTCGAAGGGATTTAACAACTCTATTCATATAAGTGTTTTAATTTTAATTGGATTCCAATTAATCTAATCATATTAAATTAATGATCCAATTATTATCCAACAAACATTTTAATTGTTACTTGAAATATGGTATTATCTCAAATATGTATTAATTTGTATTTTAATGATTAGAAAATACATCATGATCTCTCAGGCATCATTCGTTCCCTACTCGTTGTCATGGCCAGTAGTGGCTGTAGTGAGACAGACCACACACGGTGCAACCTGCTACCCCAACGCTCCTCGACTAGACACTATATCCGCCTCGGGAAAAAATAATACCGAGCCAATCACTTTGTACTTGAGATGATCATAGCTCTTTCAATCGAAATTATACCATATAATAATAATCAAAACCATTTTGATTATAAGGAAATTTTCTAGACAAATTACCAAAAACATGTTCAATTAACAAGTTTTTGAAAGTGTATCAAGTAACCAATTGGTAATCTAGATCTAATCTAATCATTCATTGGTTGAGGCAATATCATTAAAGGGAATAATTATTGTTCTAATATTTCCCAAATATTATCCATAATTATTCCACCAAATTAACCATTAATTTCATAATGACAATCACAAGGTTTTGGATAATCATGCAATTTCCAGCAGTGACCCTCACTAACTAAAAATAGCATATCTCATTCATTTTAAATCCAAATTAAGGAAAGACAATTTCCAGAGATTGGTAAATTGATTTAAAATAGAAACCATGAGATAAACATGCATTTCCAGGCGTTTTAAAACAGTAATTAACATCTTAATTACGTCTCTAATCGCCATCCCCAAAACAATGGACATATGGTCATTAAAACGATCATATCTTGAGCAAACGAAATCCAAATTACGCGAAATCAAATTCCACATTTTCCTTAATTAATGATGAACATTATCCAAGTGATAAATTCATGTTTAGACTTTTTAAACAGGGTCGAAAAAATATCACAAGATAGGGATGTGAAAATTGAAATGCTAAAATCTTCACGAACCCAAACGAGCCCAAATTTTCGTAGGTTCGTGGATCATATCCAAGACCTCTGTAAACGTGGCTCTGATACAACTTGAAGGATATCAGAGGATTTTAAGTGCATCACAGAAGCATGATGATCGTATCATATACGATCAAGAGCGACTAGTCATACTAGTTGCTCGGTGAAGTGGAATTCAAAAATTTTAAACGACGAAACCACATGATCCATAAACCATTTATGAATCATTTCATCTAACCACATAGTAGATATAGGAATACATGTTGTAGCACGGTTGCGATCGATCTTCTAAAAGAAGAAGCCTTCTGTCTCAAATCCGACCTTCGGAGGAGACGCTTGCGAGCGTTGGGATGAGTCGCGGTGATCTCGCAATCCAAGTAGTTGTCGAATTAAGGGAACTCCTAATCTCATCACACGAGATCGTATGTCTTCTTCGCGAGGGAGAAGTACCAAAGAAGATGTAGTATCAAGAGTCGTCGAAGCACAACACAAGGCGATGATGAGGGCCTTCTTCCTTCTAGGGTAGGGTGGACGGCCACCCAAGAAAGAGGAGAAGAGGGAACGAGAGAATGAGAGAGAGAGAGAGTAGAGAGACTTTGTCAAGTTGGTGTATCTCAAAGAGCAAGGCATGCCTCTTTTTATATAGGGTTTTGGGAGTCCATGGATCCCAATCCATGGACAACACACAACCAATGGATGAGATTGATTTGTGTTCCTTTCAACGGCTAAGATGTTGTTGGTAAAACACAACAACAAGTGATTCAATTTAAATTAATTAATATTGATAAATCCATATAATTAATCTCAAATTAAATCACATTTGACTAGAGATAGGATAATGAGAAGACCATGGTCCACTCCTAAATAAAGGGGGACTACTACTCCTCTCCACATGGAGAGTTGTAGCCATCCTCTCTTGTTAGATAGGACTTGGTCAATCTCCTAATATATCATGAGATCTCATTATCTCCTGATATCTCCTATAACTCTTATCGAAAACAATTTTCACAAAAAATAATTCCAAAATATCTTTTGGAAAATATCAATCAAGTCATTGAAAAAATTGTGAATCTTTTTCACAGCCCAAAACTAAATGTAATTATATTTTCAATTAATTATTCAATATGAATCCCATTCACATTAACAATTAATCAACAAATATAAATCACACAAGTCTCTCTCTAATGTATATTTTAAATCATATGTATAATATACATGGACAATTGGATAGTGCTATCCACATTATCCACATCCACATCACATTTAATTACATTGGATACTCATTCTCATGCATTCAAATAATGTGAATCGAATTCATATTATTCACGATAATTAAATCACATTTAATTATCCATTTCTCAATGCTCAGATATAATTCAACCTTCGAATTATTCTTAAACTCTTTCAAGAATAATGTGTATTCTCCATAGGTACTTGGAGATAAGGATAGGGCAATTGTATTGTTCCACGTATAGTGACTTGGATATTGAGATCACATCTCAAATCTAGATCTCACGGACCTCCCCTAGATGCTTGATTAAATCTAGTCAGTAAACCTAATCTTCTCATTGCATTTGAATCTCATTCAGATCAATATCGAACACTTGGAGTAAGATCAAGTTACTTCTCTACTAAGAGGAGACACTAAAATCCAAACCTGTTTCATCACTCCCTCAGAATGTAAGCGTCATGGTTATACATTTTTTATGATCTCATCACCCTTAGGTATTCCCAATACCTATACATCCTGCATACTGGAAGACCTTGAATAAACCTGAAGTCATAGATCTCTTTTAGATTGTCACCTTCAGGGTTTTATCATTAATATTCTCATTTGATCATTGGGATTTGGTATCGATCATATGCTTTCCAAAAGCATGTATCACACCTCTAAATCCTTTCAAGCTTCATAAGCGAGACTACCATGCATGGAATTTATCGATCCCAATATCTCATGAGTGAGCTCATGTCTTCCGGTTCAGAAGTGAACCTGTATGATCCCTTTGAGATATCCTATTATTCATATGTCCTTATATGCACACCAGCTCGCCGATGTATAGACCTTGGTTAGGTCATCAACCTATTGGTCTGCCAAATGTACGTACTCAGATATATAGCAATACATCTGTCTCCGGTTAGAGGATGTGTGCCAATATCGCGACAGCATACGATATAGGACTTTGGTTATCTTGATCTCATTAAGTCAACCCTTTGGCTTAACTAATCTGACACCTCTGAATCTCTATTTCTTTGCAGAGGACCTGCATCAACAGGTCTGTCAGATATCAGCCTATAGGAGAAAGGATTGCCATCTCCTACTCAGGCTGGAGATCATCTCTTAACAATCATTTGTTGGTGCTTGACGAGTACTCAATCTAAATCCCTAGATATTCATCCAAGCACCAGCGTCTATGATTCAATAATTGAATCATCATCTATATGATAATTAAGATGGCCATGGTACATAGCCCTAATTATACTAAGGGACCTATTATGCAAATTAGTTATTCTTCATTTCAGATCAGGGAATGATATTCGCAATAACATTTATTGCACAATGGCTCGCCGTGGGCTCGCATGTCAAACAACCTCCACATGGGAGCACTCTCCAATCATTTTGGGATGACCATTCATCGCCTCTGCGAGGGTCGTTATTGACTACGGATCATGAAAGATTCGCTTCCGTCCTTTAGACGAGAGCGAAGTGTTGATCACTGCATCAACTGCCGACCAGAGATCTGCACCTGATGCAACCACACCTATCTTGGTTGACCTCGAGGACCATGACCTAGGTAATACTATCAGAGACTTTTGTTTCATGTTGGACTCCATTGAGACCCAAGAATTCCTCCCCATGGAGGAAGACTCAAAAAGCATGGACCTCGGAGTTTTTCCTTCTAGGACTTGACGATGTGTTTATGACATCCACGGGATTTACACAATTGACACCATTGACCGGAGGGCAGATATAGAGACTAGAAAGGACGGACATGACTTGACTACTTTCACTAAGGAGTCTTCTCTTGTTCATTTAGATTCAAATGAGACCAAGGCCGAATTTGATCTTGTTGCTTTTATTCAAGAATTCGGGCCTTTTGATGAAGAAGATGTTCCGGTTGAGATTATTAGGGACGAACATGATTCGTCTACTTCTTCTGATGAGTTCGTGCTTTCTGGTTTTGACATGGATGGCACCTTGTAGGACGACACTAACTACACTACTTCTGATGATGATGAGTTCGTCCCATTTCATTTTGATATCAGCGAGATCCCCAAGGCCGGACCTAGTCGTACTTCTTCCACTGACTCTTCTGCGCCTTCAAACCCTAGGACCACCGAGGACCTACATCTTGTCAACCATGATCGGCTTCTGTCCACTGTGGACCCCGATGTCCACTTGCACCATACCAGATCCATTCCTCAGCGATCTTGCAAGAAGGTTTGTTTTCTACCTTGTTAATCACGTGTACATCCATCTCTGCTATATATTATCACTCGACTACCTCTGTCCCTCTCCAGTTTTGCTCATCCACCCCATTCTCATGTGTGCCTAACTTAGGACATACTTTGTCCTAAGTATAGGTCGGTGGATGAGCCGAGTGTTCAGTCTTCGTTCCATTTCATTACTCTAGTTGTTGCCTATATTTAAGGCTTCTTTTACACTGAGTATAGGGGGAGTGACGTGTACATCCACTTTTCTTTCTTGTTCCATCTTCATATCTCTTTTCTTATCTTCTTCTTTTCATCTTTTCCTTTTCTGTTATCTTTTTCTATCAAAAAGGTGTCGCCCCTTTTTGTCAGTCTTCTATACTTTGGACGTACTTTGTCTTAAGTATAGGGGGCGTGCACCCCGAGACTTCTATTCTTTGCTCCTCTCCACTATCTCCTATTCTTGTGTATTCTTAGGGATATCTTACACTAAGTATAGGGGGAGATAGTCTGAGTACGATCTGTTCATTCCCACCCTTAACCCTCCCTACTGTGTGTATAGTCTGCTATACTTAGGATTATTTGATCCAAAGTATGGGGGGCGGTCAACTTCTCATTCATTCGTATCTTTCTCCATTCGTTTATTATATAGACATGTTTATATTCAGTACGAGTTATGTCTTCTCCTTTCTCTCTGATCTATGAGGACATAGCTCAAGCTAAGTATAGGGGGTCCTATATACTACGTATATGGCCATAACTCGTACTTTCGTATTTTTATTAATAATATGGCCTAAAATATTATTAAATTCGTTTAAAAACCTTACTAAAAGATGTTGATTATTCCTCAAATTCTTTTTATATTTACTAATTAATAAATCAGTTGAAAATGTTTTTTGCAAAATGTTTGAAAAATAGATTGAAAATCCTTTTTGTAAAATATTTTGAAAACTATTTGAAAAACATCTTCAATATTTTGAACCTTTGTAAAAACATTTTGCTTTCTTTGTGTGAAATAAAAATGATTGAAAAATGATTTACAAATGGTTTGAAAATGGTTGCAAAAATATGTGAAAAATCTATCTATACTATTTGAAAAACCTTTGCAAAATGATTTTCAAATGTGTGTACATGTTTGTAAAAATGTTTATAAAAATTATTTTAGACTATAGTTTTCAAAAATTGTTTTGTAAAACCTTTTTCAAATAAGTTTGAGGAATATATACATCACAATAAAATTCTTTATATAGGTACTTATAATATCGACCACTTACCCCCTGTAATTTCTTAAAATCCACTTCTTGTAAATATAAGAAGCTTCCCCATGTAAATATTTTATACCTAGTTTTTATCCAAAATCCTTGTTTTAAAAAATCCCAAAAATATTTGCTAAATTAAAATACCAAAAACATTTGAAAAATACAAAAAAATACATATGCATCATCCTTTTAAAATCCATACAAAGTTCAAAATCTTTGAAAATTGCATCATAAAAATATTTTCTGCATTCTGCATAGCATTTGCATAGCATGCAAATTTTTATGATTGAGTTGATAGTTGAACAAGTCTAAATAAAATCCGAAGATTGGAGCTTGGTTGGACCTTAAAATCTACCTAATAACGGGAACCTTATAGGAATTGGAATTGACGTACTTCAGGTCTAGATGACTTAATTCTTTGAGGATTATGAGACTTGGTTTAATGGATTCGTGACTGCCTAAGTAGAGTATTTTGAAGCATACGCACGACTCTTGTTGATAATGAGCTAATTTGGACACCTGCACCTTTCACATGGCTCAACTCAGTTGGAGTGGTGAGGGGGTTGGATTTGTCGGTGAGACGCACACTAGTGGAAATATTTGTCCTCCTCTAGGGAGAGAAGTGCACCCCAACCTGTCTAGTGATGATGAATTCTAAAGACACTAGTGTGTGGGTTGCAATAAAGCATCAAAAGAGGGATAGTCTACTGGCTCAAGAGGAAAACTCCCTATATAAATGCTGCTGTGAATAGTATTTCAAAAAAAACTGCAAAAAGTGGACATGACCGAATAAAAATAAAATACCTTTCGTAGTTTGTATATGTGTTGTACAGTCAATAAGCAAGCTTGAGTATCAAAGTCAAATCATGTGAGCCTGCAGCAGGATGGCTTAACTACACTTGTCTTGCATCTAAGGATAGGTGGCTACACTAGCTACCGTCCATTCTTCTCTTCACCCCCTCATCTTGAGCTGGTTGTTACTTGAACTTAGAACGGAATACCCCGCTCCTCGAGGAAGGAGTTGTTAGATTAGGGAATCATTAGGTTGTATATTGGAGAATTCAGTCTCTTTGTCATTCAAGTTAGGGAGAGTCTCTATCACTTACACTGTACGAGCCATATTCATAGTCGTAAGGGTTTGCGTATGAGTTGGAGTATTCTGACCTGTCTATTGCGGAGACTTGAGCAAAGTTTTGGGATTCTCGAAGGCTGTTGTATTTCAAACTCATTTCTTATTATGGTTCCGCCCACACTAAAATTCCAAAGGTCCGACTTAAGCTCAAAACTTTGATTTTGTTAAGACAAGTTTGATAATTAAACTAAATCCAATTTTCTTCTTTTTCTTTTCTTTGTTTTTCTATTTCTGCACTTATTCCATAAGTGTTTGCTAGGGACTAGCAAAGGAAAGTATAGGGGGATGATGAATCTACATTTCATATTTATTATTCATTATTTTTATAATTTTATATTTTTATAATTTTGTAAATAATATTTATAATATATGTTTATATTAACATAGGAATAAAAACATAAAGAAAACACAAAAATAAAATACCTGTATGAAATACATAGGTATAATACCAATAAGTATATATATACAATTAATACTTTTATTTATTTAATTGTATAAAATACATCAGAAAAATAAAATAAAAATATATTCAAGTGTGTGAATTTAAGATATAAATAAGTAAAATAATAAGAAAAAATAATATAATATATATAATAAAAATAAATATATAGATAAATATTCCTAAATAGCATTTAAAATGGAACTTGTAATTTTATACCTTTAAAAAATAAAGAAAAATCATAATAAAATAATTCAGAAAATAAAAAAATGTTTTTGTTTTTTAATCTAAATATTATAAAATCATTAATTATTTTTAATCAATTTTCTAATTATTTTTCCAACGTTTTTTTTGTTGGTCCACGTGGACCAACCAGATTCAACCATTGGTTGGCCTCGATCAGCTCTCTGACTGATGTCTACCATGTCGTCAGACCTTGTTTTTTTCTGTTTTTGCGGATTTTTCGAGGTCATATATTTCACCATCTCGTCATGACTTCTTCACGACTTTTCCTCCTTGTTCCTTGGTGATTGACGCCGGGGGCTTGCCGTGGGCTGTGGATCATTGAGGTGTCCCCTCTCCCTCGATCTTTGGAGCCACTCGTCCATTTATTCAAAAAAAACCTCCCGTCACCTCCATTGCGAATTGAACCCTCTTGGTCCCATTTTGTCCACCCTTCTTCGAGCGCAGGATAGAGTGAAGTGACAGTGAGATCTCCAACTCCTCGGAGGTGCGGTTAGGTGAGTCAAAGGGCGGATCCACATTATCTCCGGCCAACGACCGTGAGGTCCTTATATCTAGCTTTTCGAGCAATCGAGGTACCTTTTTATCCTTGTTTTTCTTACAAATTTTTAGCCTCACCGTAGTCTTAGGATCATCTCTAGTATTCCGTCTCGTTTTCACCGAATAGCACACCTTTGTTCCCCTTCGTCGGATCGAGCTCCGGCGAGACTCCATTTCACCATCCCACCACCGTTAGCCCTGCCAAACATCAAAGAATTTTGCCCTCGATTGTTTAACCTTTTTTTTGCAGGTCTTAGGTACAGAATGAGCAGCTGGATCATTTTTTATTGTTCACCGGAGATACCTGGAGGAGCTTTGCTCCGCCGCCTTCGTGCATGTACTACGACACATCTCCGGCGATTTAGAGAGCCGCAGGACTTGGAGCAGACCTGTAAGAACCAAATCAGCCCATTTTAGAGCTTCTGACGCCATGGAGGAGGAGGAGCGAGGCCAAGGAAGTTCGTCGTCGAGGGCCTTCTTTCCCGTTCGTCGTCATCGCCTCCCAGCCGTCAGATCAAGGGCCTCCGCCCAGGTGTACAACAGCCGTCAGATCTCACAGCTTCAGCATCATCAGATCATCAGAGTAGCTTATTATCGCAGCCGTTGGATCGCGAACCGTCATCGGGCCAGCTCGTGCCGCCATGTGAAGAAGGCTACACCGTCCGATCGCCAGGTTATGGGTATTTTGCATATTCACCCTCGGAAAATTGTGTATTTATTTATTTATACCTAATCTTTCATATGTAGTTATTTATATTTTGTAGATTTTGAAAAAACATACCCGTAGTTTTATTAATTGCGACCGGGTCCCTATCCACGTCAACTCACGTGTCAAACGCACATGAGGCGTGGGAATTTTGTGTGGGGGCCCTCGCTATTTGTGTTATTTTAATTAGGTCTAGAAACTTTCAAATGTTGTACAATATTTTTGGTAATTTTGCAGACTAGCCCCCAGGTTTCTGTTAATTGCTATTTAGTCCCTACCAGGTCACGTGCCCCGTGCTCGTGACTGTGGCAATTTTGAAGAGAGACCCCTACGGGTTTTGATACTTATATTTGGTCCAGAAATAATTTTATTGCATTATATTTTTTCTAGAAAATTTACAACTTGGCCCCTGGATTTTTGCATATTTACAGAAATACCAATACTAGTGTGTAATTTCTTTTTGTTTTCTCTATTTATTTCATGCATCTAAAAATTCGAAAAAATCTCAAAAAATATATTTATGTTCCTGTTGCTTTGCATTTCCACGCCATATATTTATTTCACATTTTCATAGCATTTTAATATTTTTAAAAAAACCAAAAACTTGCATTTTCAACTCTGTTTGCTTTAGAAAATACATAAAATTTAAAAAAAATTCTTTAAAAATTCCCAAAAAATATATTTTATGTATTTTAGTGTCTTTAATATTCAGACCAAAAGCCACTAAAAATATAAAATAAAAATAAAAAATAGAAAACAATAAAAACCTTCTTAAAAATGAAAAAATTTCATAAAAAATCACAAAAATATAATTTATATCCCTAAATTTTCTTTATTTTATTATCTTTATTTTAAAATTAATTTGGAGATATTTTAGTACTGGTTACTATTTTTCATATCTATTTTAATCTCAGATATTTAGTTTATTCACTATTTTATGTATTTTTTATTTTAAAAATACCAAAAAAAAACATCAAAAATATAGAAAAATCATAAAAACATTAAAAAAGATAAAAAAGCATAAAAATAGATTTATTTCCTAAATTTTGCTTATTTTTACCTTTTTTCATGTATACATTATCCCTCTATTTTATTTATTATATATATACTTTATTTTATAATTTAAAAAAGAAAGTATAAAAAATATAAAATATAATAAGAAAATATAAAATCGGAAAATTAAAAAACAAAATCTAAAAATATAAACAAATTAAAAATTAAAAATTAATTAAAAAAATATAAAATTGAAAACCAACAAAAAATAACATTTATAGGAAAATACATCGCATTCACAATGCTCCCTTTGTTTGACCTCTACACTACTTGCACTATACACATCTTTTGTAGAGTTATAATAAATTTTAACTCCGCAACGCTTTTCATTGTTTGATCTCTGTTGTGGGTTAATTGTTGTCTGAATGTGGATTTCATGAGCGGTCACCGCAGCGACATTCTGTTCCTACCTTGTGTAGATTACTCTAGACCCTTGCAAAAGCCTGTTCAACAAATGGCATCATTGTCGGGGAGCAACAGCGCTTAGATTGGGATTATTTGTTGATTATGATTAGCTGTCTACTTTTTCTTTATTTTTTTGCTTCTCTATTTTATATATCTTGTTGAGTTATCTATCCCATCTCTTTGTTGACTTTGTGCAACGAGCTGCAGATAGAGGGAAGCGCTATACCCTAGGTGCCTATGCACCCACGTGAAGCCAGCTTCTGCCTGCCACCCTAGCTCGAAGAAGTCTTAGAGAACTTTTGCGGACATAGCTCCATTCATTTTATTGTACTTATTTTGTGTAATTGAATTGAGAGAAAGACTCTAATTTGTAATAATAGAGGTACTCTGAACCCTAGACACTCGGGCCAAATTTCCAAGTGTTTGTACAGTTAGGGGCTCACTAAGATTTTCTCATGTTTTCTTCACATTTTTTATTTTGTTTCTGGGTTTTATTTTATTTCTTTTGTGTGATTGAGCCTTTTGTTTTAGGAATTGCTTGTCGATAGTATTATGTCCAAACATCTAATACATTGCATGCTCCTATAGTTTACGTTTGGATTTAGACAAATCTAATTGCTATTTATTTGGATTTTAGATCGAGCGTTGAGAGAAGTGCTATAAAGCGTGTGCAGGATCCGTCGTGGCAGACACCGATGCACGTCCTATATTGGACTTTTGGATCTCATCTCTAGATTTTTAGCAACTCGGTTCTTCACGATAATAACAATTTCTGGACTTAGGGCAATTTCATCGGTTGCATTTGCATATAGTTTAGGTTTCAATTCTGCTAAGCATCCTTGCATGTAGAGTGCTGGAGGCAAGCTAAGCATTTCTCTTTAGCATTCATCATCGTTTATCGCTTGCATTGCTTTTCCGCTCCTCTACCTTTGATTTTGCTAACGTTGGTGCTTAAAGAATTTGATTCCACGATAGGCTCATGCATTTCTCACTAGAAAATCCAAAAAAATTATAACTAATAAAATTAGAACTGCTAACACTACTCGACCCTAGAATCAACTCAAAAAGAAAAAATGTATCTTGGGGCGAGTAATCCCCTCATTGTCTTCATTTTACATTGCTCATGCACACACTAAGGATTAGTGCCAAAATCCCATTTCAGCCCCTATGTGTTTGCGCAATTTTTGGACTTCTCACATAACTCTAAAATAGACAAGATTAAATGACCGCTCTTTTACGATCTTCACCGAGTTGAGTAGGTAAATTGAGGATTTGTTTAGTGTGAGATTGTTTGTGATTTTATGTGTGTATCCTAGATCGCCTCTGCACATTTGCGTCTTCTTCTTCACTCTTTTGATTTGACATTCATGCTCTCCCCATCATTTCCTTTTGTTTTCGAGATGGACCCCTGGAGCATATTTTATCCGGACTTTGCGGATCCCTCATTCACTCCAGCTGGTCAACCTCCCTTTTATCAAGAGGACCCTCCTCTTTTTTATGATTTTTGTACATATCCGACCAACCCACTATTTCATGATCCGGACATTGCCCTTCACCAGTCATTTCCATCACCATCACCTTCACAGTTTGACAACCCACTCTTCATTGAATATCCAGATTCGGACTGTGATTTTTGTCCACATCTACGACCCACGCTTGACACACCCGATCCTGAGATTTTGGAATCACATATGATGATGTACACACTTGAGACCTTGAATCAGATGATGGAGCATATGAACTTAAGGATGAATGATCTAGTTAGCATAAATAAGATCCAGAATGTAGCTCCATTCTTTGAGGATTCAGATTTACTTGAGGATTATTATGAGAGCTTGCAATCACCCAAAATACAAAAATATGAGAAAAATTTAAAAATACAAAAATAGTTCGGGAGACCTTTGGTCGATTCAGACTGTGAGGTGAGTACTCATCTGTCAGATCCCTTGACACACAACCACTCAAACCCTGTCCCACCTTTGACCCCGAGGATGCCCCTGTACAGATAGCTCTTGGAATGCCTCATGTAGATGTTGATTCCGACCTTCTCCCTTGAATGGAGGAGGTCCAAAAATTAAAAAAATTGTTTACTGAACCTGAAGTGGTGGCCACCATTCATGAGATCATCCATGCCCCACTTCAGTAGGCCATGACTGATTTATCTGCTCCTCTTCCCAAGAAGAGAAAGTGAAGGAGCATATCTGAGCGTCACATTCTGACCATGGCCACTGCCCACGCCATCACACACCGTCCCATTCCTAGGAAGAGGAATACAGCTACACATTTCATTAGCTGCACCATCTCTGACTTCACTTGTGATCACACTCTCCTTGACGGTGGTGCTTCTATTAGCATTATACCCTTCTCGCTAGTATAGTCTCTTCATTTAAGGCCTCTCAAGAAAACCAGGATGATCATTCAATTTGCTTATGGATCAATAAATAGGCCGAAGGGTATCCTTGAAAACACCGTCATTTCAATTCAGGACACGAGGTACAATGTTGATTTTGTCGTTTTGCCCATGGAGACCTCCACAGGGGAGCACTCTCCAATCATCATGGGACGACCATTCCTCACTTCTATGAGGTCGTTATTGACTACAGATTAGGAGAGATTCACTGCCGTCCAGTTGACAAGAGCGAAGTGTTGATCACCGCACACACTGCCCACCAGTGACCTGCACCTGATGCGACCACACCTATCTTGGCTGACCTCGAGAACCATGACCTATCCAATACTATCAGAGACTTTTGTTGCATGTTGGACTCCACTGAGACCCGAGAATTCCTCCCCAAGGAGGAAGACTCGGAAAGCATTGACCTTAGAGTTCTTCCTTCTGAGACTTGGCGATGTGTTGATGACATCCGCGGGATTTACACGATTGACACCATTGAGCGGAGGGCATATTTAAAGACTAGACGGGACAAACATGACTTGACTACTTTCACTGATGAATCTACTCCTGTTCATTTGGATTCAGATGAGACAAAGGTCGAATTTGATCTTGCTGCTTTTATTCTGGAATTCGGGCCTTTGTTAAAGAAGATGATCTGAATGAGATTATTGGGGACAAACAGGATTCGACTACTTCCACTAATGAGTTCATGCCTTTTGGTTTTGACCTGGATGGCACTTCGCAAGACGAAACTGACTGCACTACTTTCGATAATGATGAGTTCGTCCCATTTCACTTCGATATCAGTGAGACCCCAAAGGCTGGACCTAGTCGTACTTCTACTGACCTGTCTACGCCTTCACACCCTAGGACCACCGAGGACCTACACCTTGTCGACCCTGATCGGCTTCCATCCATTGTGGACCTCGATGTCGACCTACACCATACCAGATCTATTGCTCAGCGGTCTCGCAAGAAGGTACATTTTCTACCTTCTCGATCCCATGTACATCCATCTCTGTTGTATATTCTCACTCATCTACCTCTGTCCCTCTCCCGTTTTTCTCATCCACCCCATTCTCGTGTCTTCCTTACATAGGATGTACATTGTCCTTAGTATAGGGCGGTGGACGAGTCGACTGTGCAATCTTCGTTCCGTTTCATTACTCCTGTTGTTGCCTATACTTAGGGCTTCTTTTACCATGATTATAGGGGGAGTGATGTGTACATCCTCTTTTCTATCTCCTTCCATCCTCTGATCTCTTTTCTTCTTCTTTTTTTTTCTTCTTTTCCTTTTCTATTAACTTTTTCTATAAAAAGGTGTCGCCCCTTTTTGTTAGTCTTCTATACTTAGGATGTACTTTGTCCTAAGTATAGGGGGGCGTGCACCCTAAGACTTCTATTCTTTGATCCTCTCTACTATCTCCTATTCTTGTCTATACATAGGGATACCTTGCCCTAAGTATAGGGGGAGACAGACTGAGTACGATCTGTTCATTCCCACCATTGACCCTCCCTACTTTATGTACAATCTGCTATACATAGGATTATTTGATTCTATGTATAGGGGGGACTATCAACTTCTCATTCATTCGTATCTTTCTCCATTCATTTATTCTTTAGACTTGTCTATACTCATTACGAGTTATGTCTTCTCCTTTTCTCTCCGATCTTTGAGGACATAGCTCAAGATAAGTATCGGGTGGTCGTATATACTACGTATATACTTTAGCCATAACTCGTACTTTCGTATTTTGATTAATAATTTGGCTAAAAATATTATTAAATTCATTTATAAACCTTAATAAAAGATGTTGATTATTCCTCAAATTCGTTTTGTATTTACAGATTAATAAATCAGGTAAAAATGTTTTTTACAAAATGTTTCAAAAATAGTTTGAAAATCTTTTTTGTAAAATATTTTGAAAAATATTAGGAAAACATTTTGTTCAATATTTTCAACCTTAGTAAAAATGTTTCGTTTTCTTCGTGTGAAATAAAATGTTTGAAAAATGATTTGCATATGGTTTGAAAATGGTAGCAAAAATATTTGAAAAATCTAATTATAGTATTTGAAAAACCTTTGCAAAATGATTTTCAAATGTGTATACATGTTTGTAAAAATGTTTGTATAAATTATTTTTAACTATAGTTTTCAAAAATTATTTGTAAAACCTTTTTCAAATAAGTTTGAGGTATATATACATCACAATAAAATCCTTTATATAGATATTTAAAAAATCGACCACTTACCCCTTGTAAATTCTTAAAATCCACTTCTTGTAAATATAAGAAGCTTCCCTGTGTAAATATTTTATACCTAGTTTTTATCCAAAATTTTTGTTTTCAAAAATCCCAAAAATATTTGTAAAATTAAAATAACAAAAACATTTAAAAAATATTTTTGAAAAATACAAAAAAATGCATATGCATCATCCTTTTAACAAATCCATAAAAGGTTCAAAATCTTCGAAAATTGCATCAGAAAAATATATTATGCATTCTCCATAGCATTTGCATAGCATGAACATTTTTTGGATTGAGTTGATAGTTCAACAAGTCTAAATAATATCCGAAGATTGGAGCTTGAATGGACCTTAAAATCTTCCTAGTAACAGGAACCTTATAGGAACTAGAATTGAGGTACTTCCGGTCTAGATGACTTAATTCTTTGTGAATCATGAGACTTGGTTCAATGGATTATTGACTGCCTAAGTAGAGTATTTCAGAGCACACACATGACTCTTGTTGATAATGACCTAACTTGGACACTTGCACCCTCCACTTGGCTCAACTTAGTTGGAGTGGTGAGGGGGTTGGATTTGACGGTATGAGACGTACACAAATGAAACATTTATCCCCCTCTAGGGAGGGAAGTGCACCCCAACCCATCTAGTGATGATGAATTCTAAAGACAGGAGAGTGTGGGTTGCAAGAAAGCTTCAAAAGAGGGATAGTCTACTGGCTCAAGAGGAAAACTCCCTATGTAAATGCTGCAGTGAATAGTATTAAAAAAACTCCATAAAAGTGGACAGGCCCGAATAAAAAAAAATGCCTGCCGGAGTATGTATATATGTGGTACAGTCAATAAGCAAGCTTGAGTATCAAAGTCAAATCATGTGAGCATGCAACTGGATAAGTTGACTACACCGGTCTTGCATCCAAGGATAGGTGTCTACACTGGCTACCTTCCATTCTTCTCTTCACCCCCTCCTTTTGAGCTGGTTTTTACTTGAACTTAGTAGGGAATACCCCGCTCCTCGAGGAAGGAGTTATTGGATTGGGGAATCAATGGGTTGTCATACTGGAGAAGTCAGACTCTTTGTCATTCTAGTTGGGGAGAGTATCTATCACTTACACTATACGAGTCAGATTCATAGTTGTAAGGGTTTGCGTATGAGTTGAAGTATTCTGACCTGGCTATTGAGGAGACTTGAACAGTGTTTTGGGATTCTCGAAGGCTATTGGATTTCAAATCCGGTTCTCGTTAAGGTTCCGCCCGCACTAAAATTCCAAAGGTCTGACATAAGGTCCAATCTTTGATTTTGTGAAGCCATGTTTGTTAATTAAACTAAATCCAATTTTCTTCTTTTACTTTTCTTTGTTTTTCTATTTCTGCACTTATTGCATAAGTGTTTGCTAGGTACTAGCAAAGGCAAGTATAGGGTGATGGATATACATTTCATCTTCTTTATTCTATCATTTTTCCTTAAAAACCCTAGTAAATGTGTGTAAATAGGCTTAATTTAGGCATTTTAACATTCATGCATCATTGTGTAAAAAAATGTATAAATTATTGTTTTTAAAGACAACATTATAGAATAAATAAAAGAAGAGAAAAATAATAAAATATTGTAAATATTTTATGACCTGAAACCCCGAGACCTAGGCATCTCGATGACTAGGTCGACGAGGAATAAAGTGGCGGTAGATAAGGGCCAAAAACCAATAAAAACATCTTTTATTTTATTCACTTATTCTTTATTTTTGGGACCTATGTTTGGTTCCACTTTTTATACTTCAAATAAAGAAACTTTGTAAATGAAAGTTGTAGATAATTAAATATAGAAAAATACAAAATTGATTTCATACAAAAATAATTTAAAGGTAAGAAGTTATGATCTGAATAATATTCCAAAACCCCAACTTCCCAGACTTGTATCTCTCAAATAAAAACTTGAAATGTTTCAAAATCACCTTTAATTGTATATAATTTTCAATAAGCTATTTAATATAGGTAGTTTCATATTTTTCGGAGCTATGGTTTGAAAGTTATGTTTTGGACCCTTATTGTATACTTGTACCGATTAAAATACACATTTTATTTATTATTAACTATTTTTATAATTGTATATTTTATAATTTTATAAATAATATTTATAATATATGTATATATTAAAATAGGAATAAAATATAAGGAAAATAGAGAAATAAAATACTTGTATAAAATACATAGGTATAATACCAATAAGTATACCTATACAATTAATACTTTTATTTATTTAATTTTATGAAATACATCAGAAAAATAAAATAAAAATATATTCAAGTGTGTAAATTTAAATTATAAATATGTAAAATAATAAGTAAAAATAATAAAATTAATTATATAAAATAAAAATAAATATATAGATAAATATACCTATATGGCCCTTAAAAGGGAACTTGTAATTTTATACCTCTAAAAAATTAATAAAATAATAATAAAATAATTCAGAAAATAATAAACATTTTCTTATTTTATAATCGAAATTTAATAAAATCATTTATTATTTTTAACCGTTTTTCTAATAATTTTTTCCAGCGATTTTTTTGGTTGGTTCACGTGGACCATCCAGATTCAATCACTGGTTGACCTCGGTCAACTCTCTGACTGAGGTCTGTCATGTCGTCAGACCTTGTTTTTGTCCATTTTTTGCGGATTTTTTGAGGTCAAATCTTTCACCATCTCGTCTCAACTTCTTCACGACTTTACCTCCTCGTTCCTTGGTGATTCACGTCGGGTGCTTGCCTTGGGCTGTGGATCACTAAGGCGTCCACTCTCCCTTGATCTTTGGAGCCACTTGTCCACTGATTCAAAAAAACTTCATGTCACCTCCATTGCGAATTGAACCCTCTTGGACCTGTTTTGGCCACCCTTCTTCAAGCTCATGATAGAGTGAATGACAGTGAGCTCTCTAGCTCCTCGGTGGCGCGGTTAGGTGAGTCGAAAGGCAGATCCACCCTATCTCCGGCCAACGTCCGTGAGGTCCTTATCTCTGGCTTTTTGAGCCATCGAGGTGCCTTTTTCTCATTGTTTTTCTGGCCAATTTTTTATCCTAACCGTAGTTTTAAGATTATCTCTAGTATTCCCTCTCGTTTTCACCCAATAGCACACCTTCGTTCCCCTTCGCCGGAGCTAGCTCCAGCGAGACTCCATTTCACCGTCCCCACCACCGTTCGCTCCGCCAACAGTCGAGGCTTTTTCCCTCAATGGTTTAACCATTTTTGTGCAGGTCTTATGTATAGAATGAGCACCGGAAGCATCTTTTATTGTTTACCGGAGATACCTGAAGAAGCTTTGCTCCACCCCTTCGTGCCCGCACTGCGACGCATCTCTGACCATTTAGAGAGCTTCAGGACTTAGTGTAGATCTGTAAGCACTAAATCAGGCCATTTTGGATCTTCCGATGCCACGGAGGAGGAGCGAGGCTGGGGAAGTTTGCCGCCGAGGTCCTTCTTCCCCGTTCTTCGTCATCGCCTCCCAGCCGTCATATCAAGGGCCTCCGCCCAGTTGTACAACATCCGTCGGATCTCGCAGCTTCAGCACCGTTAGATCATCAGAGCATCTTCTTATCGCGGTCGTTGGATCGCAAACCGTCATCGGGCCTGCTGGTGCTGCCACGTGTCAAGTGAAGAAGGTTGCGTTGTCCGATCACCAGGTCGTGGGTATTTTGCATATTCGCCCCCGGTAAATTTTGTATTTATTTATTAAGACCTAATCTTTCATATGTAGTTATTTATAATTTGTAGATTTTGCGAAAACAACTCCGTAGTTTTATTAATTGCGACCGGGTCCCTATCCACATCACCTCACGTGCCAGGCGCACATGAGGCGTGTGAATTTTGTGTGGGGCCCTCACTATTTGTGTTATTTTGATTAGGTCTAGAAACTTTCAAATGTCGTACAATATTTTTGGTAATTTTGCAGACTAGCCCCACAGGTTTCTGTTAATTGCTATTTAGTCCTTACTAGGTCACGTTCCCCGTTCACGTGACTTTGGAAATTTTGCAGATTGACCCCTGTAGGTTTTGATATTTATATTTGGTCTAAAAATATTTTATTGCTTTATATTTTTCTAGGAAATTTACAACTTGGCCCTTGGACTTTTGCATATTTACATAAATACCCCTCTTAGTATGTAATTAATTTTTGTTTTCTCTATTTATTTCATGCATCTATAAAATTTGAAAAAATCTTAAACAAATATATTTAAGTTCCTATTGCATTGCATTTCCACATCATATTTTTATTGTCACATTTTTGTAGCATTTTATATTTATAAAAAAATAAAAAAATGCATTTTCATCTTTGCTTGCATTAGAAAATACATAAAAATTATAAAGACATCTTGAAAAATTCCCTAAAAAATATATTTTGTGTATTTTAGTGTCTTTAATATTTAGATCAAAAACTACTAATAAATATAAAGAAAAATAAAAAAAGAAAAGCACTAAAAAACTTCATAAAAATGTAAAAAATCCATAAAAATCACAAAAATATATTTTTTGTCCCTAAGTTTTCTTTATTTTATTATCTCTATTTTAAAATTAATTTAGAGAATTTTTGTGACTGTTTACTTTTTTACATCTCCATTTTAATCTCAGCTATTTATTTTATTCACTATTTTAAGTATTTTTATATTTTAAAAATAACAAAAAAATCAGCAAAAATATCGAAAAATCACAAAAATAATTGAAAATGACAAAAAGCACAAAAAAATTATTTCCTGAATTTTGCTTATTTTTACCTATTTTATATATACATTGTCCCTCTCTTTTCTTTATTGTATATATACTTTATTTTATAATTTATAAGAAAAAAGAAAATATAAAAAATTATAAAAATATAAAAAGAAAATACAAAATCAAAAAATTAAAAATCAAAATATAAAATTATAAAAAAATTAAAAATTAAATAAAAAATATATAAAATTAAAAACCCACAAAAAATAGCATTTATAGGCAAATACATCACATTCGCATTTTTGAGCTTCGATTTCCCCGGTCTACCTGCTTGCTCCATGTGTTCGACCTCTACATTACTTGCACTATACACATCTTTTGTAGGGTTATAATAAATTTTAACTTCGCACTGCTTTTCATTGTTTGATCTCTGTTGTCGGTTAATTGTTGCCTGAATGTGTATTTCGTGAGCGGTCGCTGCAGTGACATTGTGATCCCTCCTTGTTTGGATTACTCTAGACCCTCGCAAAAGCATGTTCAATAACTGACGATGTTGCCGGGGAGCAACAACACTTAGATTGGTATTATATGTTAATTGTGATCATCTGTCAATTTTTTCTTTATTTATTTGCTTCTATATTTTTGATATATCTTGTTGAGCTGTCTAACCTATCTCTTTGTTGACTTTGTGCGAGGAACTGTAGATCGAGGGAGGCGCTATACCCTAGGCACCTACCCACCTACGTGAAGCCGGCTTCTACCTGCCACCCTAGCTCGAAGAAGACTTAGAGAAATTTTGCAGATTTAGGTCCATTCATTTTATTGTATTTATTTTGTGTAATTTGAAGAGAGAGAGAGAGACTCTAATTTGTAATAATACATGTACTCTGAACTCTGGACACTCGGGCCCGATTTCCAAGTGTTTGTACACTTGGGGGCGCACTACGATTTTCTCGTGTTTTCTTCGCATTTTTTATTTTGTTTCCCGATTTTATTTTATATCTTTTGTGTGATAGAGTCCTTAGTTTTAGGAATTGCTTGTCGATAGTCTTAAGACCAAATACCTAATACATTGCATGCTCCTATAGTTTACATTTGGATTTAGACAAATCTAATTTCTATTTATTTGGATTTGAGATCGAGCGCCGAGAGAAGTGCTATACAGCACGTGGAGGATCCGTAGTGGCGGACACCGATTCACTTCCTAGTCCGGACTTTTGGATCTCATCTCTAGATACTTAGCATCTCGGTTCTTCACGATAATAGCAATTTCTGACCTTAGGGCGATTTCATCGGTTGCAATATTGTTTATGTTTCAATTCTGCTAAGCAACCTTGCATGTAGCGTAAAGGAGGCAAGGTAAGCATTTCTTTCTAGCATTCATCATAGTTTGTCGCTTGCATTTCTTTTCCGCCTCTACCTCTGATTTTGCTAACATAGGTGCTTAAAGGAATTGTTGTATTTTTATTTAATTTTTCTAGGGTAGTTACAAAACTACCCTAATGACATTTCTTGTATTTTTTCGTTGATTTTCATCATGTGGTTTTCTTGAACAGATTTTTGTAAGTTGAGTTATTTTTGAGTGATTTCTTGAGTTAGTTGTAAAATCAGAAGATAGTGAAATTCCTCGAGATTTCTTTATTTCATCCAAAACCGTCGTACAATTATTCTGCCTCCTCGAGTTTGACCCAGGCACACTTTCCTAGATAAATATTAAAGTTTAGATAAAATAGGAGAGAAGCTGCTTATTCTCTCTCTCTCTTTCACTCATATTTTATTGATTTTTGTTTGATCAAATGAAATCCGATCTCTGCGGTTCTTTCTATAACCGGCAACTCACTTCTTTAATTAATCACGTGTCAGATTTCAGTTATCACTCATCTAGAGTCTTGCTAGCATAGTGTATAGCAATTGGTATCCCATCAATTCTCTACCCTAAAACAGCTCCAACTGCAGTATCTAATGCGCATGTCATGATCTCAAAGGGAAGAGACCAATCTGGTGGCTATAGGATAGAAGCACTTGTAACCATGTCTTTCATCTATTGGAATGCAAGGAGGGCATTCTCATAAATGACAAACTCACTCTCCTTGCATAGAAGCTCAGTCAAAAGGTCTGGCGATTTTGCTGAAGTCCTTAATGAATCGTTTATAGATTCAAACATGTCCCAGAAATGACCTCAACTGCATCAAATTCTACAGTGGCTCTAGCTTTGAAATCACGTCTATCTTTGCGTGGTCAACCTCCATACCATGTTTTGAGATGGCGTAGCCCAATACAATCCCATTAGTCACCATAAAGTGACTTTTTTACAATGAGAGTACTAGGTTTACCTTGTAGTAACATTGATGTACTCAGTCTAAATGAGCAAGACATGTATCAAAACTATCCTCGTAGACCGAGAAATCATCCATAAAGACTTCAAGCAAGCTACCGACCATGTTGGCTAAAACAGACAACATACACCTTTGAAGTGTAACGAGGGTGTTACACAATCCAAAGGGCATCCATCTAAAGGCATAGGTGCCAAACAGACAAGTGAAAGTAGTTTTCTTCTGATCTTCAGGAGTAATAGCAATCTGGTTTTACCTTGAGTACCCATCCAAAAAATAAAAGAACTCTTTCCCTACCAACATCTCAATAATCTGATCAATAAAGGTCTGGGGAATGTGATCCTTCTTAGTAGTTGAGTTCATGCATCAGTAATCTACACAAACACGCCATGAAGTAGGTACACGGGTCGGAATCTCCTTACCACGATTATTCTTCATGATAGCAATCTATGATTTCTTTGGGACCACACGTAAAGGACTTACCCACTTGGAATTTGAAATTGGATAAATGAAGCCAACATCATACCATTTTCTGATCTCTTTCATGACAACCTCCCTTAGGTTTGGATTGAGACATTGCTGAAACTCACTGAAGGGTTTATCGTCATCCTCTAAGTAGATATGATGCAAGCACAAAGCTGGATTAATCCCATGGAGACCTGAAATATTCCATCCAATAGCCTTGTAGTTTCTCTCAAGAACCTTTAGCACTTGAGATTCTTGTTCATCAGTCGAGTAAGAGCTGAGGATGATCAGAAGCAATTGGGGGGGGGCGCAAGGAAGTCATACTTCAATGTTGACGGTAAAGACTTGAGCTATGGTGGGGTCTATATAAGCTCTTTGAAGATCTCTTTAACTGCACTGGTAGGAGATATATGATTTGTACTCTATGAACTGTCCACCATGGCTATTGTCGTCTCAACAAATAGAATCTGAGAAAGATCTGCAACGAATGATTTCTTCACATAAAATAATGGTTCATTAGGATGTTTAGATTTTTTTTGTAAGCTCATCAATAAATGGCTCAGATATCTCAGCAATAATTTCAAAAAGGTGACTCTCATCCATGCATATCTCAGAAAACTCAGCATGTGGCTCAGATATTTGTTCCTTAGAACTCTCAGAAGGAGGCATGTCATCGGTAATCTTAAAATAATGTGTCAAAGGAATATCAGAAGGTACTTAAATCTCTCATACTAATCCTCAGAAATCAGCTCAAACTGCCCATCAACAAACACATTAGTAGGATCAACAAGGGAACTCTTGTCTTCTGTACTTTCCAAATATTTCTTCTAAGAAAGTAACTCTTGGATATCAATGAAATCAGTAAAAAGATCCTTCTCTATAAATTCGTTCAGAAAATCACAATCTTTACGATTTAATGTAACTATCTATCTCTCATCTGTTGCGGCTAGTGTTGGTGATGGTTTTGGATCGGACATTGTCTCAATTTTCACCATGTCAATCTGAGAGTGAAAGATGATCTCTCCAGTACTGTAATCAACTATTGCCTTGTCCGTTCGGAGGAACGATCGACCTAGTATGATTGGGGTATGGAGTAACGGTACAGGTCTGTCCATATCCTTGACAGCAAAATCAACAGGGAAATTCATTCCATGCACCGTTACAATACATCAAAAAATGCCCCTCAGCCTCTTGATTGATCTATCAACAAACTAAAAGATCATCCAGGTTGATCTACGAGGTTCTAACCCAAACTTAGTGAGTAGAGAAGATGGCATGAGATTAATGGAGGTACCGCTATCGAGAAGAGTGTGATCAAATACTTGATCAAAGATGTGGCAACGGATGTGAGGTGCCCCCTTATCTTTCTTTTTGGGTGGGAGATTGCTGATGGCATGAAATGTGGCCATGGACAAATATGTATTTTTTGTTTTCTTTCATCGGTTCTGCTTTTGATGCTTGTGTGTACATTATTCTTTCATATCCTTTTTTTATTGCAGGCATGTACTCCATGGCCTTTAGAAGTGGCATCTCTAAAAAGATGTTATATAGGATCTCTACCACTCTAGTATCAGATAGGGTTATTTTTAGATTTTGGATTTTCTTTTTTTATTCAGAAAAAAATTCAAATGCTCATTTCGATTATTCAAAATAGGTTCTTCATGTATAATAGGACAACCAGAATCAGTTTGTACAGTGTTGTCCAAAACATGGGAAGACAAAACAAAATCTAAAACAAGATGGGTTGATGTTGTTGGTGTAGAAGAATAATCCACGACTGGTGTGTTCTCCCTCGCTAACAATGATCTACATCTACCTGGTGAAGGTGAAGATGGTGACGGTGAAGAAGAAGATGGTGAAACTCCATTCTCAAGTGCTGCTACACTTGGTCTTGGCAATGATGGTGAAGAAGATGATGTGGAAGTTGAAGCTCTCTCATTGGCTTGATCTCCCAATCCCAACAACTATGTAGGCGGTTGCAATCTCCTACCACTCCTGAGATGAATGGCATCGGATACACATATAAAATCAAGGGACATACCTATCTCGTGTGTGGATGGATCATGGGCTACTTGCTTGTTGCATCTGAAGTTGTTAGAATAGGCTTCGACATGTGCTAGGATCAGTGTCTTTGTGGTTGTTAGGTCGTCAAGCCTCTGAGTAAGATCATTCATGTTCTTCATCAATAATGCCAATTAGTCAAGTTTTGGATTCACCGAAGGTGCCTCAGGATGTTGAATGACTGGCTGTCAACGAGAATGGTAGTGAGGAGGCTGCTAGTATCCATACTGCTGGTAATGAGGAGGAGGATGTGAATATTGTCTGTATGATGCATTCCGCTGGTGGTGGAAAGGTTGTGGAATATATGCAGTCTGCATCTACTGTTGGCCATGTCTCCAGTTGTGGAAGTGATGTGGAGACTAATACTGAGGCTGGAACTGTTGGTGTTGGTACTGCTATGGTCTGCCTCCCTGAAATTGGTGGGCGGGTCTCAGATCCTGTTGGGAACCCAACTGGCCTTCTTCTATCAGACGGGGCTGGTTGCGATCTTGGTCGAACCAGATACCATTCTCCTCCTGCATGATAGGTGGAGGTGGAGCCTCTACTCAAGAATGTATGGACCTCCTTGCTGGTAAGGGACAATTTGTTGTGAATGCTGCAGGACCTGGTCGGTTTGCAAGTAATAAACATGATGAACTGTGGATGGTCCTCCGGTACTCTGCTGGGTGGAAGTAGAATAAGTATGCTCCCAAGCAGAAGTGTTTGTAGTTGCACTCGCACTTTTTTATGTGTTGATCATACTCACAAGAAGGTCCAAGTGCTTCATTATCTCCTCCAGCTTGTACAGGTTCATTATCCTCTGTTCGATCACTTGGAGCTTCTCAAGCTCCTTCTATCATTTCTCAATTATGTCTACTTTGGATAGGTGATTTGCAGTGATGGCGATATCAAATTTGTCCACCCTATCCACTTCTTGTGATGCTGTTATGTTGATAGCCTTGTGGGGTGCTGCAGGAGAAGTGATGGGATGCTTCTGAAATGCACGTGAAGAAAACAGAGCTTTAGAGATCTCTGCCATCTCCTCAAAAATATGATATAGGAAATCCTCTTCCTTGTTAAAGTGACTACCCCCACAAGCGATATCTACCATATTCTAGTTCTCGTGACTCAAGCCCCAAGAGAAATTTTGCACAATGCTTGTCTTTGGAATATCGTGTTGGGGCACTTCTCCATTAAATCTTTGAATCTTTCCCACAACTTGTGAATAGGCTCATTGGACATTTGGGAGAAGTTTGATATCAACGATCACATTTGGTTGAGGCATCCAAAGCAGACCTCAACTCTTCCCATGTAGTGACAACTTTTCCTAGATGATTTACCCAATAAAGGGTCGTGCCCATCAAGCTTAAAGGAATTGTCATCTTTACTACCTCTAATGGAATGTTAGGGTAATGGATCGTGTTGTTGATGCGATCCAATTGTTGGAGGTGTACATATGGTTCTTCTGTAATATTTCCATGGAATATGGGGAGTAATGGTAAGATAGTGGGATTAAGCTTGAAATGCCCATGAATCGCATGAATTTGAATCCATTATTTATTTGTCCTATTCCTGGATTATATGATTCCCTCAAGACACTATCTCTAAAAGCTGCTCTCCTACATTCCCACCTCCTCCATTATTTCTACCCTCCTCTCTCTTATCTTGCCTCAGTTCTAGAATCATACCTCTCAATGCTGCTTGAAAGTCAGCCTATTCTGTTAGCTGGTCCTGAATGGGCTGAATGGACGCAAACATGGTAGTGTACATCTCGGACTGTTCAGCGATGGAACCTTTTCCCTTAAGTGGCATCAAATGCACTATATCCATTTCTGCAAGTGTAAATTGCAATGGATTAGTCTTCAGGAATGATAGAGTCCGAAATGATAGTTCACGAAGAGTCAATCTTGAACACTTGATTGTTGGATGTAGAGAAAGGTGAAGTGGAGAAAGAGGAATACTCAGAAAGTGAGTTTTCATGAGTAGTAGATGACCGATTTGTAGTGTGAAATGAGTCCCAAAGTCTGAACGAGAGATGCTCCAATCTTACGTCTTCGATAGAATGAGGCGATATGCGAACACAAAATTCAAACAAGAAGAGAATGAGTAGAATGTGCGAAGGACGCGGAAGGATCTCTAGCACTAGAAATCAAGCACAATACAAACCCCCTTTTCACCAACTCAACACAATTTAAGACCACAAGAGTTTGGTCTTTTATCTTTTCAATTTTATTTGGTGATAATTGCAATCTTTTAAAGAGATAATGAGCTGTTAGTTGCCTCTATTTCCCTAAAAAGTGGCCCAAATTCTTATGACTAGTTGCATCTGCTTTCATCTAGTAAGGGTGTAAGTATGGACCGTAAAATGACTACCATTACTTAAGTACAGAGCCTGGCGTAGTGTCCTTTAAACCACCCACTCTGCTAAGGAAATATGGACCGCTTATTGGCTACCCGCATTCCCTCATTGGGAAGTAGCTAATCGTTTTATAGATTCAATAGTTTATATGAAAATCTAGCCTTGGCTATATCCTAGTGTTTGTCTCTCTCTCACTTTGCAAGTAAATTAAAACAATGAGGGGGTTACTCTCCCCAAAGTAATTGTGATTGTCCTAACGATTAGTTTTAGGGTCGTGTTTTCTTTAGCAGATCTGATTTTACAAAGTTATCACTTTTTTTTTGGATTTTATCAATAAAAGACTGTCGAAGTTCCAATTTACTTTTTAGATTATGTGAGTGTAAACAAGGAAGGAAATCAGAAATACCATCATGATGAATTCAATGAAAGGCGATGAAAACAAAACTAATGAGGTCTCCCAAGTGAACCGACACTTGGTGAAACAGACTCCACACAGAAGGTATATATAGTCCTTTTACAAGATTTTTCGAATATGTAAACTACATGCTAAAATCTATCTATGTAAAATGCTCCAAAGAATTGGTCTCCTTCAAATCTTCTCCTCCTTTTCATATACTCTCCTACGGCTCGATGAAGAATCAAGCTGCCTCCGCTTCGCTTCGATGCGGCAACACTCCTAAGAATGCTGCCCTTGCTCGTCGGGCCCTCACAAGAAAGAGGAAACAGAAGAATGTATTAGAGACACAGTTATGAAAATATTAGCAAAAATAAATAAAATAAATGCAGTAAATATGAACAATGAAATACATATAGACAAAAATATACAACCAAGAACAGAAGGTCAAAGTAAAAACCTAACTACCCTTGTCTTGCCTCCCCAACAACGGCGTCATTTTGCTGGAAAAACTTTTTCGGGCTTTTATTTCAATGAATCAATCACAAATGAAAATGCAGTCATTGCAACCCAGAGCAGCATCCAACAAAAAAATTATTTAAGTCTCTGGCGCAAATCAATAAAAAAATATAGCAATAGAATTTGCTATTTAATTTACCTGTATAGCTAATAGGATCAAACTTAAGGAGGCTACCGACGGTTATTCTATGCAATTAAAATTCAATAAAAGAGTAAAGGAATTACTATGCACATTATACTTGGTTGTTGTATTTTCTTTTGGATTTTGTATTTTTTATGAAATTTAAATTTAATATTTTTATTGGGTTTTCTGATATTTATTTTATTTTTAATATTGGAAAAGATTTTTTTATTTCTAAAAATAATGAAATAGGTAAAGAATAATTAAAACACATGCTCAACCACTCTTTTTATATTTTTTATTATGTCAAAAATAACCAGAAAAATAAGAAAAAATTATTCTTATTTTTTTATGTTTTTTATTTTTCCTTATTTTTCCATAAATTTTTCGAAATTTTTAAAGCCTTCAAATAAATAAAAATAATGAATTAAGCAAATAGAAAATAAAATGAATGTTTTGGAATTTTAAAATAACAAATAATTATCAAATATAGGTGAAAAATATAAAGACTAAAAGAAAATTATTTATACTTTCCATAAAGAAATTTTGTGACTATTTTTTTGGATTTTTAAAGATTTTTGATGAATTTTTATTTTTTTGAGAATTTTATTCATTTTACATGTTTTATGAGGAATAAAAAGTAAAAAATGGAAAGAAATTAAAATAAATCAAAAAAATCAAACACGTTTTTTTTAGAATTTTTGAAAATATTTTTTATAGTTCTTATTGATTTTCTAATGCAAACAGAACATTTTGATGTTATTTTTTTTATTTTTGTTAATAGTAAAAATAATGAAAATGTGAAATGCAAATTATCTATGCAAGAACGAATAAACGGGATGCAATATTAATTTTTTTTGGGATTTTTCAAGGTATTTTGACAATTTTTATTTGATTTTTAATAGTCACATTAAATCTAGAAAAATAGAGAGTAATATGCAATTATTTAAAGTATGTAGACTGAATGATAACAAATATGTAAAATGCATGCCTAAATATGTAAATTTCCCAACAAGACACATGTACATGAATGTGAGCCCTGTTGTATTGGAATAGAATGCAATTAAATAGTCTCAAGGTCCAATCAATAACATAAATGATACGGTGTTTTTATTGCAAATAACCCAACAAATCACATGACAAGAACGCGCTACAATTCAAACAAGATTTAAATGCAATTAAAATAAGGGATATTTACACCCATAACCCTGAGTAATTTCGTAATTACCCCAGGAACCCTCCATAATCACTAATTACGTCTAGAACCCTGAATAATGCTTATCTTTACATGTCATAACTCTGTGTCAAGTTCCGTCTTAATTCTCCATTATCTATGACGGAAAAAGTCATATGTTGAGAATTTTGCCCTTTGAAACACATCATATTTATAACATGATGCCATTATATAGATCAAACGAAATGAAACCCCAGTCTCCACCCTCCCTCAAGGCCTCTGATCAGAGCGCCCCCAGTGTGCACCTCTGCCCACACGCTGCCCCCACCCGCTGCTCTCCCACAAGCTCCAGCAGCCCCCTCCCAGCGAGCCTCCGCCCTGCAGCAACCCTTTCTCCGGCACATGCCCGCTCTGCATCCCCACCCGATGCCCTCATGCATGCCTCCGCCTGGCATCCCCACCCCACACATGCCTCCGCCCTGCAGCCCCACCCCCCCCCCCAAGCCTCCGCCCTACTGCCCCATCCCGTTCCCCTGTGCGCTTCCGCCCTGCAACCCCTTCCCACGCGCATGCCTCTGCCACCCACCCACCCCCCCGACCCCGCCGCTCGCCCACAAGCTCTAGGCCTTCCCACTCCGTCGCTCGCCCGCAAGTTTTAGCACCCCCTCCCCCCCCCCCCCCCCCCCCCCCCGCCCCGCAAGCTCTAGCCCTTGCCCCTCTCCCACCGCTCGCAAGCTCCCCCCAACCCCCTCCCCCCCCCCCACGCCTACAAGCTCCATCCCTGCCCCGCACCCCCCCACCATCGCACGCCCGCATGCAAGCTCTAGCCATCTCCCCTCTCCTACCGATCACCTGCCCGCAAGCTCTAGCCCTTGCCCCCCTCCTGCCGCTCGCTTTCCCGCAAGCTCCAGTCCCCCACCCATGCCCGCAAGCTCCATCCCTCACCCCCTCCCGCCGCTCGCCCGCCCGCATGCTACATCCTACCCCGCAACCCCAAAAGCTCCATCGGCTCCCTACCAGTTGCTCTAGGACAGCCCCGGGTTTGATCTCTCTCCAGCGCTCTACCCCATCGCTGCCCACCACCTCCTTCCGTGAAAGACCCCACTGCTGCTAAAAGCTCCAGGATCAAACCCAACTCTTCCTATCCTTCCTTTCTTTTTTGGAATAATCTCAGTCATTAGATCACTGATTGGGTTAGATTAACTCAGACATCTGCTTGAGTTAACGAACTAAAGAATTGGAAGGTTATGAGTGTAAAACAAAATGGTTATTCAGGGTCTTATGTGTAATTCGTGATTATCGAGGGTTCCTAGGGTAATTACAAAATTACTTAGGGTTATAAGTGTAAATATACCTTAAAATAAATATGAAGGGAAACCACGCAAATGTTAAATTAAAGAAAAGATGACATGTGTCCTCGCATGGACTTATTAAAAAACAAAAGACATGGGTTAAGGCGCAAATGTACCCATAAATGACATGGAGGCTCAGGTGGATCTGATGTTCTACAACTCCGATTAGAGGGCTGCGAATGGCTCTAGAATGAAGGGTCACGATCAGATGTTGAAGCTTGAATAAACAACCAACTTTTGGGGTACAATCAACTGAAAACTTGGCACTTGCTCTTGATTGTAAGGCTACAAGATGGTTTGGATGAACTACGAAGCACTTAAGCTTTGTCGAGATTAGAACGTTCGATTCTCCCTTGTTTGTCTATGGATTCTCCTCAAATCACTCCCAAAATGTCACTCGAAATGTTCCGCATGTGATGTGCACCTCTAATCTTGCAAAGGATGGAAGACGTGGAGAAAGATTTCACGATTGTCTTCACGTAGTCGGAAAGGTTCGACAATCATCGAAGTACCTCTGATCGTGCACGTCGGAGGTTGAAGATGATTAATTGATCTACTTGATTAAGACAAAAACAAATAATAAAGAAAAGCTAAAATGAAGATAATTCACCTACGTTACCTACGGATTGGAAGAAAGATGGAAAACACCTCGATCTGCAACTGTAGCAGAGAGGTGGAGATGCACAGTGGATGACTCCAATGACGTAGCTGGATTGCATTCCATAGACACTCACTCGCATTCTTTATCATGGGGAGAAATAGCTGTCACCTACAACTAACTCCAGTACTTGATCTCACGGAGGAAAACGATCAAAGGATGGATCAAGAGCTTACCGGAGATAGAGGGGTATAATTTATAGGCATGGCTCCGGCAAATTTTGAAATTCAAAATAGGCGCAGATCATGGAGTGATAGGTGGAGATGAGGGGCTAGTGAGTGAGAGGATTGAATGAGCGAAAGAACTGGAGTAGGAAGCGTGGGTGGTTACTGATCAGAGGCACGTGGAAAATAGGAATGAAGTAATAGTGAAGCGAGGTTAGCGGGAGAGGAGTCACATACCAACCAGTAGGCCTGGGTAACCAAATCAGGGTCAGCCAATCAGAGCACGCGGAGAATGCATCCAAAATTGGCTAAACGACAAAGTAGGCCAAAAAATGTTAACTAATTGAATTAAAAATCGAGAATGAATTTATTTAATTGCATAATGTAAATAAAAATTGTTAAGAATAAGTAAAAGCTAATTTTGGTGTTTTAATTAATTAAATAATGTATATACAAGCGTTAAAATAAAAACAAGGTGTTATTCACATGTATGTATACCCATATATACAGTGTTTGGATTTTTTTAATTATTTACTTGTACATATAATTTAATATTTTATTTATTTATAATATTTTACAAGGGTTTTAATGATATTTTTATTTGGATGTTAGGAGTTAACTAATTAGGTTAAATAAATAGGTATATGTACAATATATGCATAGTGATACATATACAATGTATACATGATTTTATTTTTGTTGATTTTCGATTTAATGGTTTTTATTTGTATTTTATTTAATTGAAATACAATATTTACATTTAGTTAAAAGTACAAAATTTACAAATATGCACAAAATAAGTAATTAATAATATACACAATATACATAGGTATATTATACAATACTACCCCAATTGGCCACTTTTCACACCTTAACTCAGAATTTAATGAAATCACATCCATTTTAAAGATAATTTAATTTGGAGTACAATGAAGTGAGTTTGATGAATTTGGAGTTCATATGGAGAAGATATTGACTTTGGAATGTGAGCTTTATGGCTTTTGGAGATTATTGTTATTTATACAATATACATGTTTCTACTGAAATTGAATTTATTATTTACAAAAGAATTTTATGCAAAATTTTGAAGAAGAAATTATTGTTATTTACAAAAGATATGGTAATTAAAGAGTGTGTAGTATAGACAATATTTTACAAGTGATGAATATACATGTGTTAAGTTAACTTTTTGGATTTTTCTAGTAATTAGGCCTTATCTCCCCCTACTTTATTCTTTGTCGATCATGTCAAGTCTTGACCTTCTCTGAGGGTTTCATTCAGCCTGGATCTATTGCATATATACAGTCCTTTAATTTCTTTATTTTTCCTATATTTGTTTATTTTAGGTTAAAATAGTGATAAGTATTCATTATTTACACAATAGTTAGAGTTAATATAAAATTTTAAATGCTTATCTAATTCCTAAACTTTTCATTGGGGAAGGAAATAGAGAGATCACTTTGGGTGATCTAGCTAGCAGTGAAAGTTACTTGAATCATGCAAGCTATAGACAGATACAAGGAAAGGAAGTAGAGGAGGCTTTGAAGGTTATGAGACCTGGGAAAGGTGTAGGACCGGATGACATCCCTGTAGAAATATGGAAAGTTTTAGGTGAGCGCGGTTTGACTTGGCTTACGAATCTATTCAATGCTATTTGGCGAAGCAAAAAAATGCCTGGAGATTGGAGGAGTATCGTGTGCCTCTTTATAAGAATAAAGGAGACATTCAAAATTGTTTAAATTATAGAGGTATCAAGCTGATGAGTCACACTATGAAAATTTTTGAACGTGTGATCGAGAGAAGGTTGAGGCAAGTTTCTAACGTCAAAGAAAAACCAATTCGGATTCATGCCAGGTCGCTCAACTATTGAAGCCATCCATTTACTGAGGAGAACAATGGAGATTTATAGAGCTAAAAGGAAGAACCTCCATATGATCTTTATTGATTTGAAGAAGGCTTATGAATTCTGTCCCACAAGAGATATTGTGGAGAGTTTTGGAGAAGAGACAAGTGCCTGTCCTATGCATTTAACCTCATAAAGGACATGTATGATTGTGCTTTATCTTGTGTAAGGACCCCGTCTGGGAAGACTTGCTATTTTGACATCAACATTGGTTTACATCAAGGTTCAGCTTTGAGTCCATTTCTTTTTACTTTGATTATGGACGAGTTGACAAGTCACATTCAGGATGAGTTACCTTGGTGTATGCTATTTGCTGATGATATTGTGTTGATTAACGAGACTAGAGATGGAGTAAATGAGAAGCTTGAGCTCTGGAGACATGAGTTGGAGAGAAAAGGATTTTGTATAAGTAGGGGCTAAGACAGAATATATGGAGTGCACCTTTGATGAAAGCAATGGTGAAGGAATTGAGGTGAAGATTGGTGATGATAACATTCAGAAGAGAGATTCTTTTAGATATCTGGGATCTATTTTGCAACATGATGGGGAAATTGATGGAGATGTTACTAATTGAATAAATGCAGACCGACTAAAGTGGAGAGGAGCCTCTGCTGTTCTCTGTGATAAGAAAATTCCTTTAAAAATTAAAGAAACGTTTTACAAAGCAGCCGTGAGACCTGCTATGCTCTATGGATCTGAATGTTGGCCTGTGAACCATAGACATGTGCAGAGAATGGCTGTAGCAGAAATGAAAATGTTAAGGTGGATGCGTGGACACTCACATAAAGATCGGATTCGGAATGATGCAATCAGAAAGAAAGTTGGTGTTGCTCCGATCGAGGATAAGATGCGAGAAAACCGCTTAAGATGGTTTGATCATTTGCAAAGAAGATCAGCTGATGCACCAGTTAGGAGATGCGAGTGTTGGGATGTTGAGCCAACTAAGAGAGGGCGGGGACGGCCCAAGAAGTGTTGGAAAGAGACCATACGAAGGGATCTTTGTTTTGTGGATATAAGCCTGGGATTGACCCAAGATAGATCTGAATGGAGGCGAAGAATCCATGTAGCCGACCCTACTTATTGTGGGAAAAGGCTTTGTTGTTGTTATTATCTAATTCCTGCTCATGAAAGACAGAAAGAGAACATTTCTTGCAATTTTATAAGGTATTTTTAAACTAGGTTGATCTCTGTGCTGTTGCTTTTTTGTACTGTATATCTGATGGAGCACAGTTTCTAATGGTTAGCCTGTTCTTCTGTAAATGTATTTAAGTAGTTTAATTAACCATGAATCAACGAACCTTTTTTTTTCCATGGAAGGTTAGCTTCAACCTGTCAAAGCTAGATGCAAGATTTATGCACCAAAGCCAAAATCTTTTTGTGGAGAATGCTGTTACAGGCATCCAGTTGGGAATCAGTAGATCGATTGCATCCGACGACTCTGGCGAATCTCTTTCTCACTTTGATGTGCAGATAGATTTCAGCGAAATTCATGTATATCACAAGTCTGTTTCCTGATATCAATGCGTTAAACATTTTATGATCCATTATCACAATTCTTTTTTTGCATTTTCTCAGATTCTAAGGGATGGCCAGAGCTCTGTTGTGGAGATTCTGAAAGTAGTTGTTATCACATCGGTAGATCCTTCCTTTGCAGGTGGATCATCCTCGAGAATAAAAATATTGCGTTATTCGTTTACATCTTCTGCCTTATATTATCTTCGAACATTGTATGATCAACATTATAATGATTGCAGTAGTTGGTAGATTTTTTTTTGGAAATGGTTTTTGAAGTTTTCTTCTTAAATAGGCATGCCAGAGAGTATCTAAGAGAGAGTCCTGTAACTTGCACAAGGGATGTGCTTCGTGTGAGTGTAACAACTATATATAAATAAGCTTTCTTTGAATGTTTCTTTCTCGTCTTTTACCTTGTTCACTATCATGACCTTTCGTTCCTAATGTTTCACGCAGTTTCTTTTTAACCTTTCTTGTATCCTGGTGGTCACTAAGTTGGATGGATCTATTAATAGATTTTCTTGACTTATTTACCAATTTAAAAAAACTTAACTTCTTTTCTTTGTGTCAGCCAAATGTGCCCATCAGGGCGGAGATTGATATTAAAATTGGTGGTGCACAAATTAATGTTATTGTGAGCAGATTGGTGCCATTATTGGGCCTCAAGCAATCAAACACAAAAAAATGACACTTCGTGAGAAAGATGCTTCAAGAGATGGATCTTCATTGGTTAAAGCAAAAGCTTTTACATGGACCTGGTACGGTCTCTGCTCCAGAAATGATCATCGTGCTTTACAATGTGAAGGGTTTACCATTATATCATGTAAGTTCTTTATCGTGCTGGCTGTTACCTAGAGGAATTCACTTCTTTATTAATCCTATAGATTATTAACTTTCAGCATTTATAATTATTATTTGATTTTACGGGTCTTGATGTTGTCCATGATGGCCATAGCTTAACACTCTGGAAATAGCAAGCCTTGTTGACTGGCTGATATTGACATCTTTTAAGCCTTGTCATAGGGCATCTATTTTCATGGCAGTGTTTGCAACTGCATCTTCAGATAATTTATCCAGTCTGTTAGTATACTGTTCTTTGCTGATTATTGCTGATTTTGATTAATGGATTCGATTCAATTTTCAAGTATAAAAATCCAATTGTGCAAAGCCTTTTATACAAGAGTACTACAATATGCTCGATATTAATTTTGTTGGCTTGATTACCATTAAAAAGTGTATATGCTATGTTTCTATGTTTTATAAACAAACACAGCATTATGAACCATAATGCCAAATATTACAAGATTCAAGATGGTCATAATCCCTAATCCGTAAGACAATGGATCCAATGGGGTCAGATCTCATATTAAGCTTCTCAGGCATTTCAAGAGTTGTGGGGCAACCATATCACACAAGTCCCTACTCTAAGTGACCTGGGACTATGCATTGCATACAAGCAAGTTGTTGGTTTTTACCAACAACAATCTTGACCATTGGATTGACATAAATCAATCTCATCCATTGATTTTATATGTCACATGGATTGAGATCCATGGATCCCAAAACCCTATAAATAGAGAGGAATACCATGCTCTCTATTTTACACACAATGCTTGAGAAGCATCTCTCTCTCTCTTTCTCTCAAGGGACGTCAGCCATCTCTCTCCCTCTCATGGCCGTCCACCATGGATGCCATGAAGAGGTTCTCCATCGCCGCGGCATCGTCGTTATGCTGCCCGTTCTTCTGCTCGTGGATCTCTGTCTCCTTCGGCGCGCCTCGCTCGTGAAGAAGACGTCGGATCTCATGTGTCGAGATCAGGAGATCCGCCGCTTGGATCATCAACATGGATTGCGAGAAGCACGCGGTTCATCCCCGCGCTCGCAAGCGTCTCCTCCGTCGGATCGGACTTGAGACAGGAGGTCTCTTCGTTTAGAGACTCGATCGCAACCACGCTTCAAGAGGTAATCCTATTACTTGTTTGTGGTTTAGACGAAACGATTCGAGAAGTGTTCTTGGATCATGTGGTTTCGTCGTATAAAAATTTTTAAGTTCCGCTGCACCGAGCAACTAGTCCGACCAGTCGCTCCTCGTCGTATTCGATACGACGCTCACGCTTCCGTGATGCGCTTGAGGATCTAACCATATCATTCATATATATGGAAACTTATGGGGTGTTTGGGTAATCAAAAAATTCATATACAATACAGTTTGAAAACCACTTTTAGGCAAGTAGCTTGTTAAACTTAATTTTTCAATACCTATCTACTTGTTTTCTTTTGAAACCGCTAAATTACCTGTTAATTTTAATATGTTGGATTGTATGCAACGATTGTTGACATTCTTTTATTCCCTGCATGTGTGGCAGGCAAAGCGCATGCGTATTGTTTATGCATTTTCTTTCTCTTCTGTTGTATTTTGGGATCCATGTATAAACTGACAGCTTCTTTTGTACATGTAATATATATGGAAATTAATGAAGTGAATTGATGACACTTGTTTTGGCTCCGTGATTGTTTACATTAATTCTGACTGTCATTGCAAATCATGAAAGTTTTCTCCTAAATTTGAAAACCTAATGCAATCCATTGCGAACACAATGCTATGAATCATGTGTAAACGGGTAAGCCGGATCCCGGACACCACAAACAACAACAACAACAAAGCCTTTTAACACAATTAAAGGGGTCAGCTACATGGATTTTTTGCCTCCATTCAGATCTATTTTGGGTCATTTTCAGGCTTAAACCAAATAAATAAGATCCCTTCAGATAGTCTCATTCCAACACTTCTTGGGCTTTCCTCGCTCTCATGTAACCGGCTCAATATATTAAATCTCGCATCTTCTAACTAGTGCATCAGCTGATCTCCTTTGCAAATGGTCAAACCATCTTAAGCGATTTTCTCTCATCTTATCATCTATCGGAACTATACCAACTTTTCTTCTGATCGCATCATTCGGAATCTGATCTTTTCGTGTATGACCAGACATCCACCTTAGCATTTTCATTTGTGCTAATGTCATTCTCTGATCATGTCTATGGTTCACGGGTCAGCATTCTGATCCATTGAACATAGCAAGTCTCAATGCTGCTTTGTAATACTTTCCTTTAACTTTCAAAGGAATTTTATCACAAAGAACAAAGTCTTCTCTCTACTTTAGCCAACCTATATTTATTTTATAAGTAACACCTTCACCAATTTCCCCATCATGTTGCAAAATAAATCCCAAGAATCTAAAATAATCTTCATAATGTTATCATCTCCAATCTTCACCTCGAGTCCTTCATCATTGTTTCCATCAAATGTGCACTCTATATAATAAGTCTTAGCCATATTTATACAAAATCCTTTGCTCTCTAAGGCATGCCTCGAAACCTCAAGCTTCTAATTTACTCCATCTCTTATCTCATCATTCAACATAATATTATAACATCCGGGATCCGCGTAAACCCAAACTCGACTCGAATAAGGTCCGAATAACCCAATAAAGTTATCTGACAACATTAGATAACCTAAATCGACCAGTTGATTTTGAATCAAAAGTCGTTCGGGCGAAATCGACCAAAAATCGGTCGCTTCGTAATGCGCGCCGCGAAATAGCCGCGACGCCAATTCGAAAACCGTGAAACAAACCAAGAACCGTCATAAGATCCGATTCGATGAAAGAAGACCAACGGAATTGACCGTTCGTCAATTGGAGGTCGTTTGGTATTTTAAATTAACAATATTTAATCTTAAACAAAAACCGTATCCGAAAGTTTCGGGTATTCAAAACCCGATCGGAAGTATATCAACATTATACTCAAATTGATCGTCGTCCCGAGACGATCAAATCGAGATATTGCATGGCAAAATCCGAGGCCCGAGGTGCAAATGCGGGCGACTTTAAGTAGGTTAAACAAATAAAGTTTTTGGGTAAAAAAATGTATTAAATTAAAATTTTTAAGTAACAGCAGACTTGTTACTGTTTTAAAAAATGCTATAGTGCATTTTTTCTAGAAAAGCCACTTGGCTTTCTATTTCCCCACTTGACACTACCCCTTTGAACTCTTCTCTCCTATATAAGACCAAACCAACCCTCCATTTTTCTCAAAATCTCCCCCAACCGAGAGGACAATCCTCTTCTCTGTTTTTTTTATCTCCTGAAATTTCTCCCCAAATTGCTTCACCTTTAGCTCTAGCCGTAAGAATCTTCCCAACACTCTTCCTCCAAGATCCAGCTGCTGTCCAGCATTTAGGAGAGACTGCTGGAGCCTATTTCGTTGCAATTTCAAGAGCAGCTGAGAGCTGCTGTTACTCTTTAAATTCCAGCCACTGCATATTTGTTTCTCAAAAAAAATTGAGGAATACAAGGTACAATCCCCAGCCCCTCTATTTGTTGCCTTGCATGTATAATCCAACCTCTTATTGGCATCATGTATGTGATTTGACTCTGATCAATATCCAAGCTACGAAATTCTAGTGTGCACCAAAAAGATAGCTGAATGGATACAACCGAAGAAGAGATGATCCAAGTCTACATCGTTGCACCTCAGAAAAACCAAAGCCCTGATCAAAAGAATCATGTTTATACATTCCTTCATAAGGACACAACCATGTCTAACCAGACAAAGAAAAATCTAGATCCATTATAGGATCATGTTCTTCTAGATCAGACCGCATTCTCATTATAAATCATCATGTGCCGACTCCTAGGATGCCGAAAAAATCCTATACACCCTATTGATAGAAAAAAGTCGGTAGCCCCTCCCAGTCACAAGGCTCTCCATCTCGACCAACTTGCTAGGCATGCGAATGAAATCCCTCAATCTCTGTTCGTCAAAGTCATCAAAAAAAGGTAAAACTCGTGTTTTATTTCGACCACACTTGTGCCGATTGAGTATCACAATGACTTGACAATGCCAAAAGTCTAGGAAAATGATCACCAAAAGGGCATGATCCAATCCAATCATCCAATAAAAAGAGGAACAACCAACTATTATCTACCATAGGTCTCAGCAAGCTCATTATTTCTAGAAGCAGACTAGAAACCAAAACCTTAAATGACGAATTTCGATTTTGTTTCGATAAGCCTGGAAAGAGAAATTCAGTGAAATTTCAGTGAAATGGTTGGAAATTGGAGAAATTATTTGAAAACTTTTTTTTCTAAAATTGAGATTTCTAATATTCTTTAACTCAATAAATGAGATAAAATGCATAATTTTGTTACTAATAGAAAGATATTAAGATGATATGTTACATTAAATTTCCATCCAAACGCTCCAACAATAAAAAAATAGTATGTTGCTCAAAATCATAACCATTTTGGAATCGAAATTAGAAGACATTAGTTCTACCTCTTGAACATGAAGAGAATGGTGACACATGCAACAATAGCAGAGAAAAACATAGGCCAACAAATAGTAATAGCAAAATGATATCTTATGTAAGAAATTGATGATGGAAATGATAGCTTAGAACTTGTATCTAACCAAAATACTTTCAACTTAGAAAAATATTTAATTTTAGAAATAAAATAAGGCATGCACATAAAAACACAAACACAAATGTTTTTTAGGCCAAGTAAATTAATTAATAAAAAAGCAGGAAAGACTTACAGAAGCCAGGACAAGGATAGCCCTGGAGTGAATAAAAACATTTTCACAGTAGAATCATGTCTGAGAACAAAGTAGATGTACCCGCCACAGACGCTTTCAAAGGTCCAACGCCTATTGTCAAAATGGATGGGACAAACTATGAGCTATGGGCTATGCAGTTAATGAGCCTTATGATGTCAAATGGTAAGAAACATATTCTTACCGAGGAGGAGCCGGTGGAGGAGTTGATGCCTCGTGAGAGACGAACGATGCTTAGGCCAAAGTATGGCTCTCCGGTACATTGACGATTGAAATCGCCAATGACGTGCTACATCAGCCTACTGTTGTTGAGAGAATTATATGTTTCTGTTTTTATTTATATTTTAATATTTCTTTAGTCTTCTTTATGTAATTTCTCCCTAGAGCTTTTCTCCTATATAAGAGAGCTCTTGGATTACGAGGATTACAACTTTTCATTTCACTTTTCCATATGGTATCAGAACGATGGTCCTAGACCGGAGCATGTGCCCTAAATCCCTTTCCCCACCAAAAGCCCATGCATCATGTATGTGTCGCCTGTCGCCCCCGTGGGTCATACGCTATTGCTGCTCGCGCGTGGCCCCCTGAGCACGTGACTTCCTGCTACTCGCGCGTGGCCCCCTGAGCGCATGACTTCCTACGCGCGTGATCACCTATGCGCGTGATCACTTGTGTGCGTGACCGCCTGCGCGCCAACGTGCGTGACCACCTGTGCACCAGCGTGCATGTGTGCATGTGCACAGTCCCTGATTTTGGATTTCTAGGGTATAGCGTGACTATCTAAAATGCCCTAGTCACCCAGAGGAGCCACCAAAGAATGGAAGTGATCGTGGTATGAGTCTGCACCCGTAATCATCTTCTCATATGTCCGTGTAGACATTACTTTTACAGTCTGCAACCCCAATCTTTAAGATTGTTGTCAACATGTCAGACAACAAAGCAGATATTCCATCAATGGGTGTACTCAAAGGTCCAGCGCCCATTATAAAGATGGATGGAATGAATTATGAACTGTGTACCATGCAGTTCATGAGTCAAATGCAGTGTAATGGCAAAAAGCATATCCTCACACAGGAGGAGCCCGTGTACAAGTCTAAGGTTAACGCCTCATGGGAGGCAGATGATGCTTATGCACGAGTATGGCTTTCTGAAACAGTATCCATGGAGATAACCAATGACATATTGAGCCAACCCACGGCTAAGACTATGTGGGACAATCTCGCTGCCACATACTCTCCGACGAAGAATGAGTCGAAGATTTTACAATTTCAGCATGACATCTTCACGTCGAAGCAGAGTGGTTGTCCTCTTCATACCCTTTACACTTCTCTGAGGGTATGTTTGAGAAACTACATGGTTACATTCCCTTGACAGCTACATCGGAGCAGCTCAAGACATATAGGGATTCAGTAATGACAGGAGTTTTTCTAGCGGCTCTTGACCCTGAGTATGATGCAGCCAGAGCACAGATTCTTACTGACGCCACAATACCTCCAATGGAGGAGGCATCTCGCAAGCTAAGTAGGCTCTGTATATCTTCTAGTGGTACTCAGCTGTCACAGACATCCTCAGCCATGGCAGCTTCTCGTGGTAGAGGAGGTCCTGCACAATTCCGTGGTCGAGGTGGTTGTGGCAGGGTAGGGGGTAGTCGACCCCCTCGTCAGCCGTGTACTTATTGTCACAGACCAGGCCACTCTGAGGAAACATGCTACTCCAAGCATGGGTTCCCAGCTTCAGCACGTGTCGCAGAACAGAGTCAGCAGGCTAGCAGTTCCACATCTAGGTCTGATCAGAGATCTGACAAACTTGTGGCAAGACTAAGGGAGATTATGCCTACTCCTGGGTCAACTAGCTCTCTTTTACGATCCTCAGAGGTAGTTGCCTCTACATCAGCATCTACACCAGGTACAACATATGCCTTTACTAGTTGTTACAGGGCAAACCTATCAGGATGGATCATGGATTCTTGTGCATCGCATCATCTCTGTGGGGATAGAGGTCCGTTTAGTGCTTTTAGTCCAATCCAGTCAGGACGATCTGTTGTGATAGCAGATGGGACACACTCTCCCATCATTGGTCAGGGGGAGGTGCAGTTAACCCCTGCAATGAGGCTTCATAATGTTCTTTATGGTCATGTGTTTTCCATGAATTTACTGTCTATTAATCAAATCACCAATGATTTACATTGTCATGCCATTTTTTATCCATGTGCTCTTGTGTTTCAGGATATTCTAACGGGCAAGGTGATTGGTTCTGGCCGTGAGCAAGGAGGTCTCTACAAACTGGTGCAGTCTCCGTATATTGTTGCATCTTCTCTTCGCAGCAGATCTGTGTCTCCCTATATATGGCATCTTTGTTTTGGTCATCTTCCTCTGCAAAAGATGTGTCACGTTCTTCCACGGATTCCTCCTCGCTCTACCTTTCAGTGCGAGGCCTGCCAGCTTGAGAAGCATCATCGGTCCACTTTCCATAGTCATCAGGCTCAGAGTGGTCATAGTCTATTTGAGTTGATTCATTTTGATATTTGGAGTCCCAATCGTGTCCCTAATCATCAGGGGCATAGGTTTTATCTTGTCGTTGTTAATGAGTTTTCAAGATTATCGTGGGTCTTTCTACTTAAAAATAAGTATGTTTGTCATTCAGTATTTTATAAATGAAATAAAGAACATTTTCTCTACCAAGATTAAGTTTATACTGACAAGGCCTTGGAATTTCGTAGCAATCAATTTGCCCAATTTCTTGCATCTCATGGTATTGTGCACCACATTTCTTGTGTGTATACTTCCCAATAGAATGGGGTTGCTAAACGTAAACACCATCATCTTCTGGATGTTACCAGCACCCTTTTGATTCAGAGATGTGCTCCTCATGCATACTGGGGAGATGTGGTTCTAAATGCTTGTTACCCAGTTGTGAAGATATTTGTATTTTCATATTTCTTATGTGTCTCTTTCTTATTATCTTTTCTGTCTTCTACTTTATGTAATTTACCCATAGACCTCTCTACTATATAAGAGAGCCTAGGGTTCTTAGGAATAATAAGCGCTCTTATTTTCTCCAACATGTTATCAGAGCGGCGGTCCTAGACCGGAGCTCTCGATTCCCAAAAACCCTAACCCCACCGCCAGCCCTCTCCCTTGACTCACATGCGCTCTCTCGCCTCTTCACCGGCACCGCAGCCTAGCGCCCCTCCACAGCGAGGGATCCGCGCACGCGCTCGCCGCGCACAGTGCGCCCTTCTCCCGCGTACCGTGCGCTCGTCCCCTCACACGCACAGCGCACCGTGCACTCGCCCTCCTCACACGCACCGTGTGCTCTTCTCGCGCGCACCTCAGCCTCGTCTCGCGCGCTCGCGTGCTGTCTTCACTTGCACGTCGCCTCAGCCTCGTCCGGTGATTGATGGGTTGGTGTGCATGAGTCTACACGTGCACCCAAACCCATATATGTCTGTGTAGACATACAAACTTTGTTTTGTTGCACCCGTAGCAGTCTTCTGTCGGCAATATGTCTGAGAACAAGGTTGATGTACTCGCCATTGGTGCATTCAGAGGTCCAGCGCCTATTGTGAAAATGGACGGGACAAATTATGAGCTCTGGGCTATGCAGTTCATGAGCCTGATGAAGTTGAATGGTAAGAAACATATTCTTACCTAAGAGGAGTCGGTGGAGAAGACTGGGGTGCATGCCTCGTGGGTGGCAGATGATGCGTATGCCAAAGGTTGGCTATCTGGGATATTGACAATAGAAATCACCAACGATGTACTACATCAGCCCACGACTAAGGTTATGTGGGATATTCTGGCGGCGACATATTCACAGGCACGGAACGAGACCAAGATACTTCAGCTGCAACATGATATTTTACAGTCAAGCAGAATGGGCGCCCTCTTCACTCACTGTACAGATCCCTACGAGGGATGTTTGAGAAGCTCCATAGCTTCATGCCGTTGACGGACACTCCAGAACAACAGAAGATGTACAGGAATGCTACCATGGTAGGTGTATTCCTGGCTGCCCTTGATCCAGAGTATGATGCTGCCCGATATCAGATTCTAGCTGACGTTACTATTCCTCCAATGGAGGAAGCTTTTTGTCGATTAAGTCGAATTACTGTCCCAAGCTCAACTTCCAGCCAGACACCTTCAGCGATGGTTGCCTCCAGAGGTAGAGGTGGCTCCTCTATTTTTCATGGTCATGGCCCCCGGGGTCATGGGGGTCGGATTCGTCAACCATGCAGTTATTGTCGTCGACCTGGTTACTCAGGGGACACATGCTACTCAAAGCATGGCTTTCTTGCATCAGCTCGGGTAGCAGAACAAGTTGAGTCTCCTGTACCTTCCTCATTAGACCAGCGATTCGATGATCTTGTTTCCAGACTGAGGAATATCATGCCTCCTGATACAACTCCTGAAGGTCAGTCAGATGTGGTCGTCTCTACCTCTGCCAATTCACCTTCCACGGCCAGTACATCAGGTAGTTCTCATGCTCACATCTCTTGTGATGGATCTATGATTACAAACTGGATTATGGATTCTGGAGCGGCACATCATCTCTGTGGGGACAAAGAACAACTCACTTCATATAGACCAGTCTCTTCAGGACGAACTATGGTGGTTGCCAATGGGACACATTCCCCGATCACAGGACAGGGGGAGATTAACTTGACACCTTCCTTGAGATTGCAGAATGTGTTATATGCTCCCGATTTCTCTATGACTTTACTGTCCATTAGCTAGATTATAAAGGATTTAAACTGTCGAGCTATTTTTGACTCATCATATCGAAAGAAGGTTGAGGCAAGTTTCCCAAGTAAAATAAAACCAATTCGGATTCATGCTAGGTCGCTCCACTATTGAAGCCATCCATTTGTTGAGGAGAACAATGGAGATTTATAGAGCTAAAAGGAAGAATCTCCATATGATCTTTATTGATTTGGAGAAGGCTTATGATTCCGTCCCACGAGAGATACTGTGGAGAGTTTTGGAGAAGAGACAAGTACCCGTCCTATACATTAATCTCATAAAGGATATGTATGATAGGGCTTTATCTTGTGTAAGGACCCGATGGGGAAGACCTACTATTTTGATATCAACATTGGTTTACATCAATGTTCAGCTTTGAGTCCATTTCTTTTTACTTTGATTATGGACGAGTTGACAAGTCACATTCAGGATGAGTTACCTTGGTGTATGTTATTTGCTGATGATATTGTGTTGATTAACGAGACTAGAGATGGAGTAAATGAGAAGCTTGAGGTTTGGAGACATGCATTGGAGACTAAAGGTTTTCGTATAAGTAGGGCTAAGACGGAATATATGGAATGCACCTTTGATGGAAGCAATGGTGAAGGAATCGAGGTGAAGATTGGTGATGATAACATTCAGAAGAGAGCTTCTTTTAGATATCTGGGATCTATTTTGCAACATGATGGGGAAATTGATGGAGATGTTACTAATAGAATAAATGCAGGCTGGCTAAAGTGGAGAGGAGCCTCTGTGATAAGAAAATTCCTTTAAAAATTAAAGAAAAGTTTTACAAAGCAGCCGTGAGACCTGCTATGCTTTATGGTTCTGAATGTTGGCCTGTGAACCATAGACATGTGCAGAGAATGGTTGTAGCAGAAATGAAAATGCTAAGATGGATGTGTGGACATACATGTAAAGATCGGATTCGGAATGATGCAATCAAAAAGAAAGTTGATGTAGCTCCGATCGAGGATAAGATGAGAGAAAACCGCTTAAGATGGTTTGGTCATTTGCAAAGAAGGTCAACTGATGCACCGGTTAGGAGATGCGAGTGTTGGGATGTTGAGCCAGCTAAGAGAGGGCGAGGACGGCCCAAGAAGTGTTGGAAAGAGACTATACGAAGGGATCTTAGTTTTTTGGATATAAGTCCGACATTGACCCAAGATAGATCTGAATGGAGGCGAAGAATCCATGTAGCCGACCCTACTTAATTGTGGGAAAAGGCTTTGTTGTTGTTGTTGTTGCATCTCTTGTTTTTCAGGACATACCCTCGGGCAACGTGATTGGCTATGGCTGTGAGCAGAATGGTCTCTATCGTCTGATCCATACTCCTTATGTCGGTGCATCTCTCCACTCTACAGGATCAGACTCTCCGTATATCTGGCATCTCCGTTTTGGTCACCTCCCTCTTCAGAAGATGTGTCGTGTTTTGCCCCAGATTTCTCTGAAGTCGTCCTTCCAATGTGAAACGTGTCATTTGGGAAAGCATCATCGGTCTACTTTCCCGAGTCGTCAGAGTCGGAGCAGTGGCTCCTTGTTCGAGTTACTCTAATATGATTAGAGTTGATAATTCCCTTGGAAGAATTAATTATATGAATGTGATTCATAGAAATTAATTTAATTTGAATAAGATATGAAGGATCACATAAGTGATATCCATGGTCTCCCGTCAAGGCGAAGGGTTTCGTCGCCAGATATTATATGTGGGAGACGCCTGTCCGAAGTGGCAGCTCCTGCATATGATCCATTTGGATCGGGCTCGTCGCTTCTCGAAAGAGTAAGGGCGTATGCGTAGAGACCCCAATATCGGGTCCTCATATTGGGGCGATATTGGATTGCACATAGCGAGTTGTATTCCTGTTGACGGTTGGTTCAATTAATGACGGGTCAACATCACCTTAGGGGTGGTGGGCCCGGGTATTAAAGACCGAATTGGGAGATGCAAGTTGGACTTGCAAGGCGGAATGTGTTCCTGCTTCTTTTTATCCGAGTTGTAGGTTCTCATATTATTGGGATGTAACAAAGATAAGGAAGGAGATCCCAGATCTTGCTTGAGATATAATGGTAAGTATATCTCTTACATTGAAAGTGATTAAGGGAATGAACTTTCATTGTTGACATGGCAAGACAACTTTGATATAAAATTCCTAATTCAAAGTAAAACATGTATATATATAAATATATACCCTTATGCAAATTACTTATTTCAGATAATCCTTCATTAAACCCACTCAATGTTATACTCATTAATAACCAGTAGAATATCATGGATTGGACCCTTGATCCAGATATTGTACTTGCGATTGGACACATAATGTATGTGGTTGCAATGTGCAAGTTTCCTCATAATAATGAGAAGTGATAATTAAATAAGACAATAGGACTAAAACCCTAGGGTTTATATGTCTCTATAAGTCTTGATCTTATCGAATGTACTTTTGAAGTGACATGTCGATGATGATCGTAATTATCAGATTAATCCTTATAAAATCAATAAAGATATTCTGGCATACATATGTGCTCTTGACATTTAATCATGAATGACATGGTTCTCTACATCATGTAGAATGGTAGCTCTATTAGAGATAATGTATTCAAATTGTTTGAGTACCTACCTGAACCTATGCTTTAAGAGTTTAGATGGATGTAGGTGATGAGTGTCATCATTCTACTATCTTTACTCTAGTCATTCATGAAGCTTCATAATATTCATATTGTATGAATTTAATGAAGCATGTATAAGTGTTGAAATACTCTTATATTGAAATTTTTGATTTTAAGATAAGAGATCCTTTAGTCTTAAGCAATGGTTGTTTATAGATAAAGGGAGCGCAGTGGAAGCATGGGTTGGACCCAAGCAAGAAGTATAATCAAATAGTTGACTGTACTTCTGTGACTTCCATATGACATCCAAAGAGTTGGATGAATGCCAATACTGCAATAAGTTGATGTGTTGATAGTATGACTATCAAATCCATCTAGAATCCTTAGAATAGGAATCGGATAGTACATCAGAAAAATCTACATATAATCATTGAAATTGACTTACTTATTTGATAATATAAAGTCTAATAATTGTATCTCAATTCTCTAATGACACTTGCGATTGGTTGCATATGTGTTAGAATATTAGAAATTTGATCTTAGGGTTTATTGGTCATCCATGTTGAAAGAGATGCAAGTGTTGCAACAATTTCCATGAGATCAATAGACTTCATATTTTCAGTGGAAGCCCTTAGTCTTAGAGAATGTCTCTATGACCTAGATATTAGAATACACTCATTGTTTATTTTTTATTGTTGGATATAAACATGAATTCTGTAATAAACCTATCATAAAGAGTTATGATGGAGATATTTCAGATAGTAATCTTACATCTAGTGGACTCCACAGAATTACAAAATTAATGAATGGTTCATTAAGATTTCTAATACTGAAAATTAAACCTTTAAAGATCAATAGGAGGATAAAGATCATTTGACGATCATCTGACATAATGTTTTGGACATATGTCTGTTGATGAGATCAATGGACAAGTAAGAGATGAAACTTTAGAATGTCTAAAATTTCAAAACTTGCATACTTATGAATATTGTATTCAAAGTAAAATGTCCAATACACCCTTATTTTGGAATGGTGTAAGATGTTAAGGTATTCAAGATCTCATACATATTGATGTATGTAAATCATCTATATCAGATTAAACATTATGGATATGTGATATCTATTAATGATTATTTGTGATATGAAATTTCTTCTCTTCACTTAGAAAACTTTGAAATGTTCAAAGATTTCACAATTTTGGTTTAGAACCAAAGTTTGAAGGAAGATGAAATGAATTTAATCTAATCAAGGTAGCTTGTACCTATTAGATGAATTCAAGGAATACCTTATAGAGATGTGAATATCATTTCTATCTCACCCCTCCTGATGAACCTTAACTCAATAGAGTTGTAGGGAGATACAATTGATCATGTGTGACATGATTTGATCAATGATTAATCATAGCATAATTATCTCTTAGTTTCCAGGTATATATATGTGGTAGAGACTACATTATATATCCTTAATAAGGTTACATGTGATTAAGCTGGAATCTGGCACTAGAGAGTGCTACTTCATTAGGAAAATAAAGGATGGTATTGGATACCTACTTTATGACCTTGAGATTCTTAAAAGATCTAATCTTTGAGAATATGATTCTTACAGGATGACTTTCTTGAGAATCAAGATGAAAATGAAGTAAAGGAACTCATTTAATCTTGAAAAGATAATGAGGCTCCTGAAATCGGAAACTAAAATAGATAATTAAAGATGAAACATTAATACCTCTTCAAATAAGTTTGAGGATGGATTCCATGTGTCAGTTAAATCTGAAAATGATCGGACTTCATGTGATGAAGCTCCTGAGGATCATGACATGGAAAGATGGATGTTAGCAATAAAAGTCTAATATAGACTTCATATACAAGTGTTGTATATGGACCCTCGAGGATCCACCTATATGGGTCAGACCCATTAAGGTGTAAATTGATCTTCAAGAGAAAGAGGGAACCTGATGAGAAGGTATAGACCTTCAAAGCACGGTTCGTAGCCATGAGCTACACACCGAAGAGAAGGCATCGCTTGCGATAAGACTTGCTCTCCAGTGACCTTGCTTTAACCCATCAGAATATTGCTAACTATAGCTACACAACTTGTCTATGACATCTTCATGGTGTGAGTCAAGATTGCATTCCTCTATGAATACCTCTCTGAGGATATTCATATGAAGTACCCCCAGGGCTTCATGGTTGAGGAAAGCAAGGTGTGCTAGCTGAAGAACTCCATCTTTGGACTCCAATGAGTTTCTTGTAGTTGGAACATAAGATTTGATGAAATTATAAATGTTGTGATTTCAGATAAAATATTGATGAACCATGTGAAGCTTAGTGGGAGTGCCATTGTGTTCATCGTGCTTAATGTAGATATTATTCTAATCATTTAGAATGATATAAGAATAATAATAAGTGTTTTATAATTTGGTTGTTCCATACCTTGAGATACGATTTCAAGGATACCTCTTAGATCTTAATTCTGAAGTCGTTTAGAAGCAAAGAGAAGAGGGTATTGGGACTGTCGCATTAGTAGTACACCTTGGACTTATTCCATTTTCTGGACAATTTCAAAAAAAGCTTCCTTCCCTTAAGATGTGGTAGTGACCTGTCTAGAGGGATAGCACCTCAAAGAGTTGAGGAAGTGAATGCTAGAACTGCTTGCATTTGTGCATCAGTTATGAGAAGCTGAATGTATGCTAGATGTGTACAAGAACCAGATGTCTACCATGCAGTGGGAGTGGTAAACTGTTACTAATCCTACTATGGAGATAAAACACTTGATTGCAGTAATAACAATATCTTCAAAGATAATGAAACCTAGAGATAGTGATCTCAAAGTCTTATCTTCAAAGGTTTAAGACCTTGTAGATAGTGATCTATAAGGGTCTTAACTGTAGATACCTTAGGAAATAGAGATCTCCAGGAATGAAGGTATTCTAATAAGGATTATGGGAATACTGGTTATGATAATTAATAAGATGTAGTGTCAAGGACACTATAACCAATAAAATTGAGTATCGGTTGCATGAGATGCAACATTCGCATTGGATGCGAGCACTGTTACTAGGAGATATGCAAGTGCCGTAAAAGGACTTGGCATAGTCTCTTGGGAACGGAGTGACTGATCAGCTTACCTAGATATTTTTTAAATAGCCTATGATTGTCACATGAGTGTGGGTTTAAATGATTAGCCCATTAATGGCTCTTTGGGCTAGTGGGAGATTGTTGGACATGCGAGCCCACGACGAGCCATTATGCAATAAATGTTATTGCAATTCACTCCTTAATCTGAAATAAAGAGTACATAGTTTGCATAATAGGTCCCTTAGTACAATTAGGGTTATGTACCATGGCCATCTTAATGATCATACAGCTGTTGATTCAATTATTGAATCATAGAGGCTGGTGCTTAGATGAATATCTAATGAGTTAGATTGAGGACTCATCAAGCACCGTCAAATGATTATTAAGAGACGATCTCTAGCCTGAGTAGGAGATGGCAATCCTTTCTCAGTTAGGTTGATATCTGACCGACTTCTTGATGCAGGTCCTCTGCATAGGAATAGAGATTCGGAGGTGTCAGATTAGTTAGGTCAAACAGTTGACTTAACGAGATCGAGATAACCAAAGTCCTATATCATATGCTGTCATGATATAGGCACACATCCTCTGACCGGAGACAGATGCGTTACTATATGTCTGAGTATGTACATTTGGCAGACTAATAGGTTGATGACCTAATCAAGGTCTATACACCGGTGCACTGGTGTGCATATAAGGGCATATGAGTAATACGATCTCTCAAAGGGATCATACAGGTTCACTACTGAACCAGAAGACAAGAGCTCACTCATGAGATATTGGGAAGAATCAAATTCCGTGCGCACGGTCGTCTCTCTTTGGAAGCTTGACTGAATTTGTTGGTTTGATATATACTTTTGGAAAGTATATGATCAAGACCTAGGTATGATTTATGCTTTTGGAAAGTATATGATCAATACCAACTCCCAATGATCGAATGAGAAACTTACTGATAAAACCATGAAGTAGACAGTATAATGTTGATCCAATACTTCGGGTTTAGTCTGAGTCTTCCAGTATGCAGGATGTACAGGTATTGGGAATGCCTGAGGGTGATGTGATCATAAACGGTTGTATAACCATGACGCTTCCATTCCTAGGGAGTGATGAAACGGGTCTGGATTTTAGTGACTCCTCTCAGTAGAGAAGTAATATGATCTTAGTTCAAATGTTGGACATTAATCTGAATGTGATTCGGATTCAATGAGAAGATTAGATTTGCGGTCTTGATTTAATCAAGCAACTATGGGAGGCCCGCGATCTGGATTTGAGATATGATCTCAATATCCATGTCACTATACGTGGAACAATACAATCGCCCTGTCCTTATCTCCAAGTATTCGCGGAGAAAGCGCGTTGTCCTTGAAAGAGTTCATGGATAATTCTATTGTTGATATATGTATCCGAGCATTGAGAAATTGGATAATTAAATGTGATTTAATTATCATGAATAATATGAATTTGATTCATATTATATGGAGAGTTATCTTAGATAATTAAATGTGATTTTATTATCAAAGATGTGAATAATGTGAATATGATTCATATTATTTAAACACATGAGATAAAGAGATCCAAGATGATCAAATATGATTTAATTATCAAGGATAAGAATAATGTGGATAGTAATATCCAATTATCCACAATATATTATAAATGTGATTTATAATGTATTAGAGAGAGTTAAATATAATTTATATTAGTAGATTAATTATTAATGTGTATTGGATACACATTGTCTAATTAATTGAAAATGTAAATTACATTTGGTTTTGGGTTGTGAATATGATTCACAAGATTCCAATGTCAAGATCGCAATATTCCCAAAATTAATTGAGAATTATTTTGGTGAATTAAAATACCAACAAATTGTTGTTGGAAAATAAGTAGAGAGAAATTCAAGGAGATGTGCAATCTCATGGATTGCCATGAGATTGCCCTACCTTTTGGAAAGAAGGGGGCGGCACCAATTTCCTTGTGAAATTGGTGGCCGTCCCCCCCTTCCAAAGAGGAAGGTTGATCTCTCTTTATTCCTCTCTCCTTATTTGATTGATTTAATATGGTATTAATATTTATTTGATTTATCAAATATATTTTTATCAAATTAAATCACCAAAATTAGATGAGATGTGTGTCATTCAATTGAGAAGGATAAGAGAGTAAGCAGTGAAACTGTGATCACTTTTTACTTTACCGTAATGATTGGGGGATAAAATACTTGAATATTGCATGTTATGATCATCTTTGTTCATGCATGCTTTGATGTTTATTAATTTAGTCCCGATTGAATAGAAGAAAAGATGAGACATGTTTACAAAATATACTTTTCAAAATTTAGGTCAAAGTAGGGGACATGCAACCAAACATTTTAATAAAAAAGGCATTTATGCTTGATTCATACTAAAGAGTAGTGGCATTAGATTTAAAGACTCAAGACTCAATTTTTTTGTTCATGTTGATTTATAAAAAACATGCATAACAAAGTAAAAATAAGCTTAATATGTTAATAAATAAAAAAATGCATTTCAGTTAATCGTGAGCTTAAAGACTTGAAAATTCTTGTCTACGAAAGATGAAAAGCTCACAATCCAAAAGAAAAGAAAAAAATATTGCAGAAAAAAAAACAGTCCATATATGAGGCAACACCTCGAGGCACGCCTCGAGGAGCGCCTCATAAGCCTCGAGGCATTTTTCCTTGAAAAACGCCTCAAGGCGTACGCCTCAGCGCCTCGAGGCATGTTTTTAAAAATAATGGATACTATATTACAATACTGTAATCGTGACTTGTATGTTTGTAACTAAAATATATTTTATAACTTTAATATTATTATAAAAGTATAGCTTTATATAGTTTTTATTTATTTGCTCAAAAGAATACACAACAGACCGAGGTGACACCTTAGGTTCGCCTCACCGCCGCGGTACCCTCGGGTCTCTGAGGCTTACGCCTCAGATATCCAGACTGAGGCTTTAGCCTTGAGGCGGTTTTCATGGAAAATCGCCTCGAGGCTTACGCCTCGGTGCCTCGAGGCGAATTTTTTAAAATCATATTTTTAACTTCCAACTGAAATAAAGGTCAATCACGTACCACTGCTATTGAAAGTAGGATAAGTAGTGTAGAGTGACGATACACCAGGGAAAAAGTATCCAAGTAATCTACACCGTAGTTCTGAGTAAATCCACGTGCCACTAATCTTGCCTTGTAGCAATCAAGGTTGCCATCTGCATGATGTTTAACAGTAAACACCCATTTGCAACTGACTACAAATACTCAGGAGGAGCAGACACCAAACTCCATGTACCACGTGACTGCAACACAACCATCTCTTCCTCCATAGCCAAGTGCCAACAACTATCCTTCAATGCCTCCTGATAATTCCGTGGAATTTCCACGACAGATAGAGCCACTGCAAAGCTTTGAAAGTCCCCCGTCAAATGATGAATGAAACTTGAGAAGCAATGGGGTAAGAAGCACACGACCGCTTCTGCTTGCGAACTGCAATAGGAATATCCAGGTCATTGGGAACCTCCTCCATCTGTTGGCTATTCTCCTGCAAAGATTCCTGTATAGATATATCTCCAGACCCATCATTGGAAACCATGTTATCAAAACAAGCCTCGGGCATACTAGATGACGAGCGATGATCATGAGCAGAAGTAGTCCGATGGGTATAGAATTTAGGTAATGGTGGAACAATTGGCCCATTCGACTAGGTAGTAAGAAGGGGGTGGAGGAGGTATTGATGGTGGAGGTGGTGGCGGTGGTGAGACCACAGGCACATGAGGAGGTGGTGAATAGCCCGTAGGAGGGGATGGCATGTTAACTTCATCGTCCGAGTCTGATGAAGAAACCTATCACCTGCAAGAGAAATACATTACAGACTCAAAAAATGTAACATAATCGCTTTTATAATATTTTCTGCGCAATGGATCATAGCATCGGTATCCCTTTTGGGTCCTGGAGTACCCAACAAACACAAATTTGACAGCTCTAGGAGAGAGCTTGTCAAGACATGGAATCAAGTGGTGAACAAACGCAACAGAGCCGAACACACGAGGAGTGAGTGAGATTAACTCATTCTCAGGGTAAGCTAAAGAGAAAGGAATTTTCTCACCCAAGACAGACGATGGCATACGATTCACCAAATAGCATGCTGTAAGAACCACATCATCCCAAAACAAATGTGGGACACAACTCTGAATAAGAAGAGTTCGAGTAACATCGAGTAGATGACGATGCTTTCTCTCAGCAACACCATTTTGCTAAGAAGTGTGCACAAGATGTTTGATGAATAATCCCACAAGATGAAAAAATGGGATAGAGCATGAGTACAGAATTCTAAAGAATTGTCAGTTCACACAAATTTCACAGAGGTAGAAAAACATTCTGCACTTCATTAATAAAAGTTTGGTCACATCCCTTGTTTCAGACTTATTTTTCAAAAGAAACACCTATGACAACCGAGAAAAATCATCTACAGCCACATGGTAAAGCCTGTATCCTTGGTGATTAGGAACATGAGTCGGACCCCAAATGTCTACATGAAATAACTCAAAAAGGGAGCTATTGCTCCGACTTTGACGAATAGGAAAAGCAGATCGATGATGCTTGCCCAACTGACATGCCTCGCACTGGAAGGAAGAACTAGGTGAAATTTGTGGCAACAAGTGACACATCTTCTGAAGATGTACATGGCCAGATCGAAGGTGCCAAGTGAACGGAGAGACTGGTCCAGACAAATGAGAAGATACGCCTGCATAGGGAGTTCGAACCAGGCAATAAAGGCTACCTGCTTATGGCCACACCCAATCACCCTGCCCGTAAGAATGTCTTGAAAAATAAGAGACGATGGGTCAAAAATAGCTCGGCAGTGCAAATCCTTTGTAATCTGACTAATAGAAGGCAAGTTCATAGAGAAATCATGTGCATGTGGCACATTCCGTAAACACAAAGAGGGTGTCAAAGTGATCTCCCCATGTAATGTGATTGGTGAATGAGTCCCATCAACTATCACAATTGTTCTCCCTGTAGGAACTTGTCTATATGATGCAAGTTGTTGTTTGTATCCACATAAATGATGTGTCGCAGCAGAGTCCATAATCTACTCTGTAATCTCACATCCATGGCAAGATGTAAAAGCACAAGTACCTGAGGTGCTAGCTGTAGCAGAGGTACTAGTAGAAGTAGAGGCTGCAACATCTGGATGGCCTCCTAGAGATGGTGAAGTGGAAGGAGGCATAATGTCCCTTAGTCTGGCTACAAGGTGTCAAACCGCTGATCTGAAGTAGGAATTGCAGGAGACTAAACTTGTTCCGCTAGTCGGGCCGATGGCGGAAACCCATACTTGGAATAAAATGTATCCTTTGAATGGCCAGGACGATGACAAAACATACATGGCTAATGGATTCGACCCCCTCTACCACGGGGTCCACCTCCACGGAAAGTAGACGAGCCTCCTCTACCTCGGGAGGTTGCCATCGCTGAGGAAGTCTGAACACTAGTAGTAGACGGAACACTAATCCTGCTAAGCCTACAGAAGGCTTCCTCCATGGGAGGAATTGTAGCATCTGCGAGGATCTGGGAGCGAGCAACATCATATTCAGGATCAAGAGCAACTAGAAATACACCAACCACGGTAGCATTCCTATATGTCTTCTGCTGCTTAGGGGTGACAGAGAGAGGCATGAAACTGTGTAGCTTCTCAAACATCCCTATCAAAGATGTTTACAATGAATGCATGGGTCGTCCATTCTGTTTGATAGTGAATATATCATACTGGAGTTGGAGGATCTTCGTCTCATTCCTTGTTTGAGAATATGTTGCTGTGAGGATATCCCACATCGCCTTAGCAGTTGTGGAAAAGTGAAACGAAAAGTTGTATTCTTCGCAACCCTAGAGCTCTCTTATATATGAGAAAAGCTCTAGGGAGAAATTACATAAAGAAGACTAAAGAAATAGAAAATATAATTAAAACCAGAAACATATAATTCTCTCAACACTCCCCCTTAAGCTGGAGCATATATATCTATCAAGCTCAGCTTGGAACAACAACGGTGAAAAGGACCCCTCGCAAGTGCTTTGGTAAACATGTATGCAATCTTATCGCCTGAAGCAACATGAGAGGTGGAAATAAGCTCCTTTTGAATCAAATCACGAGTATAATGACAATCTATTTCGATATGCTTTGTTCTCTCATGGAAGGCTGGATTATTAGCTATGAACAGAGATGCTTGATTATCACATTGAGATGCATTGGAAGATGCACCTCAATTCAGTCAAGATGGACTTGACCCACATCATTTCTGTGCTCCCTTAAGCCATAGCCCTATATTCTGATTCAATAATGGATCGAGCAACCCCTGTCTGTTTATTACTCTTCCATGAAACCAGAGAGCTACCAATGAACACAGTGAAGCCAGGAGCAGACTTCCTGTCCTTGAGACATCCCTAGCATAATCCGCATCTGCATACCCAGTAACTGAGGGAGACATATCTCTTCGTAAAAGAAGACCAGCTCATGGAGAGGATTTCAGATATCTCAAAATCATGCAAACAACATCTATATGAACTTGTCTGGGTTGCTTCATAAACTGGCTAACTCTGCTCACAACAAACAAAATGTCAGGCATGGTAATAGTAACATATAGCAACTTCCCTACCAGCTCTCTATATCGTCTCTTATCCACCTCCTCAGAGTCATCATCATAGAGTCTAGCATTGGGATCCATTGGTGTAGTGGCAGGTCTGCATCCTGTCATGCTTGTCTCAACCACAAGGTCAGTAACATACTTCCTTTGCATCATAACCTTACCATGCTGATTGCGTACAAACTCCATGCCAATGAAGTAACGTAGTATGCCAAAGTCCTTGGTCACAAACTGTCGTCCAAAGAAATCCTTAGCTGCCTGAATACCCTGTTCATCGCTGCAATAACACCAATATCATCAACATAAAGCAGAACAACAACAGTACCTCTCTGAGTTCTCTTAAGAAAAAGAGAATTATCTGTAGTAGATCTTTTTTTTTTTGAAAACTCAAAAAAAGGGGGAGTCACTCGATGGTGATCGCCCAATTATATTAAATAGTAAAAAGAAAACAAAAGTAAAGAGAACAGAGAAACTGTACAAAGACGGCCCACCGAAATTGGAGGCCACTAAGAAAGGAACCCCCCAAGTAACAGCAGAAGTCTAGCCATGGTCCCAATCCTCGAGAAGACGCTTAGCTCGTATTATGATATTTTCCCTGTAAAACAGCTGAGCTGAAAAGATTGCTTCGTTCTTCCCAAGCCAGATGCTCCACACCCTAGCGATTGGATCAAGAATAAGCTTCCTCTCCCTGCCCCTCGAGTTAATCAAACTGTCGCACAAAGCTGTAAAGGATACGGGATTGTTCCAAGGGAGATCCGCCCAAATCGTGCAAACGTGGCTGCATTCGAAGAATAAGTGAGTAATTGTTTCCTGTTCCGCATCACATAGACCACACAAGGGGCCAACGTTCGGAAAGAACACTGCACATCTATCGCGAGTCAAAAGCCGCCCCCGACGAAGAAGCCATAAAAAAATCTCAATACGCTCAGGAAGCTTGAGGCCCCACAAGAATCGACAATCGCGCACCAAGATATCGTCATCGGCAATGAAAGGGTGAGCGAGAGCAGAATAAGCCTTACGAGAAGTGAAGGACCCATCCTTCCAAGCCCAATGATCGCGCACAGCAGACGGGTGAGGAGCGACACCAAGATGGGCCAATAAAGATAGATAATCTTGCATCCGCTGATCGGAGAGGGACGCAACGATCGGAGGGTTCCAGCTACCATTGTCCCAGCAAGAGGCCACCGACGCATCTTTGTCCTGGACCAAAGCAAAAAGCCTCGGAAACATTCTGTCAAAAGCACCCCTTCCAGACCAGTCGTCGGTCCAGAAGCGAAAGGAGCACCCGTCGCCCAGCACCGGCGAAAAGAAGAAACGGTAATGCCGGAAAGCAGCCGTCATGCCACGCCAGAAGGGAGAAAGGATGCAAATCGAGTTCCCAGTAAAGCCATCAATCAAATCCGCACCAAGCAGAGCTCGCAGGACATTAAGCATAAAGTTTTCCTCCTTTCCCCACACCCTAGCAGCCCACTTGAGAAGGAGAGCTTCATTCACCAAATGCAGGTGCCTGACACCCAAACCCCCTAATTGCTTTGGCCGAGCCACCACATTCCACCCCACTAGGTGAACCCCTCTTCACCCCTCCCCCTTGCATCCCCACAGGAACCCACGCATACACCTCTCCAGCCTAAGGCGAATCCCATTAGGCATACCACGGACCGTGAATGAATAGATAGGAATAGAGGAAAGCATGGCTTTAAGAAGCACCAAGCGCCCACCCCTGGTCAGCAACACCGCGCGCCACCCCGCGAGTTGGGCCTCCATCTTCTCCACGACAACCTTCCAATCACGAAGACGAGAATGATCGACCGCAAGCGGTAGCCCAAGATAGTCTAATGGGAGAGAAGAGGGGCCGGATCCGAGGAGTTGCGAGCAAGACAAAGTCTCAACTTGTGTCATACCGAAAGGCACCATTTTAGACTTCGCCACATTAATCACCAGGCCCGAGGCCTCACTGAATAGTTGGACAGTAGTGGCCATACCGGCAACATCATCGGGGCCCCCCTCAACAAAACACAAAGTATCGTCAGCGAACTGAATGGATTATTGGACATAATTAACTTAATCATATTAAATTAATTATCAATCCAATTCAATCAATCAAACTTGATTGTCTTACTTGAATATATATGGTATTATTCTCAATGTACGTATTAATTCGTATTTTAATAATTAGAAAAATACATCTTAATCCCTGGGATATTATCCCGGCCCTACCCGCTCTCATGGCCAGTACCGGCGGGAGTGGGACGGACCGCATACGTTGCAACCCGCTACCCCAGCGATCCCCGACTAGACACCATATCCGCCTCGGGAAAGGATAATGCCAAATTGATTAATTTGTACTTGAGATGATCATCGGTTCTTCAACCGAAATTATACCATATAGTAATCAAAACAATTTTGATTATAAGGAAATTTGCTAGACAAATTCCCAATCCTATTCAAGCAAGAAGTTTGATGATTGTGATACCAATTAAGATTTAGATCAAATCTAATCAATTAATTGATTGGGGCCAAGTCAATTAAGGAAATAATCATCTTCTAATATTTCACAAATATTTTCTACAATTATTTCTCGAAATTAACAATTAATTTCATTAATTGACAATCACATGGTTCTTGATTAGGAAAGCAATTTCAGCAGTGACCCCTACTTACTAAAATTAGCATATCTCAATCATAGTAAATCCAAATTAAGCAAAGTCAATTTCTAAAGTTTGCTAATTTGATTTAGGACAGAAACTGAGGGATGTTTCACGCATTTCGAGGCATGTCTAAGCAGAAATTAACATTTTAATCACGTTCAGATTCACAGTTCCCGCAACAGTGCATACATGTTCATTAAAACGACCATATCTCGAGCATACGAAATCCGATTTATGCAAACTCAGATCCTGTGGTTTCCTTATTTAATGGGGAACAAAATCCAAGTATTAAATTCGTGTTTAAACAATTTAAAAAGTGCCGAATTTATTTACTAAACAGATCTGCGAAATCAAATGCGATGAAAACTTTCGCGACCTTAACGAACCCAAGTCGTCCTCGGTTAGCGAATCACTATTCGAAACCGTCGACCTAAGGCTCTGATACCACTTGAAGGATATTGTTAGATCCTCAAGCGCATCACGGAAGCGTGAGCGTCGTATCGAATACGACGAGGAGCGACTAGTCGGACTAGTTGCTCGGTGCAGCGGAATTTAAAAAATTTTATACGACGAAACCACATGATCCAAGAACACTTCTCGAATCGTTTTGTCTAAACCACAAACAAGTAATAGGATTACCTCTTGAAGCATGGTTGCGATCGAGTCTATAAACGAAGAGACCTCCTGTCTCAAGTCCGATCCGACGGAGGAGACGCTTGCGAGCGTGGGGATGAACCGCGTGCTTCTCGCAATCCATGTTGATGATCCAAGCGGCGGATCTCCTGATCTCGACACACGAGATCCGACATCTTCTTCACGAGCGAGGCGCACCGAAGGAGACGGAGATCCACGAGCAGAAGAACGGGCAGTATAACGACGATGTCGCGGCGATGGAGAACCTCTTCATGGCATCCATGGTGGACGACCAAGAGAGGGAGAGAGTGGGCTGACGTCCCTTGAGAGAAAGAGAGAGAGAGAGATGCTTCTCAAGCATTGTGTGTAAAATAGAGAGCATGGTATGCCTCTCTATTTATAGGGTTTTGGGATCCATGGATCTCAATCCATGTGACATATAAAATCAATGGATGAGATTGATTTATGTCAATCCAATGGTCAAGATTGTTGTTGGTAAAAACCAACAACTTGTGATTTAATTTGATAAAAATATATTTGATAAATCAAATAAATATTAATACCATATTAAATCAATCAAATAAGGAGAGAGGAATAAAGAGAGATCAACCTGCCTCTTTGGAAGGGGGGGACGGCCACCAATTTCACAAGGAAATTGGTGCCGCCCCCTTCTTTCCAAAAGGGAGGGCAATCTCATGGCAATCCATGAGATTGCACATCTCCTTGAATTTCTCTCTACTTATTTTCCAACAACAATTTGTTGGTATTTTAATTCACCAAAATAATTCTCAATTAATTTTGGGAATATTGCAATCTTGACATTGGAATATTGTGAATCATATTCATAACCCAAAACCAAATGTAATTTATATTTTCAATTAATTAGACAATGTGTATCCAATACACATTAATAATTAATCTACTAATATAAGTTATATTTAACTCTCCCTAATACATTATAAATCACATTTATAATATATTATGGATAATTGGATATTACTATCCACATTTTTCTTATCCTTGATAATTAAATCATATTTAATCATCTTGGATCACTTTATCTCATGTGTTTAAATAATATGAATCATATTCACATTATTCACATCTTTGATAATCAAATCACATTTAATTATCTAAGATAACTCTCCTTATAATATGAATCAAATTCATATTATTCATGATAATTAAATCTCATTTAATTATCCATTTTCTCAATGCTCGGATACATATATCAACAATAGAATTATCCATGAACTCTTTCAAGGACAATGCGCTTTCTCCGCGAATACTTGGAGATAAGGACAGGGCGATTGTATTGTTCCACGTATAGTGACATGGATATTGAGATCATATCTCAAATCCAGATTGCGGGCCTCCCATAGATGCTTGATTAAATCAAGACCGCAAATCTAATCTTCTCATTGAATCTGAATCACATTCAGATTAATGTCCAACATTTGGACTAAGATCAGATTACTTCTCTACTGAGAGGAGTCACTAAAATCCAGACCCGTTTCATCACTCCCTAGGAATGGAAGCGTCATGGTTATACAACCGTTTATGATCACATCACCCTCAGGCATTCCCAATACCTGTACATCCTGCATACTGGAAGACTTAGACTAAACCCGAAGTATTGGATCAACTTTATACTGTCTACTTCATTGTTTTATCAGTAAGTTTCTCATTCGATCATTGGGAGTCGGTATTGATCATATACTTTCCAAAAGCATATATCATACCTAGGTCTTGATCATATACTTTCCAAAAGTATATATCAAACCAACAAATTCAGTCAAGCTTCCAAAGCGACAAGACCGTGCGCACGGAATTTGATTCTTCCCAATATCTCATGAGTGAGCTCATGTCTTCTGGTTCAGTAGTGAACCTGTATGATCTCTTTGAGAGATCGTATTACTCATATGCCCTTATATGCACACCAGCGTGCCGGTGTATAGACCTTGATTAGGTCATCAACCTATTGGTCTTCCAAATGTACATACTCAGACATATAGTAACACATCTGTCTCCGGTCAGAGGATGTGTGCCTATATCATGACAGCATATGATATAGGACTTTGGTTATCTCGATCTCGTTAAGTCAACTGTTTGACCTAACTAATCTGACACCTCCGAATCTCTATTCCTATGCAGAGGACCTGCATCAAGAAGTCGGTCAGATATCAACCTAACTGAGAAAGGATTGCCATCTCCTACTCAGGCTGGAGATCATCTCTTAATAATCATTTGACGGTGCTTGATGAGTCCTCAATCTAACTCATTAGATATTCATCTAAGCACCAGCCTCTATGATTCAATAATTGAATCAACAGCTATATGATCATTAAGATGGCCATGGTGCATAACCCTAATTGTACTAAGGGACTTATTATGCAAACTATGTTCTCTTTATTTCAGATTAAGGAGTGAATTGCAATAACATTTATTGCATAATGGCTCGCCGTGGGCTCGCATGTCCAACAATATACACTTCATATATTAAATGATGACTTTAATGTATGTTATTATCTTTTGTCATTTAGAGATCATGTTGATCTTGATAGTGAGAATTATGAGTTTCTGATTCGATTCTTGATTCAATCTAATTTCTCAATTTTTGTGGATAGTCTGTTGTCTTGGTCTGAAGGTGACCTCAAACTATGACTCTAAAGCATGAAGATTACCTTTGGGTCGGGATGCCTCCATAGGCATGCGGTGGAGTATAATGCATCCTATGTTCCCAACACGTCCACTAGCTTATCATACCACTCATAGTAATAGTTTTAAGATCTGATTAATTGTCAATGATTGATGATGATTAATAATTATGTATCGAGCTCACTTTAACCTACTCAACTATAACCCTTTCCAAGCTCAATTGTAACCAAAACTCATCGCCAAGACTATTGGCGGAACGGTAATCAAAACTCAAGTGGTGAGGAAGTCTCCTAAAAGACTCTTTCGTCTCGCCCTCTAAGTGGAAGTGTAGTCCAGTAGAGGACTACGCCTACTCCCAAACTACATCCCTGAGACGAGTGGGAGAGACTTCCCGGAAGAGGCACTTCAAAAACCGACCCGACCGGTACAGGCAAACCGGCTCGTAAGAAAACAGAAACTGAGCTCCCCCCAGCCTAGGTACCCTAAAACAGAGGGTCAACAGAACTGATCAAATGTTGGGATCCCAACGAGGAGCAAAAACACCGCAAGCTCGAGTAAAAACCGAAAAAAGGACTGAGATCCTAGACTCGTGCACTTGGCGGCTGCTGCGCGAACGGGGCTTCCTATCTTCTGCCCAGTTGAGGGTCACCGCACCCTCGCACGGTCAAGTGTAAGAGTCACCATGACCGGCAAAAATTAATTGACATTACTCATTCACCGCCACATTCACTTTCATGATTATTCATTTTGTCCTCAGTCCTTTCTGTGGTTAACTTTACAGATCTGGGTATGTTGCCAACAACTTATTAACAATGATTATACTAAAGGATCAATTGATGAGATTAATAGTCATAATGATCACAGAAATCCATAGATTAATTCAAATATATCTGAAATATTTCTTTAAGAATTTATGAACTTTCTATTAGAAGAATGGTCAAATCAAGAATAAGTCATGTGTTCATCTTCGAGAAGATACGCTTATTATAACAGTAGATAAATGTATCATTAGTAGTATGCTACAAAAAAATTCAGTTTTTCAATAGTTAAAAGAAATAGATGATTGAATGATTCAACTGGTGTATCTTTTCTAGAATGAAGCTAATATTTGTTTATCTCCTTGTACACTCATCTTTGATGGCTTCTGGATTGACAAGACGGTCGAGATGTAACATTTCCCAGTCTATTAAGGAGCAACAATTTCCTCTTTGCTTACTATCATTCTACCCTAAAAAAACAACTTCATTTCCAGCTCTTCTTGTTCTGCTATGTAGATATACATGTATATATATTATGGAGGCATTGATGGCAGTAAATGGAGAAAGAATTGTATATGCATGGCAGCAATTAGAAGGGAAATATGATTGCACATTTGGATTTGATGATTTAGCATGTAGATGCCTCATGCTCCCAAAAATTATCCTCTAAATTCCCATCATATATTTCTCAAGAAAGGCATTAATTAGGGGATCAAGAATGAGAAAAACACCATGAATGACAGCAAGAAGTAGAGGAATTGATTGTACTTTTTTGGATATCCAAATTGGCTTTCGATTCAAATATGCAACATCTAAATTGAGGGTTTCCAGGAGATTTGAATAGTTGCAATGGCTGCTACAGGGCTTTAGCACCTTCAAACTTTACTGGGAATGGATCTCCAGCGACTTGGGAGAAGGGAGCAAAAAAAGGCTGCTGCTTATGAGAGCAGCCTTGGCTGCTGAAATTGATAGCAATAGCAACTGCTGAATGCTACAGCAACAGGAGTTGCACAACGGCAGAAAAAAGAGCTGCAGCAGCTCCCTTTGTTGGAAATTTTGGAGAAGAAAAAGAGTAAAAGAGATAGGAAAAGAAAGGGGAGGAGGGTGGTATAAATAAGGAAAAAGGGGAAATGGTTGGTCGACAAGTGGAGAAAGGATTGTTCAAGTGGAAGGATTGTTCAAGTGGAAAAAGAAAAAAGAGTCAAATGGGCTGCTGTTTAGTTAGCATGTACTACCGTCAGAAAAAAAAATTATTTTTTGTTTCTCTCTCATTTATTTGAATAACCAAAGTCCTCCGTACTCGCGCCTCGAATTTCCGATTTAGGTGTACAATATCTCGTTTTGACCATATCTGAACGACGATCAATATGAGTATAATATTCATATACTTTGGATCAAGTATAAATTCCCAAAATTCTCGAGATACGGTCTCGGTTTGTGAATAAATTTTGTGATTTTAAAATATGAAAAGACGTTCGATTCACGAACGATCGACTTCGTTGGTCTTATTTCATCGAATAGAATTTTTGGGTGGTTTCGGTTTGTTTTGCGGTTTCCAATTTTGTATCACTACTTTTTCGATGGCATACTTAACGATGCGATCGACTTTTGATCGATTGTGACCAAATGAATTTCGATCTACGATCAATGGATCGTTCTGGTTTTATTCAATATTAATTGAATATTAATTGGCCATACATACCCTTAATCGGTTTGGAGTCAGATTAATCGGATCTGGATGTTACATTGTTGTAAGATGGAAGATGACGCTGTGTTTTGGAGCTCTATCGGGACATACCGTGACAACTTTTGGGAGGACTATATGTTACCTTTTGCACATGTTTGGGCCTTTTATTGTGCTCAGAATGAAGTTATCTTTCACGGCGGGCTTTGCCCTTCATTTAGCCTTGTCCTCTGTCGTTTAAATTTTATTTATTTTTTTATAGATTTGTGGTGGGTCCCTTCTTAGTACCTTTTTTGTGAAGGCAAAATGGGGTGAGGTCCCAAGAAGGGGCTCACCTCGAAGCTTTAATAGAAATAAAAATATAAAAGTTTGCATATGTAATGCCAAAGTCTATGCAAAGCATTGCCACGTCCCAAGACATTTTCCCCAAAAAAGGAAACCCTAGAAAAATAAGCTCATTCCTTGCACACCAAAGAGCCCAAACAAGCGCAAAAGCCTTCGTGCAATCGTATTGAGAGTTTCCACAGAAAGTCCTGAGCCCCAAAAGGCACTTGCATCATCTACCTTCAGCCACGTAATCCCTGCATTTGCCCACAAGGTCCTCCCGAGATAACACCAAAAAAATGTGACTGAGAAGCACGTACAAGTCATGTAATCTCTGCATTTTTCCATAAGCCTTCATCCCATCTCAGGGCTATACCATCCTTTAGTTAAAAAAACCAATTTGTTATTATTATTGAATATAGTTATTGTTGAGGAATTGCATCTGGTATATGGGAAAATTCTATGAATGAGAATCCTGGGTTGTAAAACATATATATGCACAAAAGTTCTTTCAAAGAAACAGATTTTACAAATGGGAAGATTCACAATGATTTCTTACATCGTGATGGATCCCAATTTGAGATGCCACCTTTTCTCCTCAAAAAAAAAGAAACAGATTTCACATATGACTTCCAAAATAGGAAAGATCAATAGGGTTTTCTCCAACTTGAGGGGAGTTTGGTAATTGATGTAGTTCTTTTTTAATATTTCTTAATTTGGAGCCTTTCTATGTCTAGGAGTACCATTGAGTCTATTATGTCTTTTTCCATCATAAGTGTTTTACGATTTCCTGCTAAAAGGAAGAGGTTTGCGGGCAATTATATAAAATCCATTTTTTTCATTACTTAAAGTCACAAGCATAGTGCTTTGAATAACAAGAAATTCATAGAGGGTGTTTTAGATATTAGTAGTTGTTTTTTCTATTTTTAGGATATTCATTTTCTATCCCAAACTATTTGTGGCCATTTTATCCTATCTTAGTTCCATTGGATTTGTTGTCATTTCCAATGATTTTGGTGATGGTCCATAGCTAAGATGTATGGATTTATATTCACTTTTCTTCATTTTTTATTTATTACAAAAGTCATCACGATAAAATGTATTCATGCTCTAGGTCACCGCCTACTGCTAGCTACTTTATATCGAAACTGTAGTTCTCACGGACATTTTTTTCTTCATTTTTCCAATGGATTTGGTTACGGTCTTGAACTAAGATATAGTACACTTATCTTCATTTTTCTTCAATTTTTAGCCCAAACTATTTGTGGTCATTTTATCCTTAGATTATAGTCCACTATACATATTAGAAAAGTTATTGCAATAAAATAAATACATTCGCTTCTTTTGTCTCTCATAGTATCGAGCGACAATCCTAGACATGAGCTCAATATCCAGTTGGCTTGGCCCAGCCCCACCACCATTCTTATACATTGGTACTAGTTTCAATACCTGATCGAAACTGCCGCCATCGCACTTTATCTAATCTATACCATGCTGACCCATCCTCATCGAGGAGCGCTTAACTTGATCGACATTGCTTGATCACCGCCTTCTGCTAGCTAGTTTATATCCAAACCTGTAGTTTTCGAGGTCATTTTTCTTCATTTTTCCAATGGATTTGGTTACCTTCCAGAACTAAGATAGTATGGATTTAAAGTTTTTACTTTTCTAAGTGCATCCAAAGTCTCTCCAAGAGACTTCCTAAGCATCTATACTCATGGAGCCCCCTCCTATGTTTGACTAGTCATTCTTTTGTCATCTTATTTCCTGACTTAGCTTCATCTGTCAAATATGGGTGCGTTAAGGATGATATCCTCTGTTTCTCAAGTTCTACGAAGAATCTTTGTCCAATATTAAGATAACATGATTGTAACGCCGGCTCCCGCGGATCCGGGATACCCGTTTACACATCACTCGTAGTATCATGTTCACTAGAGATCACATAAAATTACTGAAATTTAGGGAAAAAATTTCGCGTTTTGAAGGACATTCACAATTAATTTATAAGCCATTGAACCAACAATGTATCACCAATTTATATTGCATTAATTTCCATATAAATTAACATGTAACAAAATAAACTGCATAATGTACATGTATCTCAAATTGTAGCAGAAGAGAAAGAAAGGCATTTAAAATATCGTGAACATAAACTTAACATGTGTACTTGACAGTAGTAACTGCGGAAGCTGAGGTTCAGATCTCCCAATACCACGATGCATGTGTTTTGCCTGCAATCCATGCAATAGGGAGAAAAGAACGTCAACCAATGTTGAGCACATCTAATCAATTAAAAATAACAGAAAAGTGGCTTCAAAAGAAAGCAAGTTGATAGACAATTAAATTTAATGAGCTACTTCCATTGAAACAGGTTTTCAACTTGTTTGGTATGCGAATCCCCATCTTACTCATTGTACATCAATTGCCTAATTTTAACACTTTTATATATAGATTATACGACCCATATTTAAACTATCACCTTTTTATTAATTATAATTCATGTTTGATGGGTCTTAATAATATGGACGATGAGTCTCTGGTCTGATCGTTGTCTTTATTAAATGTTTATAAAGATCGAGGTGATCCAGATATCTTGATTATTTAATGGTTAATATGATCGAGTTGATCCAGATCTCTTTCCGATGTTTACGAGTCATGCGGATGGAGCATAGTAAGTGTAGATGATAAGTCTCATGCTCTGATTCCTTTCTAGTTAAATTTCTTAAGCTCAGTGGATAGTCTGTGATCTTGGTATGAGTTTGACTTTACACTATGACTCTAAGACAGTAAGGAAGACATAGGGTTGGGGTGCATCCGTAGGCATACGTGTGAACCCCTTAGGATCTAGGTACCCGTTAACACACATTTCACACTATTATATTCACATGAGATCGCACAAGCTACAGAAAAACATGGAATTTTTTTTCGCGTTGCAACAATTGCATATGACATTCTCATTCACAATCATAACCACAAAGCTAATAGAGACAAATGCCATCAAATTTTCATTTCATTAACTTCTATTTATTTTACAACATGTACAATGACTGACAGTACATATAATATTCCCAAAAATCTGACCGAAGAGAAAAGAAGCATATTACATTATCAACCGAACAAAAACTGAGACAAAAGAAACAACATACCGTCTGGTATAAACCCTGTCTCCTGGAAACACCAATAGCTACTGAACAACAGGCTGTTTGCCTGCCAAAACATGTTTAGGAAAGAAACAGAGTCACAATTGTGAATACAATCTGTAGTTTAAATTAAATAACAAGTAATTTATTATGTGCAAAAGAGATAAAGTAGAAAGGTGGAACAAGTACAATTTACATCTACTTGCGTAAGTAAAAAGATTTTCAGACTTGTAAGCATTTCCCATAAGCACCCATCTTTCCACAAATTTTCATATTTAACAAATTTATTTTGTAATCAAAAGTTCATAATTATAGGAGTGTGCGTGTGTGTATATATATATATATATATATATATTCTCATATTGACCAGATATCATATCTGTGGATCTGTCGATGTGAAGATGTGATTGGAAATGTTTATGAATTTACTTGATTCTCAAGTCCAATGGGTAGTTATTTCTTATCAACACAACTTTTGATTATTTCTTCTCCTAATCTTACTTCCATTATCTCAGACTTAACTCTAGATGATGTAGATATAGATATGGATGATCTGGATGTAGAATCGCCAAGTCTGTTGGCGAAAGTAAAACTCAAGCGGTGAAGTAGCCTATAAATGGCTCTTCCTTTTTGCCCTCTAATTGGAAGTGCGATCCAATAGAAGGATAGGTCTACTCCAAAACTACGCCACTGAGACGGGTGAGAGACTCTCTGGAAAAGTCACTCTAGAAAAATGACCCGACCGGTAACGGGCAACCGAGCTCGTACGAAAAACTAAACCGAGGATCCTCCGCTTGGGTATCCTAAAACAAAGGGTCAGCGGAGCAGGTCTAAAGTCGGGATCCCAACGAGGCGTAAAACACTGCGAGCTCGCGTAAAAACCGGAAAAAGACTGGGATCCTAGACCCGTACACTAGACGGGCGCTACCCTAAGTGGGCTTCCTATCTTCCACCCAGTTGAGGATCACCGCGCCCTCGCACGGTCAGGTGTAAGGAGCAACCTAACCGGCACTTTAATTATAAGTCATCATTGATTCCCTCGATAACCAAAGTACTGCATCTCTCCAACACTTCAATTGCTTATGATACTTGTGTTAGGTTCTAATGGTTTATGTTCTTATTATTCCATCCTTTATACTATCAAACATAGGCTGAACGGGTTTCTGTATTAACATAAGTATTCATATGAAAAAACGGATTAATTTATACTATCAGCGTATAAAAAAAATAGTTTTCTATTTTAAATTTTCAAGGTGGAGTTTAACGGTTAATCTCTGAAGAAGTATATCATGATGGGGAATATGATGCGGATAACAACATTAACTGTATGGGAGAAGAATCTAAGTGCTACAACTCTATGATTGAATAATTTATGGTATCATTCCTTATATAAATCATATATATGGTGCCTCATATTTATTTCTCTGTACAGTTTAGTTTCTAGGTTCCGATTCTCATATACTTCAACAATCCAAATTAATCCGTATTATTTGCAATGTAATGAGTTTTCTTCTCTATTATTACCTCTTCTTCTTCTTCTTTTTATAGATTAAATTGACAAATTGACAATGCATGATCATACACACACACACACACTCACTTTTCAATCCTTTAAGATGAATTAATTTCTTCCTGGTTCATTTCTGTTCCCTATTATTAATTATGTTCTAACCTCGACATTTCCGAATATCATATCTTACTATAGTCGTTTGCACAAATACTAGTAAGTCCACTTTTCATTGAAATATTAACAAGGCTCTTACAAGTAAAGTTATAAGTCCTTTCAAAAGACCCTCATCTCTCTGTCTACGAAAAATTTACAACAAGTAAGCAGACATGATGCCCTAGTAATCCCTTAGAACACTAATGCCACATAAAATCTCTAGATTTTCTTTGAAAACCCCATCTTCAGAAAAACTTACTTCAGGCTTATTTCAAGAAAAGACCCATCACATATCATTAGTATCTCTAGTATTAAGGTCCAAGCTTTGCCTATAACTCTTTTCTCTCAATTTCATTATTCACAAAAACGTTGTATATAACAGCTCAATTTTTCTGATGCTTCTTGCAAAAAGGAAGGTGATTATTATTGGACTCAACATACATCTTCTTCTTACATTTTCCCTCCAGATTAATACAAGAACTAAGCCATCAACACTTTTCAAAACTTGCTGGATTTTGGAGATAAATTCTAGCAACTAATATATAAATAACGTACAGGAAAAAGGGAAGAAAAATCCAATTTTCCAAGTTCAATTAAAACCATAATGCAATGGTCTTAGGATAATCTATACTAAAATCTGATGTTTATACTTGAATTAAAAGATGAAATGGAGTCATGAAGAACATATGAAAATTTCATGCATGGCAGCAATTGGAGAGGTATGGCTTGTACTTGTAAAGTTTGCTCCAACTTGGAGAAGATCCTACGTGCAACAGGTAGGCTGTTCTGGAGCTCCAGCACCTTAATCCTCATAGTTGTACTTGATGTTCTTGAGGTGTATAACAGAAGAAAGAAAGAAAGATTATAGCAGATTTTCAGAATTTAGGAACAAAAAGGGGAGATCCTTCTTGAGATTTGAGGAATAAAATTGGGAAAGATGAAATAAGGAAGAGAAAAAGGGTTGTACCTCTATTTTAAATATAAAATGGAGATCACAACATGCAGTCTGGAAATTCAGAAGTCAGAACAGCAGGTCCAGGCTGTTCTTGAAGAAAAACGATGGGGGTTTTATAAGGGAAATGAGAGAGATGAAAGGCAGATGAAGAGAAAGGAGGTCTCGGTTGATTCTTATAGGGAAATGGGGAGAGAAGAATAAGGACAGGGAGGTTCCAGGAACCTTCCTGCAGCTTTTATTTTATTATTTTTTTACTGTAGCACACTCTGGTACATAGCGGTAACGGTGAATTTTTTTGTTATATATATTTTTTATTACAGGGATTCAGAATCTGCTATGTACTGTAAAAGTTTAAATATTATTTTTTTAATCCAAAAATCTCACATTATTTACTACACCTAAAATCGACTGTATTCGTGCATCGAGTCTCGGATTTCGACGCGCAATCATCGTTCAAAAAAACGCGCCTCGAGGCGCACGAGGCGTATGCCTCGAGGCGAGGCGGTGGGAAACCGTTCAGAGGCGTGCGGCTCGGGCTGCATCTGCGAGGCGATCGCCTCGACACACGGGGCGAGGCGAGGCGTTCCGAGGCGAGGCGTGGGGCGAGGCGCACCTGCGAGGCGTCGTGGGGTTTTAGTGGGTCACGTGAGCACGTGACCCACTTATTACTCATTTCTCTCAAAACAGAACCACCGAAGCCCCCGAAGCCCTTTCTCGCAAAACAGAAACCCTCGAAGCCCCCGACCTGGACGCCAGTTCCCTCGCCGCCTTGCCGAAGGCCTCGCCATCGCCGGTTCCCTCGCCGCCTGTGGGGGTTTTCGCCCTATTCCGCGCCTCCTGCATGTGTGCTGGGAACCCCTCGGCCCCTCGCGCGCCTACGGTCAACCCTAAAATCCAATTAGGTATGTTATTTCGAAAAAAATTTGGTTGGTTATTTTTAGTACTAGCCTATAAGGCTACTAGGAGTTGACATTGTTTGTTGCATATGCATAGGAGTTGTAATTCAAATTTGGTTAGGTTATTAAAAGAATTGATTATGTTATCTTCTAGTTATTCAACTAGCATTTCGTATATTTTATTAAATCATATGATTGTTGTTTATTTTTGTTGCTTGAAATCATATTATCAATGTATCATAGAGATGTCGAAGTCAAGGAAAGGCCCCAAGACTTCTGAAGGAAACCGGAATGATCATGCATGGAAATATTGTGCTCAACTTGAGATGGAGGAGAGTCAAAAAGCTAAAGGATATGTGTATGTTCAATGCAATTTTTGTGGCAAGAGAATTACTTGTGGAGTCGCTAGACTCAAGCATCATCTCGCGAAGACCGGAAAAAATGTGAAAGGTTGTGCGCAAGTTCCTGATGAGGTGTTGAATGAAATGAAGGCCATATTATCTTCCAACGAAGAGAAAAGTAAAAGAGCAATGATGGAGATGGAAGAATTGTGTAGAGCTGGTAGTTTTGAGGTGCAAAATCGCTTTGGTGGTGGTGAAAATCAAGCAATCAGTCCATCTGGATCTAGCAACATGAAGAGGGCAAGAGGTCCTATGGACGTCTTTCTTGCCGGACCATCACCATTGGGAAGTCCAAGTCCAACGACTACAATTGGGATGAGTGGTCATCAAACTACATTGAACGAGACATGAAAGAAAGAGGAGAGAAATCGTGTGTGTCGTACCATTGGCAGATTCTTCTTCGAGAATGGGTTGCCATTCAATTGTGCAAGTAGCCCTTCCTTTTCGGCCATGCTTCATGCTGTCGGCTCCTTTGGAAGGGGATTGAAGCCTCCATCGGCTTACGAGCTAAAGAGTTGGATTTTGAAAGAAGAAGTGAAGAGCATTTGGGATGTTATGGGTGAGGCAAGGGCTTCTTGGACGGAAACAGGTTGTAGCATAATGTCGGATGGTTGGACAGACGTAAAAGGTCGTTCTTTAATAAACTTCTTGGTGAACAATCCGAAAGGTACTTGGTTCTTGAAGTCTGTCGATGCGTCCGATAAAGTAAAGAATGCAACCTTGCTTTTTCAACTATTGGATGAGATTGTGGAGGAGGTCGGCGAATGCAATGTTTTGCAGGTTATCACAGATAATGCGTCGAATTACAAGGCGGCTGGACAACTGTTGATGGAGAAAAGGAAGCATCTTTACTGGACTCCATGTGCAGCCCACTGCATAGACTTGATGTTGGAGGATATCTTGAAATTGCCTCTACCCGCTTCAGTGTTCAAGAAAGCAAAAAGGATCATTAACTACATCTATGCGCATGGATGGGTTTTAGCCATGGTAAGGAAGCAAATAGGAGGAGATTTGGTGCGACCAGCTATCACACGTTTTGCTACAGCTTTTCTCACGTTACAAAAATTGATGAGCATGAAGGATCCTCTGGAGTCTTTTTTTACTTCTAGTAAATGGAAGAAGAGTCCTTATGCTTCCAAGCCTCAAGGGAAAAGCGTAAGTCAAACAATTTTGAGAAGCAAAACTTTTTGGCGTGGTGTTGCCTATGTGATACGAACGACGAAGCCGTTGGTTATGGTTTTGCGCATGGTGGATTCCGAAAAATATCCACCAATGGGTTTCATCTATGAGGCCATGGATAGAGCTAAGGAAGAAATTGCGAAAGCATTGGGCAATGATGAAACAAAGTACAGAACGTTGTGGGATATTGTGGATGACAGATGGGATCTCCAACTCCATACCAATTTGCATGCGGCAGCCTACTTTCTGAATCCTCAATGCCAATACGAACCTTCCTTCTCCAAACATTTTGAGATAAAAAAGGGTTTGTTTGATTGCATAGAGAGGATAATAGAGGATCAATCTGTAAGGGAGAAAATCGATCTACAGATTGATGCTTTTAAGCATGCAAGAGGCTTCTTTGGATGGGAAATTGCAATAAGTACACGAAAGAAGAGGAGTCCTGGTTAGTATGTATCTGATTTTGTTATTTATTTCTTTCAATTGATAAAATATCTAACATTAATTTTGTTCATGAAATATAACATTTTCAGTGGATTGGTGGTCTCAATTTGGTGATGAATGTCCCGAATTGCAAAAATTTGCCATCCGAGTTTTGAGTTTGACTTGTAGTGCATCGGGTTGCGAGCGGAACTGGAGTTCTTTTAATCAGGTAATATTTCGATAATATTTACAATTATATTATATCAAGATTTATGATTAATCTAACGATTTATATTGGAAATCCACCACTAGATCCACACAAAGAGAAGGAATCGACTCACACAAGCCAAATTGAATGATTTGGTCTATGTGATGTTTAACCTAAAGTTGAAGCAGAGAGAGATAAGGAGAAAAATAATGGAGGATCCACTATGCTTGGATGACGTGGATTCTAGTGATGAATGGGTGTCAGAGCTCCAAAGTTGTGACTTTCAGGCGTATCAAGAACTTGATGCAAATACCCCCATTGAAGATGAGGTTGTAGAAGCCGAGGATGAAGCTGATCAACAAGACAATTCACGTCGGAAGAGGAGGAAGGACAAAGGTAATGGCTTCCTATTATTTTGATTCTCGAATATCTTTGTTTATGTTAAACACAATAGATGTAAGTTAAGTAACATTATTGTTATCTAATTTAGGTAAAGCGGTAGTGGACGTCGATGATGAGGAGTTTCATGACGGTGATGATGAAGTTAGCGATGAAGGGGAAGATGAAGCAAATTTGAAGTATATGGATGACTCATTGGATGATCCAACAAGTAGCAGTTCTTCAGATGATGATCTTTATGCAGATATTGCAGTTGGGCTTGGAGGCTCGGAACCATGATTAGAATTTTCTGAAGCTACATCTTTTCGAATTTCTTTGCATTTTAGAACTATTGGACATGGACTAGAAGTAGAATATTCGAACTTATACTATGTTTTCTGAGCATTGTAATATTTTGTCTTGAACTTTTAGACTTTTACATTAGCCCAAGTAATCTATCAGCCATGTTTATTACTCTCCGTATCGAAAGTTACTACAAATATTCTTTAATTGCTTTGGAACATTGGAATTTTATTAGACAATATTGTCTTACTGATATTATTACAAGATTCTTTATTAAATTACATAATTTGGGTGGAAAAACTGAGGCTTACGCCTCGACCGCCTCGAGGCTACGCCTCGCCTCGATTCTAGGGTAACCGCCTCGTTCCGCTTTTCATTTTTTCCAACCTTGCGCGCAATATCTCGTTTTGATCGTCTTAGAACGACAATCGATATGAGTATAATATTGATATACTTTTGATCGGGTTTGGATCTCCGAACTTTTCGAGATACGATTTTGGTTTGGGGTTAAATTTTACGGTTTTAAAATACCAAACGATATCCGATTGACGAACGGTCGATTCCGTTGGTCTTGTTTCGTCGAATCGGATTTTATGACGGTCTCGATTTGTTTCGCGGTTTCTGAATTTATGATGCGGCTTTTTCGGACATGCATTACGATGCGATCGATTTTTGGTCGATTTCGCCTGAACGGCTTTTGATTCATGATCAATTGATCGATTTAGGTTATCTAATGTTGTCAGATAACTTTATTGGGTTAAACGGACCCTAAACAGGTCGGGTTTGAATTTATGCGTATCCTGGGTATTACAATACAGTGGGGTAAAATGCATCTTAACTAAGTGCCCAACGTGTCCACTAGCTTCTTTGACATTCGTCGTAGCATCTCTTAGTCTGATAAGGATGATTTTCATAATATGATATTTTCTCTTCGTCAGAACCTACTGCGGAACTGTAATTAGATTAACTGAAACCAAGCTTAATTGTTTCCAACTCAACTGAAATCAAGCTCCATTGTATTCAACTCAATCGTAATCAACTTAATTGTAATCGATCTCAATCTGTAACTAACTCAATTGTAGCCATCGCCAAGTCTATTGACAGAACGGTAACCAGAACTCAAGCGGTGAGGAAGTCTCCTAAGAGACCCTTCCGTATCGCCTTCTAAGTGGAAGTGCGGTCCAATAGAGGGATATGTCTATTTCAAAACTATGCCATTGAGACGGGTGAGAGAGATTTTCCAGACTAAGTCACTCTAGAAAAACCAGCCTGAGCAGTACTGGCAAGCGAGCTCGAAAAATCAAAATTGAGGGCCATCCAGCCTAAGCAACCAATAGAAAAAGGATCAGTGAAACTGTTCTTAAAAGAAAATCCGTGGATACCAAAGAGGCGTAAAAACTACGAGCGCTCGCGAAAAATCGAGAAAAAGACTGGGATTCTACACCCGCGCATTAAGCGGCCGCTTTTCTAACTAGACTTCTTATCTCCCGCCCAGATGAGGGTCACTGCACCCTCGCATAGTCAGGTGTAAAGGTCACCATGACTGGCACTCTTAATTATTAGTCATCACTGAATCATCATCATTGACTTGATTTCTTATCCTTTCTCACTTTCTATTGTGATTTACAGATCTAGGCATCTTGTCAACATTCTTATTGAATAATGACCAATAATTAGTGATTCTTATCTAAATAATTGATCAAAAAGATTTTCAGTCATTGATTATAGATTATCTCAAAATTTGACGGCCTGCTTATTGATCTAGATTTTATAAGTCACTCGTATGAAAATACCCCAGTGATCTCATTTTTCAAATCATGAGATTAGAAGTTGTTCATTAGATCTGGATTCAAATTTAGATCAATTATAGGTTCCCAACTTTTCTTATTTAAATCAGGGGATTAAGAGTTACTCATTAGATCTTGGTTTAAATTTAATTATGTGATCTAATTCACGTAAAATCTCCGATTCTTTTCATCATGCAAAGCGTGAATATCAAAATCTCAATTTTTGTTGCCTATGTTCGGTGTCCCATTCCCATATATGGCGAGACAAGAAGTGCTCTTGCAATGCTTTGGAAAATGAACAATTAGTTGCATTGTTCGCTTGAAGCAAATCTGAGTCATATGCATGCCCACATCGTGTTAGTACATGTTTACAAATGTACACTCAATATTGATGACTAATGCTATTTGTTGATGATGTTGCTCCAGTTATTGGTTGTTTATACAGGGGTCATGTTGCGATCATAAATATTATAGGGACTATGGCGTGATTGAACAAGATTTTATTGCCTAATTAGTGTTCAATAATTTGGATCAATCTTTTGCAAAAAACCTCACTTTTCAACATTTTATCCATTAAATCTGGAGTAATAATAGATATTGAAATTAAACTTAATTATATGCTATTTATCATCAATCTCTTATCCTATAAATCTTAAAATCTATAGCAAAAATGGATCTGAATTTAAAATCAAATTCATTTTATATCATCTCAAAAACTCTCACATTTCAAGTATGAATATCCAAAGCTGATTAGCATAAGATTAGACTCAACTTGCATGCTAAATTCATCCTTAAATGTCCATATTTCAAGTCCAAATCAGTGGTTAATTAGTGATCTATATTTAACTCAACTGTTTACAAATCACCCTTAATTTCTCCTCAATCAACTTGAAATCAGTAGTTATTCAATGGTCTGGAATTGGATTCCAATCATATGTCAATCACCCCTAATTTTTTTTATTTAACATGAAAACAGTGTCTAATTTATGACCTGAAACATTTCAAATTTCTCATCAAATCCAACATGAAAACTGTAGCTATTATTGGTCTGATTTTAGACCCAAATTATACCATTTTATCCTCCAAATTTCTCAATTTTAAGACATGAACAATACCTAAATAATGGTCTGATTTTGTATCCCAATACCTACAAATTACCCCAAATTTCTTATATTTTTCATAATAATTCTAGGGCATATGCAGTGTTTTGAAGTTATGTCCAATTATATGTTATTCACCCCCAAATTCATCACATTTTATCATGAAATCAAACATAGGAGTGGTATGAAATTGAGTATAAAAACATGCATGGAAGGCATCAAGAGAGGGGAAAGATTGTACCTTTGATCCTCTAAGTTTGGATGATAATTGAGGCTTAATTTAGTATGTAACGACACCTAAAATAGCTGCTGGACAGCAACACAAAGGGGCAAAATGAGGCTGAAATTGAGGCTCTAGCAGCAGCTTTCATGGAAGAGGATAGCACCTCCAGCTGGGGCTGCATGGAGCCGCAAGGAAGAGCTCTCCAGCACTTGGAGTTGTTCCTGCAGCTGCTCTGTAGTTGCTGGACAGTAACTTAATTGATAGAAATGGAGGATTTGGGGGGACTCCTTTGGTGGAATTTGAAGTGGAATTGGAGAGAATAGGAGGGGGAAGGTATAAATAAGAGAAGGGGTGGTGGCTTTGGTTGCCAAGTGGAGAAGTTGAAAAGGCCAAGTAAAGAAACATCGAAAGCCAAATGGAGGAATAAAGGTAGAGCCAAATTATTGGCTGTTGCGCTGGAAAAAAATGCATATATATATATATATATATTTAAAACCTTTAACTCTCTCTTCTCTAGAATACCGAAGTCGTCCGCATTCACACCTCGAGTCTCGGATTTTAATGTACAATAGCTCGTTTTGACCGTATCTGAATGACGATCAAAATGAATATGACGTTCATATACTTTTGATCGGGTATGAATACCCAAAATTCTTGAGATACAGTTGGGTTTATGATTAAATTTTGTGATTTAAAATATTAAACGACCTCCGATCGACGAACGATCGATTTCCTTGATCTTATTTTGTCGAATCGGATCTTCTAATGGTCTCAAATTGTTTTGCGGGTTGGATTTCACGTCGCGACTTTTTCTGATGGCATGCATTACGATGCAAACGACTTTTGATCGATTTCACCCGAACGTATTTTGATCTGCGATCTATGGATCGATCTAAGTTTATTCAATATTAATTGAATATTAATTGGTCATGTAGACCCCTAAACGGGTCGGGTTCAATTTATTCGGATCCGGATGTTACAATGATGAAGTATGACTTATCGACATGCAGTTCAGAGTACCTTGGAGCCATAATGAAGAATATGTTGTGATAATAATTTGCACCAATAGACAAAACATGAACAAATACTTTGTTAAAGCAAGATAATGTTTGTGATAATATGTGGTTGAATCATTACTATGACCACAAACAACAAAGCCTTTTTCCACACTTAAGTAGGGTCATCTACATGGATTCTTTGCCTCCATTCAGATCTACCTTGAGTCAATTTCGGACTTATATCTAAAAAATTAAGATCCCTTCGTATAGTCTCATTCCAACACTTCTTGGGTCGTCCTCGCCCTCTCTGAGCTGGCTCGACATCCCAAAACTCGCATCTCCTAACCGATGCATCAACTGACCTCCTTTGCGAATGGCCAAACTGCCTTAAGCGGTTTTTCACATCTTATCCTCGATTGGAGCTACACCAACTTTCCTTCTGATCGCATCATTCCGAATCCGATATTTACGTGTATGTCTGCACATCCACCTTAACATTTTAATTTCTGCTACTGTCATTCTCTACACATATCTATGGTTCACGGGCCAATATTCAGATCCGTAGAACATAGCAGGTCTTACGGCTACATTGTAGAACTTTCCTTTGAATTTTTAATGAAATTTTCTTATCACAGAAAACAACAGAGGCTCCTCTCTACGTTTGCCAGCCTGCATTTATTCTATTAGTAACTGTCAAAAATCTAACTAATAGATAAGATTCCATTTAAGAAGTTTTTAAAAAGCTTATAATACTTGATTCTTACCTCTGCAGTCCGAATATTTGCATCTATTAGGCATCTGAAGTCTGAAACTAGTGGAACGTCCTCCCTTGCCACTACATCACAAATCATTTGAAGAGTGCTCGCTTCCTCGACATCTAAAGGTCTTCCTTCATACAAGTTGACTAGTATAATAGATCTATGCTCAGTCGTTGTTGCTTGTTTTTCCACTGTTACACCTCTTGACTTTCGTGTACGACGTACTATATTTAATTTATCACAACAATTTAAAGAATAAACTAAAATAGTACATTTAATAAAACATAGGTGGACCAAAAGACTATATCCGTCGGGGTACAAATAAGAATGCAGAGCAATGCAAAGTCAAAAGAAAAAAATCCAAAAGAAGCCTATACCAAAAATTCCACTAAAATTTGAGCTTCCAGAAAAAGTCTGCTTATTGGTGAAGACTCGGTGTTACACTGACCGAGCTCCACATGAGAATGAAGACTACACTAGTCCACTCCCACTTCTTTTCCCATTCTTCTAGCTTCTCTCCCTTTCGATTGTAAAGACTGACAACACTTGATCTTATAAAGAAATATCTGCCTCCACAAGGACGAGCTACCAGGACAACAGACTCTTTTGTAGTTCAGCGGGTTGTCTGGGAAGAGCTGAAAAATTCACACACATGGTTCTATCATTTCATAGTAGCAAGAGTATGCGACTGAGAGGATGGTGCTGATCTTACTGTAGAGAGAACTGGATAATAGGATTATGGAACCTAGGGGTTGTTGTGTCACATTTTCTAACCTTGATGTGGTCCCGAACAAACCAAAAATCCAAAGGTCTTAACTAAGATCGAAACTTTGATTTTATTAAGGCAAGTTTAAGAGTCGAAAAATTGTTCCAAGTCCCTGCCAAAGCGAGGATGACCGTTGAATCCTACATGTCGTTAAAGAGCCATCAATCCTATAAATCTTTCGTAGTAATCTGCATGCCAAGTCATCAAAATTGCCCCATAACCAGACCACCCATTTAGCAATTAAGGCTTTATTCATGCACTCGGCATTCCAAACCCCCTCTTCTTAGACTTAGTGACAGTGTTCCGGTCAACCAAGTACATACCTCTTTTCTCCTATTTACCATCTGCCCAAAAGAACCTCCTCATCAAGTTCTCCAGCTTCCGACAGATCCTCACATGCAACAACCTGATAGAGAAAAAGAAATGTTGATCTCAGAAAGAACATGCCTGAGCAGAACCAGCTTCCCCCCTCTAGACAATGTCGTAGCCTTCCAACCTACAAGCTTACTCTCCAATCTATCCAAGATATGTCTCCAGTCCCTTACTCTAAGCTTACCTGTAATCAGGGGAAGCCCATATATGTTATAGGTAGGTTCCCAATTAGACATCGAAGCTCATCCTCAGCCACATATGCATCACCCTACAAGAGGCCAAAATGTACCACTACATATTTTTCCCTATTAATCTGCATACATGAGATGTCATCGAATATATCTATAGTCTGAGATGCGTTTCTCACCTGCTCCTGTTCCTGCTCCCCCTCCAAGAAAATCATCGTACCGTTAGCATACTGAAGGAGCGGGATCAAAATATCACCATTACGGTAGCCTCATACCACCCAGATTTCACAGCTAATTTCATCTCTGACGCACCCTCGTTGTGGCTTGAAAAAACACCCTCCGAATGACCATTGACAAGCACTGCTAGTATGCAGTATTGATGCACCGCTTAATCCATGAGATCCACACATCTAGGAATCCCCTCTTCTGTAGTTAAGTCCAGAGGAAACATCATGTAGGAATGCCAAAGTAATTTCTTGGCTTTTCATCAAAAAAGAATGTCTTGGCTTCATGTAGGAGTTATTGGGCTATGCATGCAATGTTGGGGGAATGATAGTTGTGTAACTTACATAGTTTTGCAGTCTTCTATGTATTGCTAATGCACCATTCAAATACGGCACCTTTTGGATGGTTCACTAAGGTAATCATTTTTTAACTTAAAAAAGCATCGTGACGTCTACCTTGATAAAGCCAATTGACATTTCATTAAGGAGTCGAATGTGAAAACCTTGTCATTACTGTAGACTCAGATAATGTTAATTAATCATCGCTAGTGAATGCCAATATTTTTAGTTGGAGTGTTTTGCACGTGATTTCATCTGTGATTTCTTGGCTGCAGGCAACCTGTTTCCAGCCCCAAATAGAGCAGGATGTTTATGTAGGACGATGGAGGAAAGTTAGAATGCTTTGATCTGCTAGTGGCACAACACCAGCTGTTAAGACATACTCTGACTTGCCCCTTATTTTCCAAAAAGGAGAAGTTTGTTTTGGAGTGGGATTTAAACCAGTTTTTGCAGATGTAAGCTATGCATTCACAGTAGCACTCCGAAGGGCCAATCTTAGCATCAGAAGTTATGATCCAAATTTCAAGAGTTTGCATGGTCCTAATCAACGACCGAAGAAGGAACGGAGCTTACCATGGTGGGATGATGTGAGGTACTACATCCATGGAAAAATCAGTCTAAGTTTTGCTGAAACCAGGTGGATCATTCTTGCTTCGGCAAATCCTTATGAGAAGCTTAACAAACTGGAAGTTATTTCTGGATGTATGGATATTCAGCAATCAGATGGGCATGTATCCCTGTCAGCGAAGGATTTCAAGGTTCTTGTAAGCAGTTTAGATAACTTGATAAGAAGCCGCAGTTTGAATGAGCCTTTGCATGTGTGTGTACCTTTTCTTGAATGTCCTTCTTTCTCTATCGAAATTGAGATGGAGTGGGGATGTGACTCGAGTAATCCGCTTAACCATTATTTGCATGCTCTTCCAGTTGAAGGAGAACCTAGAGAAAAAGTTTTAGATCCCTTCCGTTCAACTTCTCTCTCTCTCAAATGGGTTCTCTCTCTCAGATCTTCTCTATCATCTTGCAATAAAGAGGCTCCAAGTATAGCTAATGATGGTTCGCATCTTGGACAAGTACATGGAAAATCTCAGAAATCAGAGTATATTCAAATGAATCCTCCTACTATAAATCTCGGAGCACATGATTTGGGTTGGGTTGTTAAATTCTGGAATCTGAATTTTCTCCCGCCTCACAAATTGCGTACTTTTTCACGTTGGCCACGTTTCGGCGTTCCAAGAGTTGCCCGGTCTGGCAATTTATCACTGGACAGGGTAATGACGGAATTTTTCCTTCGTTTGAGTCAACACCGACTTGCATTCAACATGTAGCTGTATCAGATGATGATCCTGCCCGTGGTTTAACCATTAAAATGGAAAAAGTTAAGATGGAACACTGTCTCAGTCGAGGAAAGCAGCATTTTACATTTGATTGCAAAAGAGAACCTCTCGATCCAGTTTATCAAGGCTTAGACTTACATCTATTAAAAATATTTTTTAACAGGGAGACTGGCACAGTCATTCAAGCTAGTCAGGCGGCAGTTAAAAGTTCACAGTCTGTAGACAAAATCAACAACGAAAAAGAAACAATAAGTGGGCACAGTAAAAAAGGGCGGGATGCTGGTTTTCTGTTGTACGCAGAATATTTTACTATTCGCAAGCAGTCTCCAAAAGCTGATCCTGAAAGGTTACAACCATGGCAAGACAGTGGAAAGAAAAATCTCGAGGCAGCTTTTTACAGGTCTGAGTTTGACAACGATAGTGACAGTGATCATACTAGATCTGACCCAAGTGATGGAGAAGATGATGGATACAATGTTATAGTAGCTGACAACTGCCAACGTGTGTTTGTCCATGGCCTCAAAATTTTGTGGAATATAGACAACAGAAATGCTGTCTCATCATGGCAGGTGGTCTGGCGAAAGCTTTTGAACCTCCAAAGCCATCTCCATCTAGGCAATATGCTCAGAGAAAGCTCATTGAAGAGCAACAGAAATGCGATGACCCTGAAGCTTCACAAGATGACTTATCAGAGTCAAATCCATCTGCAGTACAAGGTGAGACTGCTCCTTCAGAACAATGTGAGGTTACGGAAGCTCAGCCATCTGGATCACCATCAATAGGAACTGAAGATTTCTCTTCTGATATAACTGGTAGGTCGATCCACTTGTCATTCGTATTATTGAACTTATAAAATGTGGATGTTGCTAATTTGTAGTTTTCTTCTTATTATTTTATTTTGCATGCAATCAACTTGGTTTATTTTATTTTGCATGCAATCAAATTCGTTTTATGTGTACGAGCTTTCCTGGAATGTGCAATAGGCTGCCTTATCCTTGATCAGTTTATAGTTGTTATGTGAAATTAACAAATACACACCTCTGTTTGAAGGTCGTATGTAGAGATAGTTCTTATTAATATCATCTCTTTATGTATCATGTCTTTATTTCTTTGTCTTTTATAGACCACTGTGTAATTTACCCTTTAGGTCTCTCCCTATATAAGAGAGCCCAGGATTTTCTGAATGATTATCGAAGTCTCTTTTCCCAACATGGTATCAGAGCCGCCCTAGGGCTCTCCACACCCGCCGCCCCCTCCCCACCCGCCGCCCTCTCCCTCTCGGCGCCGATCTCCGGCTTCTCCACCCACCGCCCCTCCCTCCGCAGCGGCTTCCTCTCCGTCGCCTCTCTCTCTAGCCGCCGAAGGCCCTAGGTGGGCTCTCCAGCCCCGCCGAAGCTCCGGGCGGTCCCCAGCTCGCCGCCCAAGGCCCCAGGCGGCATCCCAGCTAGCCGCCGAAGGCCCCAGGCGGCATCCAACACGCCGCAGAACTCCAGGCGGCATCCGAGCCAGCCACCAACCCGTCCCAGGCGGCACCCCCCCTCGTCGTGCGCATCCATGCCGCTGCAAGGGCGTAGGCCTCATCTAAGGCGTGCCCTAGTCCACCTCGTCTCTTCGGCCGATATATGGATTTGAGTGTGTAACGTTTACATACGCACTCAAATCCGATGCAGTTGGTGTAGACATTCATTATCGTGTCTACATACCCTAGTTCTTCTCCTGCGGCAGTATGTCAGAATCGAAGGTCGATATGCCCTCCACCGACGCATTTAAAGGTCCTACGCCAATAGTGAAGATGGACGGGTCTAACTATGAGCTCTGGGCTATGCAGTTCATGAGCCTCATGAAGTCGAATGGTAAGAAGCACATTCTTACTGAGGATGAGCCCGCAGAGAAGACATGGATATATGCCTCATGGGAGGCTGATGACTCCTATGAAAAGGTCTGGTTGTCTGGTACATTGACGATGGAGATTGCTAATGATGTCCTCCATCAGCCCACTGCCAAGGCGATGTATGACATTCTCGCCACTACATATTCGCAGGTGCGAAATGAGACCAAGATGTTGCAGCTTCAGCATGACATTTTCACAATGAAGCAGAGCGGCAGACCTCTCCATTCCCTATACACATCCCTAAGAGGGATGTTTGAGAAGAATGAAATTAGTGGTAATTATAGGTAATTTATAAGGCAATTTAAGCTAAAATAAAGGAATAAAGATGATGAAATGCATATTCATCAGTAGTGCAAGTATGTCGAATGTCAAAGTATAGAGGGAAATCGCACGGAAGGAAATTGTTAAAACTAATTCTAATTAATAGTAATTTTGTATTGTTTTACTTTTTTATGTGGGTTTTTAATAATATTTATTTTTGTTTTTAATTATACATTTTTATTTATTTTTTAATTTATAATTTTTATATTTTCCTTTTAATTTTGCAAATTTCTAATTTCTTTTTTATTTTTTTAAAAAGATAATAAATATTTATATTAATAATAGAACTAAGAGGTTGGGGAGCTTGCACAAAGGTATATGTAACTTTACTTGCACCTATGACATAAATGCATATTTTTTTATATTTCTTTGAAAGTAAATAAAGTGGGATTTAGATCACTATATATCGTCATAATCTCATTAAAATTCAACTTAATTCGAGACTTCTAACCCTCCTTCAAAACTGGTAAATTTTAGTGGTCTCAGATTTTCTGAAATTGAGCTATCTAGATGGACATGTTAAGAATTTATGTTTCAAACGAAATTTGAAACATGCATTCTACTAATAATACTAAATAAAGCCTCCAATGTATCATTTCAAAAAAGTCAGTGTTTGTGGCACTGGTGCATGTAAAGTTACATGCACTATGGTGCAATCTCCCTAAGCTCTAGATATAGGATCTATTATAAGTAATATACAGTGTACGTATATAGATGTATATAGCTATTTAAATTTATAAAAAAGACAAAATTAATTCAAAATAATAAAATGAAAATGTTTTTGTGCTTTTTACTATATTTTTGCTAATTTTTGTATATTTTTTCTGTATTTTATAAATTTTAAAAGTATAAAGTAAGTTAAAACAGTGAATTAAATATCTGAGATAGAATAGAATTTAATAAAAAATTATAAGCTTGAAATAAACCCAAAACTATTTTTAATAAATAATATATATAATAATGAAAACCAGAAACATATATATGGATTTTTTCTATAGATTTTACTAATTCTATGAGATTTCTAGGGTTTTGTGGATTTCTTAATTTTTTATTTTTTATTTTTTGTGATTTTTGGATATGTTGTAGAATATAATATAATATAGTTAATATAATTTATTCGAGTTTTTAAGGGAAATTCGAATTTTTATGGGTTTCTAATAGTTAAACAGTGAATAAAAGTTTGTTTTTGTATTTTCAAAAAATAGTAAATATAAGTTAAATGCCTAATAAAAATTACACATGAATGGGAAGGTATCAGGTATCTATACTAATTTTCCTATAATTTTTGGAACAATAAAAATATTAAATACAAGAAATATTAATAAGGATGAAATACATAATAGAAGAGGGAGCAAATTGCAATAAAATAAAATTATTCATACATTTAATAACACATCCAGGGAATTTATGGGAAACTATGAAAAATTTTACGACAACTCATGTGGTGCAAAATGTGAGGAAGAAGGACCTATTTGCAATATCACAAAAGTTCAAGGTACAATATGCAAAAAATCCTCAAAATATTACACTCCATTTAAATTTTACAATATTAGAATGAAATACAAAAATGATTGATATCTTGGCTGAAATATACAAAAAGAAGTCTTGTGAGATGCATGTGCAGCATTGTTCGATGGTGCAAATAGCTCTATGGGGCATCACTTAAATCAAGCGGCTCAGACCATGCATCAATTCTCCTGAAATGAAGAGCTTAGATTAGATCTAAGCCTCACTATCGATCCAACGGTGATTGAGGGCTCTCCAACAATAGGGAAAAACACTTCCACCTTCATCCTTCGATCTACTCTTCCTCATTGTTCTGATGTTCTCCTTCGTTGTTGATGGGCTCAGATGATTCCTGGGATGGCTCCTCACTTGCAACAGGGCTCCAATTAGTCCAGGCCTCATTGAAGGAGGCTTGGAAGGCTCTTTTTGCTCTAATGACCTGAGAGCCTATTCTTCATTCGATTCAAGCTCTAGGTGCTTCCTCTGGCTCCAACTCCTACAAAACTTTTAAGGGGATTGAGATTATGCTCTAGACCCATTTTAAAGCAGGCTGCATGAAGAGGCGATGGACGGTGATGATCTCTAGTAGAGGTGACTGATGGAGATCAGATTCACTAATCTAAGCACGATCATGATGATCAAATGGATCGGGCATTTGGAGAAAGTGACGAGGAATGAGATGAGATGATCAAATGGGTCAAGGGATAGTCGTATTGACAATGAATAGATGGTTGGATCTTAGTGCTCTGGTGAACTACGATCTTGAATTTAACGCTAATAAATGAAAATGACATAAAAGAACATGTGGGATTAAACTAAGGAATGAAAATGTAACCTCATTAAGATAAAATGATAGCTCGTAGTTGGTTAGAGACCAAGGAGAAAGTGACCATCCGGAGAGAACTTCGATGATGATGGACCGACTTCTCAGTCCACCCTTCTCTTTACCGACAGTTATAGGGACTTCCTACTGTCACCAAGAGGCATGCTTTCTTGAGGGATTAAGGTTATGGGGGATAAAGAAGGATAACAAAATGTAAGGAAGGAGAGGGACCTTAATTTATAGAAATGGTGAACGTCGACTTCTGAAAGAGGATAGCCAGAAAAGATGAAGTGGTTGGTGAGACCTATCGGCATTGAGATGGAGAGGGATGAGGTGTACTATATTGGTGAAGGTCTCGAGTGCAAAAGGAGTGAGGAGAAGGCATGAGAAAATGGAGAAGGAATCAGACTCAATTCTTTTGACAAAGGTTAGAGGCTAGGTTGGTACAGTTGACTCGAGGTCAACAAAAGAAAGATTTTGATCGGTCCATGTAGGACCAAGTCAGGATAAAAATAAATAGAAAATTTGTATAAATTAATAAAATAAAACATAAAACATAAAAATTATTATTATTTTTATAAACTATGTTTATGGTTTTTATTTTTTTACCATATTATGCGTGAGATGTTAATATTTACATGTATATATAGGTATATATACCTATATTTTGTAACTTTTTTATTTTGTAATTTATATACATAATATTGTATGTAATTATTTTACAATTTACAGAATTTTATGGTATTTTTATAATTTTATTTATATCTATAAATAAATACATGTATATACATTCCAAGTATAGCATACCTATATATTATAATGTACTAAGTATTTTATTTATATTTTAAATGTTTTTATTTATCTATATATTTTCAGTACATTTTCTATAATATAAATAAGTATTTAAAAATTTAAAGATTAAAAATATAAAGAATAAAATAATCAAATATTTGTACAGATGCCTGATAAATCTCCATTTCATCACCTTTATTCTTTCATTTTAACCTTTAAACCCTATCTAAATGCATGCATATATCATTATTTTGCAATAATTAACATTCATTATTCATTATATAAATATTGTATAAAAGATATTGTTTAAAGCATAATAAAGGAATAAAGACAAGAAAAGAAAAAAGAAATGAAATGCCAAAGATATTTTATGACCACAAACCCCGAGACCTAGGCATCATGATGATTGGGTCGATAAGGAATAAAGTAGGGGGAGAGAAGGGTCAAATACACAATATAACCCCTATTTTTTAAACTTCATTCTTGCATTTGAGAGACCCATTTTATTCTTTTTTATTTATGCCACAAACCAATAAACTTTGTCCATAAAAGTTGTATATAAAAATATAAAGAAAAATGCAAAATCGATTTCCTCCAAAAATAATATACAGTATTCATTCTACATTCTGAATAAACAGCCAAAACCCAAACATCCGAGATCCATATCTTCTCCATAAAAACAAAAAATGCATCAAAATCACCTTTAATTTTATATTACTTTTAATTAGCTATTTAATTAAGGTGGTTTTATTAAATTTGGAGTTAAGATGCAAAAGTTAGGGTTTGGACCCATATTGTATAGCTTGCTTGAATAAAATATTCATTTTATTATTCTTTATAATTTTATATTTTATTATTTTGCAAATATTATTTATAATTTATATACATATTTAGAATAAATAAAACAATAAAGAAATCACTAAAATAAAATACTACACAAAATACATAGATGAATACACAATACTTATACATATATAAAAAGTACACATATTTATTTTAGTGTACAAAATACATTAGAAAAATAATAGAAAAATATATTGATGTATACTTAAATATGATATAAATGTATAAATTAAGTTTATAACATAAGAAAATACTAAATAAAAACAGAATAAGTCATATATAGGTAAATATACATATAACTACACTTGTAAATAATAACTCACAATAAATTATCCCATAAAAAGGGGGATAAAATACTATAGAAAATAATAACATTTTGTATTTTATATACTAAAAATAATAAATTCATTTACTATTTTATTTTTAATTATTTCATATTTTCTACGTGGTTTAGTATCGTAGCGACTTGAGGTGGACCAATCACAGCCTTCCAGCCATTGACCGTAGGTCAATGGCCTCCTCTCTCTTCCACAAGTCACCAGTTTGTCAGGACCCGAGATGTTGCCAAATTTCCTACTTGAGCTTAAGATGCTCTGGCTAGGCGTGATGCACCTTTCATGGAGATTGAACATCCCCGAATCACGCCCTACCAAAGATCACATCGAAGAACCTCGATTTAGCCGCAATCCTTTGATCAATAAGTGCACTTTACCTAGTTATAAATAATAGGACTCATCTCCCTTCTCTGTTTGATCCTTCTTTAACCCCTAAAATGCCTTTCTTCGGGCATGTGAGTTCTCCCGGTGATTGAGAGTACCCCTCGGAGTCGAATAGGTGCTGGGAGGTGGTCCAAGGTGGTGCTCTAGCAACGCCTCTGCTCCATGGTCTCCAGGTAAGAGCTGTGCATTTTCTCAACATTTCTAGGTAGATTTAATGTTAGGTTTTATGTTCATGGATTTTATTTGGTCCATAGATATTTAGTTTAACCTAAATCTGAAAATCTAAGATCATTAGAGCTCCCTGCTCCGACCATGTTTCAGCGTGCCTCCACTTGTTTTGTCGCACCATTTCATGCCCAAATCAATCCCCTTCGCATGCTCTGTCATTTCCTCCACTCAAACCAACCCGATCCTCCCTTGACCAGTGAATCAATTCTCGTCTTCTGCTCTTATCCAGAGCCCCTTTACCCCTCTGCCCCATTGAGCACAACTGCTTCATACCAAGTCGAGGACTCTCCCCTCGAGCCCCCGGATCCGTTTATGCTAGTCCAAGGCAGAGAACATGCACCTGAGCGTGGAATCAAGGCTAGAATAGAAGCTCTAGATATGCAAAGAAGAACCGACTTCCAGGTCCCCATCTCTAGGACCTGGACCCTCTTAACAATTTATGTAGACGTGGATGGTCCCTATGAAGGTGTTGGGCTGATCAGACACAAGGATGGCGACCGAAGAGAGGTTCCTTCATCAATCGAAGGAGTAACAAGGAGGTGTTCTTCCCCGTTCTTGCATATACCTCCAACACCATCGGATAAGCACTCGGCCCAGATCTAATCTAGATCGTGGATCTCGAGCGAAACAGAGTGCACTTAGCACCTTTATATACACATAAGTGGACCATCATGGATCATTGGATGGCGCACAACATTGGGTAAACTTTACTCGAGCTCCACCATCGTACATTTCCATTTTAGTCTTGTACATATTATTTGTAGTGTAAATAATGGTGGGATTTTTGCATTGAACCTCCTATATTTTTGCATACTTACATCAAAGTCCGTGCCACCACCTCACGTATCCCCCAATGTGAGGTGGGAATTTTGCAAACGTACCCTTTTCACTTTTTGTATTTTTTTTAATCTAGAAACTTTGTATATTATGTTTTAAATTTTGAGGATAATTTGCACAGTGGATCCTGAAAGTTTCAAATATTTCAAATATATCCCTACTAAGTGCTTTTGAATTAAATATACATTTATAAATTGCACATTAGCCACTGGATTTTTTTGTTATAGTTTTAGAATGCATAAAAACTTCTTGATATTTGCAAAGAGGTACCTTTCAGTATTTAATTTTTTGCTAGTTCTTTAATTTTTATAAATACCACTTGTGCTCTAATAATCATGCAAAATCAGGAGAATGTACCTAGATTCTTTTTCTGTTATGCCATGAGTTTTATTTTGCATTTAAATACATTAGTTATTTATGAAAAATCAAATGGAGCCATTTCTACCCCTATCTAAATAGAAAAATGCTAAGAAATAAACGAAACACCATTAAAATAACAAAAAATGTTTTTTTAATATAAACTATATTAACTCCCTACCAAAAATACCTAAAAATAGAAAAAGGAAATGATAAAAAATTTAAAAACTCCCAAAATCTGACATAATATAAAAATTCTTCAAAAAATCCAAAAATATTTATTTATGTTCATGAATTTTCTTTATAATATATATATTGTCTATGGAAAATATTTTTAAGGATTTTTGGGCTTATTTCATATTTTTCATACCTTAAACATTCAACCTATTTAATAAACCCATGTTTTGGGACATTTGGACTCTAAAAATATATAAAATTAGAAAACATATTAGAAAATTAGAAAAATAGTACAAAAATATGAAAAACACAAAAAAATGAATCTACAAAATTTGGCTTATTTTAGTTACATATAAATATAATATCTTATATTGTATTATATACCTATATATCTTTATATATATATATGTATATTCTATATCGATATTAAATATTATAAATACCTTTTAAATGTTTTTAGAACCTTTAAAAATATAAAAAGGACTATATCTTATGATATTTCTCTGATTTTTGAATATCTATTATCTATATATATTATATACTTTTTCATACATACATTATCACATGTATGCATATACGCCTATATGTATATATACCTATATAAATGCCATAAAATATTAAAAGTGAAAGATATCAAAAATATAAAAAAATATAAAAGAAAAATCTAATATAAATTTAAAAATAAAAATCCCACATAAAAATAGATTGATGTACATAATTCTTTTTTCTTATCAATAATCATTAAGCTATCTGATGAATCTACACTTCATCATCTTTTTTCATTTATTTTAGCTTTAACTCCTTTATAAAACACCTATAAATATCAATAAATCCATTCTTTTACTAACCATAATTCTTGTGTAAATATTGTATATTTATCATTATTTTAACCTAAAATAAATAAAAAGATAAATAAAGGAAAAAATAAAGAAAATTAAGATTGTTTATATGTAATAGATATAGGATGACGTTGTCCCTAAGAGTAGGTAAAGACTTGACCTAATCAACGGGAAATAATGTAGATGGGAGATAAGGCCTGAATACCAAAAATTTCAGAAAATCAACCATCACTTGTATATCTTCATCATATGTACACTACTCTTTATAATACACAATCTTTTCATTAATTTATTCATACCCAAATTCAACTCCAACACAATTGCTTTCTTCATAAAAATTGTGCAATAAAATATTTGTAAATAATCAAAATAATTGCAAGAATAATCAGTATATATTTTGTAAATTACAACACTCTGAAAAAGCGGTAAATCTCAATTTGTAAGATCAATATTCTTCTCCATCAAAACTCAAAATTCATCAAACATACTTTCATTGTACACCAAATTAAATATCTTTTAAAATGGAGATGGTTCCATAAAAATTAGAGTAAGGTGAATTCTGGCTATTTGGGGTTCTATTGTATATTATAAATATGTATAATATGTTTATTATTTACTCATTTTTTTCTTGTACATATTTGTACATATTGTATTTTTAAATAATTGTAAATATTGTATTTGACTCATATAAAATACAAATAGAAATTATAAAATTAAATATCAATAAAAATAAAATCTTGTAAATGTTGTATATGTACCACTATGTATATGTTCTAAATACCACTATTTATTTAACTTAATAAATCACTTTTTAAAATTCAAATAAAAAAACATTAAAATCATTCTAAAATGTTGTAAATAAATAAGTTATATGTATATTTGTAAAATTAATTAATTATCAATCATAGTCTTGTATACATATGTATATATACTTTTATATAACACACTTTAATTAATTTTACACATGTATATACCTTATTTAATTAATTAAAAATCACAACAACAATTTTTATTTACATTATTTAATTATTTAAAATAATTTTTTTATTTTTACCCTAAATTTTTTAATAGTTATTGATTTTTGTCATCTTACATATTTCGCCATATTCCAGACGTGCTCCCATTGGCTGGCCGGGGTTGTTGACCCGAGTCAACTCCCTTATCCTTGCCTCTTTCTTCACTCATCTCTACGCCAGCCTTCCATCTCCAATTTTTCCAACACGCTCCATTTACTAACCGCCCTCGATTCCTTCTCTGAAATTACAGCTAAACAACCTTCTCCATCGCCAACTCTTCAAATACCTAAACCTGGCCTTGAATCACTCGCATATTAAAAATAAAAATTTTGCCAGACTTGTGCCTTAATAAACCCCATTTGCCCCCCATCGTTGATTGATCCATTTTAAGCCCTAAATTTCCCGAGATCGGGTGAGAGAGAGTTAACTCTAGCGATAGGGGAGCCAACCACTGATCAGGAAACCGATTCGAAGGTTAGATTCGTGATTCAAACCACTCGCCGTACCTCTGCTGGTGTAATCTCGCCTCTCTTCTTGTCGCAGTAGATCGAGGCTGATCTCCCTTCATTTCACTCCCTAGGTAGCCTTAGGTGTAATTTCTTTGATTTATTTTGCAAGTTTTCGCATTCTAATCCTTAATTTAGTCAAATTAGATCTTCAATCATCTTACTCTGATCTACAAGATGGGAGGTGTTCCGACTACCTTCAACCTGATCTGACCATTGCTTCGCCTTCGCACAACTTTTCTCCATCTTCTTTCACATTTGAGCCTGATGTATCCATGATTCATTAACTTTTCTGTCGCATTTTGTCTTAAAACCCTTAAAAAAAAATGTAAATATTAATTAATTCCCACATTTTATCAAAATATTATTCATAAATTAAAATAAACTTTTATGCATCAAGAACATGTAAATAAATAAAGAATAAAAAATAAAGAAAAGAAAAGAGGGCAGATAGTAGATATTTATATATGTACAATTTGACTCAGATAATATAAATATAGCTGAAAGATATATTTATATACCCTACGCCCGAGTCCAAGTCAGCATGGATTGGTCAACAAAATAACAAGTAGGGGGAGATAAGGGAAGAAAATAATAAAAAAAATTAATTAACACTCCACACATTATTCATTATTTATCAAATAAAAACCAAATCTTCATTTATTTGTTAAATAATTCATATGAACATATTTTTCACCAAACTCTTTTCCAAAAATTTTTAAAAATGTATATAAAAATATAAAAATAAGTTCAAAATATTATCCTATATATATGTCAAGAAATCCTACTTTTAAATTGCCAAAATCTCAACTTCCGAACATCATAACTCCCTCATACGAACTCCAATTTCACTCTACTCACCTTTAAAGTTCATAAAATAATATTCTCTAATTAAGTGAGGTAGTTTCATTAAAATTGGAATATGTTTGCAAAAAGTCGATTTTGGGACCTTTTGACAAAGGGGTTTCTTGGCTATTTATTTTATTTAGAACCCATTATTTATAGTTTTATTAATTTTACAATTTCTAATTTTTTTCAAGATATTGTAAAAACCTAATTTATAGATGAAATTGAACTAGCTAACCTATTCCTATATTTATTACTATATCTAAATTATTTTATTACAACCCATAAAAATTCACAAAGACTTTATTTATTATTCTAATGATAAAAAAATATAAAATTAGCAAATAATTAATTATTTATTAAATTAAAAATTCTATACCTATTTATTAAGTATTATTTATAACTATTTATTAATATAATATTTATCTCTCGAATAGTATTTATTATTTACGAAAATAAATTATATCATAATCTAGATAATTTAATTATTTATATTTTTTGTTTTTATACCTATTTAAAATAATGTTATTTACTATTTATTATATAGATTATACTCTATTTAACTCTTTGGCCAACCAGGTGCTGACACGTGTCAGCACGTGGCTCTTCTTCCTCAAGAAGCCGGTGGCAAGTCTGCTGTGCCCGACCATTTTCACCATTTTTTTCCCGCGCACTCCATAACACCTTCACTCGATCCAAACCCTCCACGTCTTCCTCCTAACAACCCTCCTACTCGCCCACCATTAGATCATCCTTGGAGCTCAAGCAAATCATCTATAAATGGCCTTGAAGTTGGCGAGCTCCAACTAATTTCCTCCAACTGATTATGAACCACTATTCATCAGCCGACCCATATCTCTTCCAAGCCTCGTACCGGCCTTCTGAGGTGGTGACAGCATCTTGAAGCAGTCTAGCATGGAAGAAGGACGTCGGAGGAGAATCTCCAAGGTGCAGCACCGCCTTGCATCGCCGCCTCGAGCAGCGTCAAGCTCCGGGAAGTCGCCCCATCGAGCAATCACCAACAGCAGTTCTACACCTTGCAAGCGCAGGTAATTCATCCTTTTGTCACCTTTTATTTCTCGATTCATGTGCCAATATTAGCGTAGATAATTACGTCATTAGCGAAGTTGATCATCCATCTTAGACGTTATAACGAATCTAAACTTCAATTCCAATCGAATCAACCCCAAAAGGTCACCTTCTTCCTTTCCATTTCACCATTCATCAAACACCATGTTGTTAACTATGCTGGAAATGTCATATTGATCTTGCGATTTTTAACAAGTTAGTTGATTCGTGAACGAATCGAGCATACATCTTCATCATTCGCAGATCTATCAACCATCTGGAGCGAAATCAGAGGAAATATATCTTCCAATCATCAGCAAATCAAAGCAGAAGATGGCTTAATAACCACGAAGCTTCAGGATCATTGCCAGACCGACCATCTTCATCCGGCTTCTTCCACCGACCGCAGCCCTTTCCGATCAAGTTCACCCGCGGGCGAGCTCGAGGGGTGGAGGAGCCACCCCTCTGGCCCCACCGGAGGCCCAATTCCCTCGCCACTTGCCGGAGATAATTTGGAGAAGAAGGCTTCATCATCAATGGCACGAACGGCTTCAAGAACAGAAAGAACTCTAGAAGTACAGCCTGCTGACATGTGTCCACAATTGGACGGTTCTGATCGCCCCACACCTTCTAGTCTAGGTCGTTCGATGCAAAATGGTGGAACTTTTGCGACTTAAACCCAGCAGACTTTCAGAAATCCAAGCCCGCCTACAGAAGTTTCTAGAATTGCAATTAGGTCCATACGTGGGGACCTAATTGTAATAAAACTTATTTCTTTCGCATTTTAGTCCTTCCAGGGACTGTTTTGTAACAAAAACTAAACATTTTTCTTGCACCTTGTCTTGTAAGGGCCATTTGGACCTCGTATTTTTGACATTTTTCCGCGAATTTTCTAGGGTAGCTCGAGAACTACCCAAGCTATTGTTCGAGTATTTTTTCAGAATTTTTCATCACTTTCTTTTGTGGATTTGATTCTTATCTTCTTGAGTTTCTTTTAAACTGAATTTGTTCGGTGTTTCTTTCATTGTAAAATCAAGAATAAAAGAGAATTTATTGGGATTTATTCCTTGTCTCAGAAACCGTAGTTTGAACATTCTGCTTCCTTGTGTTCGACCCAGGCACACTCACCTGGTTAAATTCGTAGTGAATGGTAGAATATGATTTCATCTCCTATTTTACCTTAAATTTTGTTTGATCAAATTCAAGTTTCGGTTCCGAGCGATTCTCTACACCGACACTTTAATCCGCTCCTGAAATTTTGAGGTTATCAGAGCCCCTTCAGGTCTCACCAAATCATAGGAACGACCTCTCCGTCATAATACCTCACCGGAGGCCCCCATTCATGCAACATTTCTCGTGGTTTTGACCTAATAATTTGGCCGGAAAATTCCTCTGAGCATGAACTCTACATTGCAAGGTCAAAGAATGTAGCTAGAGCAGAACATTTATACATGGAAGTGGGTTTAGAGCTGCAACATACATTGCCCTCCAAAACTTCATTTAGCCATCACTAGCTGCCATTGATCCATCATAAAGGAAGAGTGGCATCATGGGAAGCTTTAGCACCCATTAGAGTACGATTAAGGTGGAGATTTAACGAAATATCCTTGATAGAATCTTGTCAAAAGGTGCCTTCAAGCCAGTTCTTCCAAGACCACTGGAGTCGTCTGATCAAGAACTTCACCTCCATATCAGATCAAGGCCGTTGAAAAAGCCCCAAATAGCAGTCATGGATCGTACTTCTAGATCAGATCCGATCCATCTACGCACGAGCCAACCCTGACCGTCCGATAAGAAATCCAACGCCATATCTGATTTGCCACGAGGATTAAGTGTAACATTGCGCCCAAGATCCTACTTTGTTTTATTTTACAAATAAGTCCTAGCGGGACACGTGTCTGTTTGTATATGTTTGAACATTTGTATTTTGCTTCCTTTCATTTATTTTATTTTCATTATAGTCCCGCTTGAACTATGCATGTGCCGAACGCGTGATGTTTTGTAAAACTTTTAATAAAGTGATCGCATGTTATGTTATTAATTGGATCCAAAAAAAATATTTACAAATAGGTCTAATCCAGTGCGACTCACATGCGTCCACATGCATTTTTTGTGTAATTTGTAGTTTAGGCCCATGTAGTTTCTTATTTGTTCACCATTTAGTCTATAAATTATTTTTCGTTGCATTTTTGTCCCTGTACGTGTGCATTTATATTGAAAATGAATTAAAAAATAACAAAACATCATGAAAAAATCCCTAAAAATTATCTTAGGGTCTTCTTAACTCATTCTTGCATATCTAATTTTTATTTTGCATTTTCATCATTTTTTCTTTTTAGAAATTCAAAAATAAAATAAAAAATCCATGCATGCATTTAAAATTTAATAAAAAATATGAAAATTATTTGAGAAATTCTAAACAAATTCTTGTTCTTTTATTTTCATTTGTTTTAATTACAGTACCCGTTTTCCATTAATATTGCTCGTAAAAAAATAAAAATCACAAAACATTCAAAATAAAATAATTCAATATAAAATTCCAAAAATCTGAAAAAAGGCAATATGGAAAATCAAAAAATTCTTCTTCCTATTTGTGTATATTTCATTAATTTTTAAGTTCATTTTGTACTCTAAAAATCCAAAAACATTCGTATTAATTACTATTTATTACTTTTCCTATTTTTGTTTTCTTTAAAAGCTTTTAAAAATTTGAAAAATATCGGAAAAATAACAAAAAAACATAAAAAAATGTCAGAAACCCAAAAATAATTTTATTTGAATTTTTTTTCATTTTGCTATATTCTAGAAATTCAAAAGGTTGTTTTTTTCTTCTTTTCTCTTTACTTATTTCATTTGATTCGATTTCCTTTTATTTTCAAAAACATTAAAAACATTTGCAAAATTTAAAATCAATCAAAAATGTAAAATAATAAAACAAAATAAAAATATAAAAATAAACAAATTCATAAAAAAATTAAAAGACAAAAAGTCAAAAAAAAACCAAGAGTAGGGTGCATCGAATTCTTTGTTTTATTTCCTTTAATTCTCAATGAATTAATAACCCTCTGGATTTTTGTAGACTCCATGAGTTAGATCTTGTATGCTATACAGGTAAATAAATAGCACTCGCAGTTCTTGTGCTTACATTCTTTTTCTTACTTGCTGGCTTGAGATGTGAATGAAAACAAATAAATTTTGTTTGATGCTTCTTTGGGTTGATACGACTACGATTCACTTGTGAGTAACTCAATTAAATAAAACCTTGAAATTTAGTGTTCAACAAAATGTCGTCGTTGCCGGGGAGGCACGACGAGGGTAGCTAGGTTTTAATTTTGGCATGTTACTCTTGGTTGTATGTACCTGTTTGTGTTATTTTATTTTTGTCTTCTTACTTTTGTCAAAATTTCTTGTTCATATCTTCTGATAATTGTTCATATTCATTTGCTATTTTTTATTATCCTTCTCATTATTTCTTTGTCTATATTCTCTGAATTATTTCCTCATATTTTATTTGTTAATATCATCATGGTTGTGTTTCTTATTTATTCTTGTGTTTCCTCTTTTTCGTGAGGGTCCAAAAGCGAGGGCAACTTTCTTAGGAGCGTTGTCGCTCCCTGGTGAAGCAGAGGCAAATCGCTTCTTCACCGAGTTGCAGAAGAGTGTAGGAGGAGGTGCAAAAGATTTGGAAGAAGCAGAATTCTTGGAGCATTTTTTTGTACATATTTTTTTGTTTTATATATCATTTTTATTCCATTATTATTCTTGTAAAAATTTTTAATTATTTGGTGCTTGCCTCTTTTTCTATTTTCCAAAAAGCCTTTATATACTTTGTGTGTGCATTGTATGCTTCACCAAGTGTCGGTGAACTTGGGGGACCTCATCAGTATTGTTTTCATCGCCTTGTTTATTTTTGTATTCTCACGATTTTATGTTCTTGAGCCCTTAGTGATAAGTTTTATTATCTTTCTTGAGCTAGGTAATTAATTAGGTCCAAAGCCCCTAAACAAGAATTCCCGTACCTATAGACTAGAGCATAGCTTGGACTTAGTCAAATTAACATGTTCATTCCTCCTAATAGAAGTTACTGCTAGGATGGTTTTGTGCATCATTCATGTTAGTTCATTTCTTATATTTATTTTTATGCGAGGATCACTTTGCATGTAGCGTGCTGGCGAAAGGTACGCATCTCTTCCTTTTCATGCATCATTGATTTCATTGTGCATCATCTTTTCCGATTTCCTTCACAATTTTTACTCACATAAGATCTTGTTGGATGATTTATTGAAAAAACTCAAAAAAGTGATAACTGTATAAAACTGGGATTGCTAAGGAAAACTAGACCTTAAAAGAAACTTAAGGATAAAATCATTATTTTGGGGAGAGTAACTCCCTCAGTTTGGAAGTACTTACCTCCAGACAAAGTAGGAGAGGACGCAACTTCAAGGATAGAGCCCAAATCCCTATACTTGTGCCTTAAGTACATGTACATCACTTTTTGGTGTATGGTCGTAATTGTAAGAACTTGCCTCCGACCATAGAAAATCATTTTGGTGTGCTAAGCCTCCTGTCTCCCTTTGGTCTTGATATTGAACCCGACATCCTGGGAAGATGGTACGCCATTTGGGGAGGTTTGAGGATGTACGCTGGGCGATAGCGGCGTCTCACCCTGTGTGCTTGGTAGTAAGAAACTTCTTATAGCTTAATGATGAATCCACGATTCATCATCTTAATATCTTGATCTTAGCAAAATCCATGAGTAAAATCCCAAATAAATATCCATAAAATCCATAAATTAACAAAATGACTCTTGTAACTAAAATACACTAATTATTGTATATAAGATTGTACAAAATGAATTAACAATAAAAAGCCACAAAATCAAAGGAGTTTTATACATGTAAATAACCCAAAACTTCATATATTTTTAATAATTTCATTTCAACTCCTTTTTGCCTAATTCTTTCTCTAACTTGTTTATAAAAATGTATATAAAAATAGAAAAATACAAAACAAATTTCATCTCAAATAAATGCTCCAACATCCCAAAGAAAACAAGCCGTAAAGTCAACTTCCAAGCTAAATTCCCGCTCCGTATGAGCTCCAAATTCACCAAACTCACTTTTAAAGTTCAAGTTAGAAAATTATCTATCCAACGGAAGTGGTTTTATTAAAATCGGAGCTCGTTTGCAAAAGTTGGGTTTTGGGACCTAGATGTACATTGTATACTATGTATATATTCATTCTTTCTTTAATTTTTATTGTATCTTTCTTAATTACTAAAATTACAAAAAAAATCAAACTTGTGTTTTATTTTAATTATCCTATTTTATTGTATTTTTTTCGTTGTAAATATCTCTTATTAAAAGACAAAAAAATTAAATATTAGAAAAGTAAAAAAAATGTGTACATGTTGTTTGTCTTCCCTTGTAAATTCTCCACTATCTATTTTATTATTTTTTATTCTATTGTAATTAAAGTAGCCAACTTTATTTTATTTTACATTCTCTACAATAACCACCAATTCAACTCCATTACTCCACCATATTTTCTAACTTCTAATTCAAGTCCACCATTTTATTAACCTCCATCCCACTCAATCTTAATTCTAACTTCCATTTTTTTCTTCTTTATATACATACCATTCTCCTCATTTTTGCCTTTGATCCATCTTTATGTGAGGAGAGCCTAGTTCCTAGAGTTGAATCGGTGACAGTGACGCAACTGCGGTCGAGCGACGACGGCCATCTCTCCGGTGAGATCCGTTGGCTTTTTGGCCAACATTGCAGCCGCCTCTGCGTGCTGCTCGAGCTCATCACTCGCCGGCGATTCGAGCGTAGACCGTGCTCTCGCGAGCACACCATAGGCGATCGCGTTCATCTTAGGTAAAATTTCCCTTCATTTTATCATCGTAGTTGTTTTTTGCATTTTTTATATCACATCAAATTCACCATATTTTTTATCTTTTACATGTCATCACCATCATATCATTATTTCCACCACCACCATCACACCATTTTCCCCCCATTTGGTAGTTTATCATCATCACCACCACCAACCCATCTTATATGTTTTTTATCATATTTCATGTTTTAAAAAAATTTTAAAAAAATAAAAAAATTGAAACAAAAAAATTCTTTTTATTATTATTACATCAGAAAAAACAAAAAAAACGGAAGGAGCAACAAGCGTTTGTGCCGCCCGCCGCCCCTCCCCTCCACTCTACCACAGCGGCCGTCGCCGCGCTCCACCTGCCAGCGGCCACGCCGCCGCGGCCTCCACCGTCTTCTCCACCGCACGGCCGCGCGTTCAAGGCTCTTGTGCCGCCGACCGCGGCCACCCGCATTCCAGGTCACCCACCCGCGCCAGCAGCCCCTCGCCGCCCCTCCGCCCGCCTCCTTCGAGCTCCCAACGGCTCGCCCTCGCCGCCCCTCCGCCGTCCTCCGCCAGTGCGACGGCCCTCCTCGCGGCCGCGTGCGGCGCCGCCCTCACCGCCGCCGTCACCATCCTTTTGGGTTCATCTCCCATCGGCTCTAGGAAGAAGAAAGGTTATCTTTTTGCTTTATTTTTTTATTGTAAATATTGCACGTTTATCCTCTTAAGTTTCCGTAATTTCAATTTAGTCCATGTACATACTTTTGTTGTAAATATTGTTTTTTCTAAATTTGCACAGAGACCCCTATGTTTGTGTTTTAATTTGGACATCATTTATGCATCTTTTTGTTCAATAAAAATGGCTATGTGATGAGCAACTAATTGTCTACATTTTGACTATTTATTTGTATTTTTGTGAGTTGTGGGTAAACAATTAAAATTGTGTAACTGAAATTCTGTATATTTTACCCATTTTGAGCACTTAAATTCATATCTAACTCACGGTTGCTCCAAAAATTCCATAAAAAATTGAGATGATGCATTGAAGAGTGATTAACTTACTACCAAATTTCATCTAAAATGGAATTTTCATGTGCCCAAAATAAATTGTAGAGTGTTTTTAGTATTTGATTTTTAATTAAATCCACGTATATCCTTTTTGCGAAATTTCAACTCTACTGGATTGCTTGTCTAAATATCTTTCTGAGATAATTAGCACTCTGATTAGTTTGACAATATGGATTTATTAGAAATTATTTACTCACTATTACTCTATTTTCACTAAAAAATCCATAAAAAATTCATAACATGTCAAAAAATTCCAAAAAAATTACTGTAGCTTCCTTGCATTGTTTTATATTTCAGTAAATTTTTCATAATTTTTGCTTTCTGTTTGTGTGAAAAATTGCGAAAAAAACCCATAAAAAGTGTGCATTTTTAGTTATTGCATTTTAACCACTAAAAATACAAAAAAATATGTTTTGTGTTCCTCACTGAATTAAGATCAAAGGAAAAATATAGTTTGGTTGAATTGGACTAATTTTCCGTTAAAATTAATTTGGCCAATTGTGTGATTTCTTAGTGGCTTGATTCACCTGCATTTTGTATTTGACACTCATTTTGCATTGAAAAAGTATAAAAAATCACATTGGAAATCTAAAACTTAATTTTCAAATTATTCCCAAAGTTGTTCCTTTGCCTCCCTGAGTTCGACCCCGGACTTGTCCGGGATATAAATTAAGCTGAGACACTCTTCACGGAGATCCTTCTCTCGGTGCTGACCGAATCGCTAGGTACACGTATTACAACGAACCCGAATTAATCTTCATATTTAGCGACTCGTCACTTAACTATACTTAAAATTGAAAAGATAAAAGACCGAGCTCTTACGGTCTCCAATTGTATTTAGTTGGTGAATCGAGGGTTTATTTGTTAGTGTAAATATCCTTCCGCGCCCCTCACGCCTTTTTCTCAATTTCTTCTTGTGTTGACCTTGTTCTCTCATCTTTGATGTTGATATCAAAGATGTCATATTGGAGCACATCTCATTTGGACTTTGCAAACTCATTTCACACTCCTATTCGATTGTATTCTATTCAGGAAGACTCACTTCCCGAGTATTCCTCTTTCTCCATTTCACCATTCACCAAATCGATAAATCCATTATTCAATATCGACTCTAATCTTGAACTATACATTGAGATCCACCATTTTTGAGGACTAATCTAGAGTCGTATACATTTTCAGAAACAGAGAATGAGCACTTGATGCCACCAAAAGGCAAAGGTTCCATGACTGAGCAGAGAAAGATCAACACATGATGTTAGACTCCATTCATGCCATTCAGGCACAATTGACTGAACAGGATGACATCCAACGCAGATTGAGAGACATGATCATAGAGTTGAGGAATGACAAACAATATAGGAGAGAGGAGGATAGAAACCCTGGAGGAGCTGGGAATGA